>CM060884.1:3732500-4272500 GCA_030762935.1 Hymenopus coronatus
TACTATCATAATATTTTCTGGAAGTTGAACATTTTGATGAGGGTTCTATTAAGATTAATAAAAATGCATAATATTCTAGGAAAGTTGTAGAATGCTTTCATTTTGAGACTTGCACACCTGTTTCAACACAATGGCGAAGGACTGAAGATGAAAGCCAAAGACATGTGAATTTGCTTATCAGCAAGTGCTTGGTGCATTAATTTACCTAATGGTAGGAGCAAGACCACATTTAGCTTACAGCATTAGTTTGTTTATCAAAATCCATTGATTATAAATCTGCACAGAATTTAATGAGATAGAAAAGAATAATGCAGCAAGACTCGCATCAGGAATTGTGTTAACATATGCTGCTATAACAACTTGTTGCAGTAACAGAAGCAATTAAAAAGATTATTTCAAAAAAACAGGTTCTTAAAGTTGATAATGAGGTAACACTGAAGGTGGCACAAAATGCTGATTTTTCTGTTGAAGGAGGATTGATTATCAACCAAAGACCCATGACAAAGGCTCTAGCAACACCAACACTAGGAGTTCTAACTTCTAAAATGGGAAGTTTTTGCTGAGAGAGTTGTTAAATATAGTTTCTGTTCAATTTAATTATTCTTTTCATTAAATAAGGGAAGGTGTTATTGTAAAGTAATATTTAATGTAAAACAGTTTAGGAGTATTTAAGTTAGTAAATTAGTAGTTTTTGTTGTGTGTATTGTTTATTCAGTGGTTTTGTAACAACCCTTATGTAAACTCAAAAACAGTTGTTTCTTTTTTTTTTTATTTAAATGAAGAATAAGAACCGACAATAAGCAAAAATTAAAGTTTGAGTCAAATGCCTGACAAAAATATTTAGCCAAAGATCTCTTCACTTGTAAGAGTAAATAATAATAAATATTTCCTAAGTTTGAATGCCTTCTTATTTGAAAACAAAGTTGATCTATAAACCTCCCGAACAAAATATACAAAAAGAAGCTTATGTGGTAAAAATTTACAATATTAGTACTTAGCAAGCAGATGGCAAGGTACGCTTGCTCAAGGTGTACAAGTAGTGTGTTGTGTAACCCTTAAGTTTACTACAAAATAGATACACGATGCATTTGAAGCTTCACTTGAAAACAGGAGAAGGCCAAAAATACAAATAGTTATTATTGAAATTATGGACGTGAACAAACAGTAAAATGAACCTTACTTGCGAGAAGAGATTAGTGGCTAGTGTTTTGAGAATGAGTGCGAGTTTCAATATCCACCTTAAGAGTAAACTGATAAGTGGCAAAACAGTGCCTTGAAGTATTTCATTTCACATGTTAATGAAACATAATCCGAATGCACTGGAGAATAATTTGGTGAAATTAACTGCAGAATAATATGCCAATTTATCAGTTGCTAGCATTCAAAGAAATGTCAGTATTAAAACTTGCCTTAAGAGGGAAAATCCTAAACACTGTTACAAAAGATAGGCAATGGTTTGTAAAGTATACAATTGCTTATAAAGAAAATGCTTAAGACATTAATGTCACGATCGCCATCTACTTCCTATAAGGGCGTTTCCGTAATTTTTTGAGAGAAAAGCGAGCTTTGTTTGTGAAAAGAAACATCGTGAACATTGTAATTGACACACCTACATAAGCTTTAAAGTTATCTAAGGTAGTATTGAAGACTGGAAGTGCATCAGCTATTAAGACGAGCTATGCATCATCTTGCAGCAGTATCACCTCTCTGATAATGTTGGCATATGGCAAACAGTGAAGCTGCCGGTTTGTGTTCGAATTTCTCGGAAAATGTCACGTTCAATTTCTGACTTAAATCAAAGTTTTTCAAGCATAGGATCAAACAATAGATTTGATCTACAAACAGAAAGGTTGGTGCTAATATACAAATTAGCATTTCATTTCTACTGATAGCTTTTAGTATCCACTAATTTTAGTCTGTCGTCATCAGTGTTCTAGGGGTTCTGGTTCTCAAGGTCATGGGTTCAGACCCGGCTGATTTTTTTCAGGCGTAAAAATCCCTTCCTTCATAAGGGAAGTAAAGTCGACACCGTGTCATAGATCTGATAAAGAGGCCTCTTAGCAATATTCAGTGGTCTTTCGCGCCCAAAATAGAATGGGATGCTTAGAACCCTAGCAGTTAAAGAGCATCCATAAATAACATTCAATTTAGTTTTAAATTTAGTCAATCTAAAGATTGTGCCCTACCAGATAATTTGGCTATGAGCCACCCCTGCCTTCCGCCACACATATTGGTATATTTCTGGTTTCCCCTCTACCCCACAACAAGAATTTTGCACAAATTCCAATTCGATGAAAAGTTTTATGATATACTATATTATGTTATCTTAATAGAAAATGGCATCCATAATTGTCGTTACAGCCACGTACCGCCGCTGTCACGTCCTATCATCACACCATACCATACCTTTCTGTTGTCCCTTTTATTGTCTAAATACAAAATGATCTCCATTACCGTTGTAACAGTCTTGCTCCTGCTGTCGCGTCGTCATGTACCATTGCTCCCATACGGTACATTTCCATACTCCCCTCTCCATCAACTGCTCAAAACGTGAATTTCAGCACAAATTCAAATTAAGTTTAAAAAAGTGGGGTTAACCAGCTTAAGTGTCCATTAGTTTGTTTGGAAAATGCGGCAAACCATTTAAGTTCATTTAAAATTAAGTAATGTCTTTTTGTAAATGAATACCAAAATTAAGTTCTGAAAAATGGTGGTCGTCTTGCATTCTTCAGTATTTATAAAATATTTTCAAAAGTTGGGCCAAATTAGCTTCAGTTTTTAAGATGTGATGAGAATTAATGCCACCACTGTATATTGGGTATAAAAGACCACAGAGGTATTTTTCTGGGTTTAGGCTCTTTTACGTGCCGTAAATCTATGACATGGCATCACCAGTTTTACTTCCCTTCCAAAGGAAGCTATCATAAGGATTTTTACACCTGAAAAAGTCTATTCTACAAACTGAATCCTAACATGTGTTTAGTTCAGTATTGCCACTGAAATAGAGAAATTGTACTTATGCTGCCAGTCTGTCTTAGTTGTTTTGATTTGACAATACTAGAAGGAAATTCACTGCACACATAACTTTTCTGTAATTGTTCTTGTTTCAAATGGTATTGTTGTTAAAACTACTCTGGTTGACTCCTGTTTTGTTCTCAGTACCTCTCTGAAGCCAGAATACTTTAAAAAAATATAAATAAACAACTCTGATGTTCTCCATTTGATGACTTTCTCTATCTGTTCTGCAAACAAATTATTCTTACAAAAGATCATTCTATGTGTACATCATGATAAACTATGACAGAAATGATCTTATTACTTTGTTCCTTATAAGTAGGACCCAGATTTTTTGAAAGCGCATATCAAAGGGTTTTAAAGCGTTGCTGCATATTCTAAGTGTAAATGATACAATTCCAAGAATTTGTAAGAAATAAGTTTGTGCATCCCTTTAATTATGACAGCACCTTATAATAGAAGCAGGGACTACCGTGGCAGCAGACAATAGTCAAAAGAAATGCATGTTTGTTCATTCATTAATTTTTGTTTTTGATAGAGTGCAACTAGTTTTTCTTTGTGAAAATGCCTAAAGGAAAGAGCAGCAAAAGAGATTTATTAAATCAGTGGGTTCGGGTAAGTGTGACTAATCAACAGTGTATTGCCAAGTTTGTTTGAAGATACAAAAACCACAACTTGTCCTTGCACAGGTAAAACCCAAGTCCTCTGTTACATTTTCAGCAGCAATATTCCTTGCAATAAATTAAATAATCCAACTCTGTGATCTTTTCTGGAAAAAATATTGTGTAAATCAAAATATCCCAGACAAATCAACTTTTAGAAAAAACTATTTACTTCCGCTATATAAATCTACCCTGCAATCCATCCATTTTGATATTGGATCTTCCTGGATTAGACAACTGATTCACGTGACCGCTACATAGCAAATTTCATGGTTGGTAAGCTACATCCAGACAAACCTGGCAAACCTCATCTTGCCTAGTATATAGCAAGATTTGTTAATGATTCTCTATGGCTACTGTACCCATCTGAAACTGAGAATAATTGCTGAAAACAGGAAACACCCTCCAGGTGTTAATGCACATAACCTGCTCACCGTAATGCACAGTTTCCAGCTGTCAGTGATTTAGTAGCAAGTGGGAAAAAAAGTATTTCTGAAAGCACCAACTTGTATCCAGTCCTAACTAACTAGGTATGGGACATGGTTATCCATCAAGTAAAACAAGTGGTTGCAAAACTTGAAAATAATACTGCATGTCTCCATGATGCAAAAGTTGTTTTTGGGAGTGATACTATTTTATCAAAATATGGATTTTATCCATACAAAAAGCATTGAGAGCCTAGAATCATGTTATACACTCCTCCACAATTTCCTCAGTATTGTTCAGAAAGTAGTTTGTTCACTTCAGGGGAAATTGGGAGAACATTAAACAGAAGTTAGAAAGTGTGTTGAACTCGAATCCTGAACTACAGAAGATTCAATCAATTAGTCAATACTTGTATGGAATTAAGGTTTCTTTGCCAGATGAATGCTCCAAAGCTTTGGTGCCACTGTCCAATCACCAGTTGATGTAGAAGAATTATTCTCGGCATACAAACTCATTTTGACAGATAATAGACAAAGTTTCTCTTCAGAAAACATTGAAACACTACTAGTTGCTTATTATGGTGCTACTTTTTGTGAATGAATAAAGTTTTCGGGAAATTTTTGCATATTTTGGACAGTTTTAGTGCATATAAATCTGGGCCCTACTTATAAGCAGAAGGGAAATAAGGGCATACACTAGATTAAAGCCACAGCTGTAGCTCTGCAATTGTCATTGAAATCTGGTTCTTTACCTCATCGGGAGTAAATCAGAGATATGAAACGGATGAGGGTTTCCATTTGAGAATAGTTTAAGTATGTAAAATTGAAACCAATAACAAAAAATATGTACAGAAATAAATGCATTTGACATAACTTGTGCGTTTTAATGAGATCTACATTTTTTGTGTAATAAGCTTTTGCATATCTCTTACAGTTTACCAGTTTATACAAAAGCCAAATGAAAAAGCCTTCAGAAAGTTATTCACAGAAAATTCAAGATATACAATTTATTTGTCATGTAAACATCTTTAATATACTGCATTTTAATGAAAATCTTTAGAGCCATTTTTAGAAAATCAACATGAAAATCTTTAGAGCCATTTTTAGAAAATCGACAACTTTGAAAAATGTTCCATATTAAAGGTAGTTTGGGGTGGGGGTTCATCCTTGAAAGATACTAAACTTAATACAAAGCTTGATACTTAACCGACTTTTCATTTGTGAGTTATGTTGTCCACACACATGCTCACATACTCATTGATTTTTACTAAAAATGTGTTGTTTTTTTTTTTTTTTTTTTTTTTTTTCCTTTTTTAATTCCAAAAATTGGTTCCTCAAAACATATATTTCTGTTAAAATTTCAGTACAGAATGTTTGGGTGATATACACCTCTATCTACTATCTACATCGTACATAAATGTTAGAGAAAGTTAAAAAAATCCTGATTTTTTTGTTCACAATTTACCACCCCTTTCTATCTTTTGTCTGTGTTGTCAATAAAATAATCACATAACCACACATTTAGATATTGTTTGTCTAATCGATATAATTACTTGAAGTCAGAATCTTTAAGCTACTTTTTCGTTAAACATCTTTCTGCTTCAAACAAAGAACTGTAGGCATTTTACTTTATTATGAACATTTACTGAACAAGCGAAGACTGGGGGAAGACAGGCTGTGATTTCTCGTAGTATTACCTACAAAGCAAAATCTTTTCCTTTACAATCATAGGATATTCTAAGGGTGATAGTAAAGCATACTAGACTGATATTGTGCTCAGTAGAAAAGCATTTACTGAGGTTTTCATGCATTCTGATCATAGTATTTCTTTTCAAAACCATAGGAAAATAACTAATTACATTTTATACATATAGCTCATTGTCCTCTTAGATAAAAGGAAAAACAATTACCAAACTGTATTACAGAGTTATTTTCCCAATTGAACAAGAAGTTGAAGGATACACCACCACATCAGTGTTTCACTACAACAGTGCACCAGCACATTCATCCACTGCTAGACCTGGCTCTCTATGATTTCCTCTTGTTCCCAGGATCCATGGAGCTTAAAGTTGCTCAGGATAAGGGAAAACTCTGTAAAATAAACCTTATCCTGATAACTCACCCTAAGCGAGATTCAAACTCATGACCTCTTGAATGTGAGGCAGTTATGACCTGCACACTAACCAGGTGGATAGAGGTTGAGGGTTTAAAAAGTGATAGGAACATTGGGGAGCATGTAAATCCCTAAAAGGAGACACATAATTGGTGTTTCAAAAAATGGATCTTTATTTCTATCTTGGGGACTTACGTTGTGCAGAAGCTGATCCATATCACAATTATTCAGCCTTCAAAAAAAAGCATCTGTTTATTAAATAATACTATGCATAGAGAGACATTCACTTTAATATAAAATATACCAAATACCATTTTATTTCAGATGCTATATTTATAAATTTTGAAGAAACCATTCCCAATTAGAAAAAAAGTGTATGTGGGATGGGTGGGTTAAAGGGTTCACATATTAAATTTGGTTTCATTGCCAGTGAAATTTTTGGGGAAATAATTTTGATAGGCAAACTTGAAATTGTTCTTCAATGGAGAAAAGCCCTCTTCATTTTTTGACTTAATATTGTTCAATAATGAAAATACCTGTTCATACAAATAATATGTGAAGAGTTGGAATCATAATAGGGAACCCATTAAGTAAAACACAGCTAAAGATTGTTCACTGAATTTCACTTTAAATGTTGGATCACATCTGAATTCACCTAACTGCTCTTCTTCCTCGAATTTGAGTTCATTTTCTATTCAGCTATACCAATCTAAGAAATGGTTCGTGTTTCAGTCATGGAACATTCCATTGCTACAGGTGGGATGTTTAAGTGCTGTAATTTTCATTACAGTGATGAAATTTTACAATACAATAATAATGTATCCTTTTAAAAATCTGTTAAAATATTTCAAGATTTGTCATTTTTAAGAAATGTTTGTGTTAATTATAAAATTAGGAATCTTGTCATTGGTGCAACAAAAAACATAAAGCAGGACACTTCAAATAATTTTAAAAAATTCTCAAAATGTTTTGCAAAACAAATGCAAAATTCAGTTACATAGTTCCAAGAATAATTGTACTTCAGTTTGTTATTGAAAAAACATAATAAAATACTACATTTTTATTAATGACTCTTAATATGTGTAACAGGTGGAACATAGCATGGAATAAAACATGTATAACATATATTGATTATTTTTTATTATATTTTTTGGGCGACACTGTGGCAGAGCGGTTAGACTACTCACCTCCCACCTAGACGGCCCAGGTTCGATCTGAAGCACCTGCATGGGGACGAAACAGCATCTGGGCAGGTTTTCTCTGGGTCCGCCAGTTTCCCCCGTCACTCATTCCATCAATCAATTGCTCCATCATCACCTTTCCTATCATCCACTTCCTCACACATTCCAGGGTGAGGGTAAGCATTTTAACCTACAGAATTCGCAACCATAATCCCACAAGGCATTAGGAACAGTGTGTTTACAATGAATGTTGAGCAGCTATAAGCCAATCCTAGCTATTATCTATTTGTTTAGTTTGTTGAGCAGATCAGCAACATGAAAATGGATGCTTACTTTATGAGCAACTTGTATGTATTTATATCCACAGGTTCAACGAATTTGTTGAAAATCCTATTTCTCACATGTCTTATTACTGTTTGTGGAAATATATCAAGAATTTGTTCAAATTTCATGATATCTCAGATTCATCACTTTTAAATACTTTCCCTGAATTATCAACAGTTTGCATGCACATTATATTCACTTAATCACCGATACTTAGATCCAGAACAGTTGACAAATTCCATTAACACAAATGATTGTGGTTTAATGTTAAAAGCGACTGGTTCAGAAATTCTAACAGCATGATTTACAAATGTTCTTTTCACACCTTTCTTAGTGTTTGTGTCAGAGAAAACATCACAACGCTGTGTATTTCACTATCTCTGAAAAATATGTGACACCAAAAATCATTATCTCAGTTCTAACCCTTAAAATAATTTTTCTATGGAACAACATTTGAATTGACTTGAAATGTTCATTATCTCCTTCAGCATCTAGGAAGATTACTTCTATCAACTGCTAGTTTTGCACAATCATGTAATTGGTAACAAGAACCATTTTCCATCTATATCAAAATTTTGAGAAATAAAGCACAGATTGGACAACATATATTTGTTTTTATAATTGAGTCCAAGGGCATCCATTCATATGACTCTCTACATCTCTGTAAGAAATTATTATTAATAAGCTCATTCTTCCATCTATTTAATGCTAAAACATGCAGAAACGGTCTTATTATTTAGTTCTTTTATAAGTAGAAGGGAAATAAGGGAATACACTAGGCTAAACCAGCAGTCAAATGTTTTAAAATGTGGTTGCTATGGGATTGAAATCTCTTTCTTTGAGTGGCCAAGTGTTAACAAGTTCCCGTTTGAGAAAAGTTTAAGTATTTTGAAACTGAAATCAATAACAAGGAATATCTTGAAAACAGTCAACTCCACGAAAAAAATATATATGACATAAATTGTGTATATTGTTTTATTGTGATCTACATTTTATGTGTAGTAAGTTTTTGTCTATCTCTTATGGTTTGCCAGTTATGCAAAATTAAAAAAAAAAAAAAAATCATTCAGAATAAAGAGGTCTTAGAGGCTATTCCCATAAAATTCAAGATGTACATAGTGAAATACACAGTGAAGGTATTGTAATGCACCCAAAAATTTGATGCTGAGATTTCACCAGAAATACTTCTGTTGGGTCCCCCTGAATCCAAAAAAAGTATTTTTGGAAAAAGGTATGCGTGCGTGTGTGGTGGGGGAGACAGCATAGCTCAAAAACGAAAAGACTGTTGAATACCAAACTTGGTATTTAGGTTTGGTATCTTCCAAGGATGCAACATGAAGATTTTCAAGAAAATCCCCCCGCCCCAACTATCCTTTACATGACAATTTTTTTGAAAATTTTTATTTTCTCAAAAATGGCTAACAATTTTGATTAAAAAATTGTATATTAAAGATATTTACCTGACAAATAAAATGTATATCTTGAATTTTCTGGGAATAGCCTAAGACTACTTTATACTGGATGAATTTTACAGAATTTTGCATAACTGCTAAACTATAAGAAATGGACAAAAACTTACCACACAAAAAATGTAGAGCACGTTAAAACACACAATTTATGTTTATGTACATTTTTTCGTGGAGTTGATCGTTTTTAAGATATTCCCTGTTTTTGGTTTCACCTTTAAAAAACTTACTTACACTTTTCTTTGTCAACTCCTGTGCATACAAACAAAGGAACTGCACACATATCATCCAGTTTTTGACTATCTCTTTAACCTATGGTACTCCCTTATTTCCCTTCTACTTACAAGAAAGCAAGTAATAAGCCTATTTCTGCTAATATCTTCTCAATTCGCATGAAATAAATAGAAGTTAAAATAATTTGTTGCAGGGATGTAGAGAAAGTCATGTGAATGGAACACATCAGATTTTTTAATAATTTACTGATCAGTTTTCATTTTTTCCTCCTCCTTACCGTGCTTCATACCCTTTCTTTTTCTTTGACTTTTATACTTCTGCTTAGCTTTTGCATCCATTCAGCTAATGAAGTTTTAGTCTTGCCTGACAAAGGGTCTATAAAAATTACTAATTAAAGATTCAATCTCGTAAATCTAAAAATGATTCAAAATATCTTTTGATTTTTATCAAACTGGTTTCTTTGAATCAAAACTAAAATGTATTTATATCTGAATTACTGTTTTGGAAATGCAGCTAGGTGTATGTTACCAAGGGCAGGATTTGATCACACTCTCTAACCTTTCAGCTACTCTGACAACATGCAAGTATGGCATTGAATTCAAGTGATTTGTGCTTTTTACCCATTGTGTCTCATTTTAGAAAATACATCAATGGGACTTATTTTCATAAGTATTAAGTATGCAGGCAACATTAACATAGTTATTGCCATCTATTGGGCAATTTTATTACTGTTTTAGTAATGTTGCTATATTTACGTTATCGCCTTTTCATCATCAGAATCAGCTAAAATAACTCAATGCCACAGCCAAAATTGAAATGCTGCTCTCACACTCTCCATGTGGGTACTGGCCATTGAGCTACTGTAACATGACAATATCACAACCAATCAGTAAGCATACCTTAAGAGAACACCTTACCTTTGTAATTACCATGTTTAAATCCAGCTGGTTCAGTATTACCAAACAATCAAACTTGCCCAATAGTTGTGAATATTACCCGGATACTAAGAATGACATTATGCTCTCTAAAGGGAGACATACCCATTGGTGGACCAGGTAAAAAAAAAAACAAATGAGTGGAGGGTTGAATGTCATCCCTGCATGTTGTCACAGTAACTCAATGGTTACAACTGTTCTAAGAGTGGGAGAACCATTTTCAAATCCTGATAGAGAGCTGGTTCTAACAATAAAACAGTTTTAACATATATATAGCAGCATTACAAAAACAATAAAAACAGTTGCCCAATAGTTGGCAATAAAAATGCAGTGGTGACTTATATAAGAACTTGTGAACACCCCAACTTTTGACACTTTGTGCATTTATTGCACAATTTTCTTTGAATGCTAATAAATGTGATGCATATGCAGTAAGTTATTAAGGTCTATAGAATTTAAATCTGTCACACTGTTCCTCTAAACTCGATGAAATGTGGCATCAATGTTGGAAGCACATCCTCATTCATGCATGTTTTAAGTAGCTTTTGTGCATGCGAGACAGGATTTATGTAATTACCAAATACATATGCAGCATGCACACTTCTAAATATTTTATGAGAATCATTTTTTCCCATATTCTATCAGCACAATTTTACATTAATGACACAAGATGGTAAGTGACTGCAGTAGGAATCATGGTCACTAGAGGGCAGCACTGTTGGCTGCCATCTTGCAATCCTGGCAGAAGTACATGAGCCACATATTTCAGACTAGCATATTCTCAACACATTACTTTAGTTATGATACAGCATTAGAGCCCTGTACTTAGTGATGTACATAGCAGACATCTACAAAAATACCCTTTCTTTCATAAGACAACTTATGTATCAGTATCATGATTGTCTTTGTTGTTGGGATCCACTGCAGCTGATGATCATAACCAATATCCAGCAGATAGTATTTTATATTTCCAGTGCTATCTGACTCTCAAACATATGTGAACGTGCAGAATGTTGACTCGCAAGCCACTATTGTAACTATGTTAATATTACCCGGATACTATGCACTTACAAATGTAAGTTACCATTGAGGTGTTCTCTGGTTGTTTATTTTTTTAATGATTTATTGATCGATCAGCGCATGTGCGCTCTACAGATCATTGATTTTAGACATTATTTACATGCATGATGCTGAATAACATTGAAATGAGGTAAGTGCATTTTTGTTTCTGTGTTACATAAGATCTTGTGAGAGCTGGTTCAGTGGTGCGAGTTGGATAGCTAGACTTTCTGCCGAGAGAATAGTGAATGGCTCCTGAGACATCTTTTAGCTTGCTGTAAAACTGTTCAGCTTGTGAAGAAATTGACTATTGAACGATCCTGATTCCAGTTTCTCTATGTAGTGACTATTTCTGGTGCATTTGTTGAGATTCGCCTGGTCATGACCTATTTTGTTTTGAAATGTCTGAATATGTTTTATTTTTGGAAGGACTAGTTCCTCACCAAGCTGGACAGGCATATAGTAGGAGTGGTCTTAATTGAGTCGTGTAAAGGAGTGTGCAGTTTTTTAGTTTGAGTGAAGATCTTTTGTTGAGAGGAGGGTAGAATTTTGCCAGTCTTGCTCGGGCTAGTGTGAGTTTATTACTTATATGTGGTTTCCATGTGAGTTGTCGATCCAGGAGTACACCGACATATTCCACTGTTTCTGTCTCAGTCTTCTGGGGTATATGTTTCGCTGGAAGTGGTACTGGTGGTGGATAGTTCTGTCTGCTTAGTGTAAAGATCATTGCTTCACATTTTTGCTGGTTGAGCAAAATATGCCAGTTGTCGAGCCAGGGTATAATTAAGTTTAAGGTCTCTTGAAGGTGATTTATGGCAGTGTAGATATTGAGAAGATTGCAGTATCGTCCGCATACATAGTGATTTGCGCTGTAGGCGTTGCAGGCATATCAGAGGTGTACAGGTTGAACAGAACTGATTCCAGGATAGATCCTTGAGGAGCTCCGGCTGTTATAGGTTTGGTAGAAGAGTGACAACTACCTATGCAGACTGAGAATGGACATTGTGACAGAAAGGAGGACATTTTATAGAGATAGTCCAGGATGTGGTTGATGATCAGTTTGTATAGAAGACCTTGTCCGAATGCCTGAGTGAAGTCAAGCAAAGCTGCAGCTGTGTTTTCTTTCTTCTCAAAGCCACTTGCTCTGTAATCTGGAGAATTTGATGGGTGGTTGAATGTTTGCGACGAAAACCAAATTGAAAGGGAGGTAAAACTGATACTTCATTGAGAAAATTTTGCTAAGCACTTCAGTATAATTTTTTCATAGACTTTGGACAGAGTTGGTAGCAGACTAATAGGACGATAATTGTTTGGATCTGAGGGGCTTTTTCCAGGCTTATGAATAAAAATAATTATTGCATGTTTCCAGATTCTGGGAAAGTAACTCATATGTGCAAAACTATTGAAAAGTGTGGCTGGAATAGCTAGTGCTTTGCAAGTCAGATGTTTCAATACAAAATTTGGAATTAGGTCATGACCAGGCGATTTCCTTGCTGGTGGTTGCTGGATTATGGACAAGATTTCTTTTGGTGAGGTGAATTCAATGGGGAGTGGAACAGTGGTATCAGGAAAACGTTCAATTTCATGGTTGAATTCTTCATTAATCACTGCATTTGGGCTGAAGATACTTTGTAGAGTATTTGTGAATAGTCCTGTCTTCTCAAAGCCAGTTATGTAGTGTTTTCCATCTTGTATTAAGGGTGGAATAAGCGTCAGTTATTTTAATATTCTTTTGGTTTCCTTCCACAAGGATGAATCTTCTGGAGAGGTGCCGTTGATAAGAAGAATACCGGTATTCATTCATTTGTTTTTTCACCTTTCTTGTAAGTTGGTTCAAATGAAGTTGCCAGGTTTCTCTGTACTTCTGCCAAATCTGGCGCATTTTGTGTTTTTCTTTCAAGAGACATCTGATATTAGAGGGCAAAGTTTCATGATTGGATTTTCTTTGTTGTGGACGTCTGGCTGGAGCTGTGGATTTGAATATGGCTGAGGTTATGGATTTTGTGAACACAAGAATTGCTGCTTGTGCATCATGGGAGTTTTCAGATTACACGCAGGTTTCCCTGTTTATGAAACTTCTAATGAGTCTCCTAGTGGATTGTGGATGTAAAATCAGATTATTGTCAAAGGATATCAGAACTGGGGAGTGGTCGGAGTCCATTTCAGGTAGAACCGTCATGGCGGGAATGCCTGATACATTTTTGTAAAGTACTATATCTGGTATGTTAGGTGCTACATTTTGCCTAAAGAAAGTAGAACCAGGTGGGGCTAAGATATTGACTGCTTTGTGTTCAGCTTCCGTTTGGAGTTGTCACACGGCATCCCCATGTTTCATGCTTACTATTTAGATCTCCCACAAGGGGTTGGCACTGTGTCAGAATAAAGTATTAATATCCTGGGCATTAAGACAGAGTCCTGGTGGCTTGTATGCTGAAATTATTGTCGTTTTAGAGGAGCTTTGCATGAATGTTTGATCTGCACAAGCTTCGAGGCTGGTTAGTTGGGGCAATAAGACAGAGTAGTGGTGTATGTCCTTTTGAATGAACATGGCCACTCCACCTGAGGCAACAAGGGTGTTGCTGTATAACCAAGTACTGAAAACTTTTCTTGCTGTACTAGTTGAGCCTCAGTGACGCGATGTCTCTGGTTGGTTCATCAGGTAAAAAAACACAATAAGTTGGAGGATTGAATGTCACAGAGGTTATATGGTTAAAGCAGGAGAAGCGTGTTCAAATCCTGGATATGGCATCAGCTGGTTCTAACACCTATAGTGACATAAATATAGCAGCATTACCAAAACAACAGTTGGCGATAATATTACCCAGATACAAGTACTTACAAATGCAAGTTCAATTCTCTGAAAGGAGACACACCCATTGGTTGAACGGGTTAAAAGACCCGAATTGGAGGACTGAATGTCACATCAGCATTTTGCCATATTAGCTCAATGTTTAGAGCAACCACATGGAGCGGGAGAACTGTCTTCATATCCTGGAGATTTTTGGTTGGTTCAACATATCTGATCGCTGAAGCATATTAGATTTTATTTTTCCGTTAATAAAATGTAATAAATTAATTAAATAAGATATAAAAGATACAAAGGATGTTTGTGAAGTGAAAACCCTGTATTGTGTAACATCACACAAAGTAATATCAGAGTATATTATGATAAAATACACTTGTGTAAATCTGTCAGGGATGGGACAAAAGAAATTATAAAATATCTCTGAAACAAATATTTGTATTGATCTCAAACAATAAATTAGTACTCTAAATGAAAATGCTGTTACTTCAACATACTTTCAGCCTCAATCTCAAATTTATTTTCCATTGAAGCAAATTTTCAGATAACTTTAGAAATTAACATTGAGTCAAACTTAATACTTTTAAAACTTCACTTGTTTTTACTTACATAGTAGTACATGTGTTTGACAGAACTTGTCTTCATTCTCAACTACCTTCAACTGTCGGACTCTTTTGTATTGGAATCTTGAGGATCGCCCACTGGTCATCGAATCAACTTATGGGGTGGGTTGAATTCAGTGGGAATTTCAATGCTCATCAATGTTGACTCATACTTTTTCATAAAAAATCTTTTCCCAAGTATCGAGCTCAGCTGGTCTTGTCACATGTTTTAGAAGATAGATATTGTGGCTAAACTTCCAAAAGTGGTTTGCTATTTGCTACTGCTGATTTCTCTGTGTGTTTATATTTTGTGGCTGAGATGTTCTTTAAGGCGAGTCATAATGTTCCTTCTGGTTTGTCCAAAGTATATTTTCTCACATCCTCAAGATTCCGGAGACATCAATGCAAATGAGTCTGGCAGTCGAAGGTTGAGAATGCAGACAAGTTCTGTCAAACATATGTACTACTATGTAACTAAAAACAAGCGAGGTTTTAAAAGTGTTAAGTTTGACTCAATGTTAATTTCTAAAGTTATCATTTTGCTTTGATTATGAACCACGTCCTGTCAGCTTAATTATCAAATTTTCAGATGTTTTTCTGTCATGGGTGGGACATCCTGAAAGGTCTGTAACACACATTAATTTTATGGAATTGGCTTATCTAGGAAAACAAATTCTTAATGCAATCACAAGATATGTATGTGAAGTGATTTATATCGTGAAACTTAAAGATCCATAATCAAAAGTAAATGCAGCAAATTATCGGCAGAGGTGGAAATAGTTGCTCACACTTGTGTATAACATAACAGCAATCCCATTATTACATTCCAGGGACACGATGGAGTCCTACCCACAATGTATTGACTACAGCATGAGGCCAATAATAAATAACATGGATGCATCAACCTATCCACTAAACAAACTAACCTCATAAAGTATCATTTACGTTTTATTACTAAGGACATGAAGCCCCATTTGCTGTGATGTGGTCTGCAAGGATGTCTCCGGCAGGATCTCCAAGCTCAGTAAGTTGTCTCTGTTTTTCCAGATGTGGATATTCTCCCAGGTTTCCAATTCACAACTGTTTCTTATGTGTTTTACTAAACACATTGTTTTTTCTATGCTGTGGTGCTCTCTCCAAAGAGCCCATGCCACTCCCAATTTATTTACCCATTTTAATTTTATGTTTCTCAAATGTTCTTTGTTCCTAGTTGTCAAATTTATCTTAGTTTTCCCTATATAAAATGTATCACAATCCAAGCAGTTTGTCTGTTCGAATTACATCCTTGACTTTTGAATGCAACATATTTTTAATTGAAACATTGCTATGATAATATTCTGTTCTTTGAAGATTTTTTTTTAACTTGTTGAAAAACACAGGATGGTATGTAAATTTCTATGCTTGTGCTGATTCTTTGATGTATTTCTTTGTTTTGGCTTTGATTATTTTGTTATGAAGTAATCGTTCGCTAAAACCATTTGCCTCTGATATTTCAACTGTGCAATTCAGTTCACTGGTGAACTCTTGCATGTCCATTGCCATGTTAACTATTTTGTGTGTGAGGCTGTTAATTACTGCACGTTGGTGGGATACGGGATTGTAACTTGATGAGTGTGTAGGTTTTCTGTATATGCCAAATTTTAAGTTGTGTTTTTTAATTACTTCTAAGTCTAAGAAGGCCAATTGTCCAATTGTTTCTTTTTCCATTGTGAAGTTTATTGTCATTTCCTGTAAGTTCGACATTTTGGTTGCATCTTCTACATGCTTTTCCAGGACTATGGCAAAAATGTCATCAACATATCTGTATCACAGTTTGAATATCTATGTGAAGGCTTTGGTGACCCGCATCTCCATCTCACTCATAAATATATCTGCCAGCACCGACGATAGTGGGTTTGCTATGGCCAGCCCACATGTTTTATGATATACCATCCCATTGAATGTAAAATAATTTTGCTGTATGCACAAAAGGGTTAACTGAATATATTCTTCTATTTCCTTAAGTTCTTTTTTATCCATTTCTTTATTAAGTTACTGAGTTTGTCAGTTGGTATGCTTGAGAAAAGTGCTGTAGCATCAAAGGAGACCTGCATGTCTTTCTGCTATTTTGATATGTTGTAACTTCTCTACTAATTCGAAAACATTTTGCAAGTTTGTACGCTGGTGCATATAAATGTATTATTAATAATAGGCCTTACTGAGTTTCCCGGTTTATGAGTTTTTGGTAAACCGTAAATTCTGGGGGAATGACTGTTATCTACTCTTATTCTGTTAGCATCTTTTTTGCTGATGATTGGACTATCTTTAATCGCTATGTTAATTGCTTTTATGCAAGAATGTAGCAGATTCTTCTCTATTTTGGTGTACATCTCATATTCTAGGTGGATTTGCGTTCTATTTCTATAATCAGTTTCATCCAAAATGACTATTTCATTGGCTTTTATTGGATTTTGAGTATATAACCGGTTTTTCTCTTAGTGACTTTTATGATTTTTGTACTGTACTTGTGGTGTTTAAAGTCCTTGATTTGTGTAATAACTTTGCAACATTTATCTTTTACAACTGTTTTTTTGTTTTCATTCAAACCTTTGGTGGCTATTTGTGTGTCAGCTTCACACTCCTCTATCCCATTAGAAAAACCTATGCATGTTTATAAACCTTTGTTCAGCAAATCCATTTCCAATTAGTTGAATTCTTATGTGGAGAGGTTAATGACAGTTTTGCGATCTTTTATCTTTCTAGTATTGCTTTTGTATTGTGGTTTTACTTTGTTTCCCTGTTTAGTGCACAATCTTTCCACTTTCTTTTCCAGTTTCAGCGTTTGTTTTACATTTTACCGCTCATTAAGCAAAATATGTTTCTTTCTAAATTCTGTCAAATTATGTTACCCAAACTATTTGCAATTTTCAAATGCAAATCTCATAATTTTAATTTGTGTCACTTCTGTTTGCATAATTATTATTAATTCATGGAGAAGCATATAGAAGATGCAACCAAAATGATGAACTTACAGAAAATGACAATAAACTTCACAATGGAAAAAGAAATAAACGGACAATTAGGCTTCTTAGACTTAGAAGCAATTAAAAAACACAACAACTTAAAATTTGGCATATACAGAAAACCTACACACTCATCAAGTTACAATCCCGTATCCCACCAACTTGCAGTAATTAACAGCCTCACACACAGAATAGTTAACATAGCAATGGACATGCAAGAGTTCACCAGTGAACTGAATTGCACAATTGAAATATCAGAGGCAAATGGTTTTAGCAACAACCAGTTTAAAACAAAATAAACAAAGTCAAAACAAAGAAATGCATCAAAGTCACTAGCACCCTCACCACAAGCATAGACTCCACATTCAAGAAATTTACATACCACCTAGTGTTTTTCAACAAGTTCAATAAAAATCTTCAAACAACAGAATATTATCCTAGCAACAACAAATAATTTTTCAATTAAAAATCTCTTGCATTCAAAAGTCAAAGATGTAATTCCAACAGTTAAGAGAGCTGGCATATACCAGGTAAATTGCTTAGACTGTGATAAATTTTATATAGGGAAAACAAAGAGAGACTTGGTAACCAGGACAAGACACATTTCAGGAATATAAAATTAAAACAGGTAGATAAATCAGGAGTGGCAGGGCATTTTTGGAGAGAACACCACAGCATAGAAAAAACACTGTGTTTAGTAAAACACATAAGATACAGTTGTGAATTGGAAACCTGGGAAAATATCCACAGCTGGAAAAATAGAAACAATTTAATGTCTCCCATCCGGAGACATGCTTGTCCACCACCAAAGGTGAACACATTCATTACAACAACTGCAGTCAAGGAAAAATTGAAAGGGGCTTCCAAAATATGTCTTTAGTAATAAAATATAAGTCATATAAAAGTGCTACAATCAACTCAAATGGTACTTTATATATAGTATACATCACGGTCACAAAATCCTCAACTTCAAGTAATGAAATTAAAAAGCTTGACACCCTTAACACTAAGAATTCAGCCCAATTAGTAGAAAGATAAAGGATAACAAAATAAAACCAGATGAAGCTGAGGTCTTGCATGTTTCATCCTTATTCAGCAGCATCCCAACACAAATAATACAAGCTAACTAAAATCTGCACAAGTACAGGAAACAAACAAACATATGTATAAAGCAAGCCCACTTCAGCTTGAACAAGAAATACTACAGACTTGCTATGGGAAACTTGTTATCTTCACTGGCTCATCTATTCATGAGCTAGCCAGAAATAAGAGTAATAAGAGCCTTCCCACATATATTCCAAACTAGGGTAACTAATGTACGCCATCTTCC
Organism: Hymenopus coronatus; assembly: GCA_030762935.1. NCBI lineage: Eukaryota > Metazoa > Arthropoda > Insecta > Mantodea > Hymenopodidae > Hymenopus > Hymenopus coronatus. Next base: position 3,751,652 of record CM060884.1, read on the forward strand.
CTACAAAACTAGCAGATAACACTTTAAACCTACAACCAAGCAATAAAACTCACTCTTGAAACACAAAAAGAAGGTTGGTTATCAGTTTTGGATCTAAAAATCATCAGAAGAAAAATCAAAATATAATTGTATATACAAAAAAACTTAGACAGCTACAACAAGAAAAACAACTTCAACTCAAAATCACATCAACATGCAATTTTCCACATCCTGATACATAGATTAATGAACACTTGAAAAAAAGAAGAATGAGAATACTAACACACAAAAATGGTTTCAAAACAGAATTAGTGGATAAACTAATACAAAAATACAAGAAAGAAAGAAAAAAAAAATAAAGTTATCGCCACACTGAGCACAGGAGTGAACCCAAATCTAAAATATAGTAAATTCACATTCCACCCATAAATAAACAACAAATTAAAAAAAAACTTTTCCAAGATCACAATATAGAGCTGGCACTTCAAAACAAACACAAGCTCAGAAACCTATTAAACCACACTTTAATAGACACTATACCAAACAAATCAAAATCTGACATTTAGCAAATAAACTGTGAAGACTAGGAGGAAGCTTTAAATGAAATTAAAAGAACACCTCAGAAATAGGAAACTCAAGCAAACAGACATATCTGCAGTAACACATCACTTCTGGAGATCACAACACATCAAACTTATAAAACACATGAACACTACAATGAAACTAGCAGGTTTAGAAAGAATACACATTTAGAAAAATGCAGACTTAGTTATAAATTTTGAAATACAACCAACAGATGAGATCTTAAGATTACTTCCAAGGAAACCAGATGGCAGCGCAGATGAAATTACAAACAGGAAGCCAGTCAAATACCCACTGACGATGAAGATGAAGACCTTTGAAATGCATCCGGGAAAAAACTAAGTATGTGAAATCATAGTGCTTTATTGCAAGTATAATACAATTCAAACAAAATTACAAAAGAAAAACAAATTCTTACAATGGTACAAACTTTCCATTGTAAGGATGAAAATATACACCAATAACTCAGCCTAAAATGTATTAATAAATAATTAGTTTTTTTTTTCCCAATATTTAATCTTGCTGATGAAGTTATGGTGATTTTTCTTGTCAAATTTTCAAAGTTTATGGAATATCTTTCTTTTTTTGAATTGGTTTGACATCGTCAAGGAATGGTCCATGTTGATGATAAAGAAGGCCAGTACTTGTCAAGATTTGCCAACAGATGGTTGGAAATTACTGTTTTAACATATGCTTGAATGTTTTGGTCAGAAACTTCAATAAATGTTAGCAATATCTTTCAGAATATCTTTACACCTTATATACTAGTAACTTGTACATATAGATGATTGTGAATGATATGCAAGTTTCATCTTCAAGGACATTGTAGAAAACTGTTTTATTATGCTCGATAAAGAAAATCCTAAATTGAAATACTCTGGAATACTCTCTAGAAAGCCACCTGACCATCTGTGTGTGTGGAACAAGAGCATAATGTGATCTTGTCCCAAGGTTTACATATTTTGGCACATATGCAGATGGAAATGAATACAGTAAAGTTTAGAATCCTAACTGCCATATCAAGAACATCTTTCAATTTATCTCCAAGCAATTTGGAAACAAGAACTTCACAATGCAAAAGACAGAGAGTTATGATAATGTCCTTTCCTCTTACACGTGGAAGAAGCAAATAGTAAAAGCGGGCGTTAAACACTATGAGATCATTGATGAAGCACCACACCCCAACACATCAGCCTAGTTTGTGGAGTGTCTGCTGTGGAAACAAATATATGACTGATTGAGTAATGTTGAGATAGCATCCGAGGAACTCTAACTGGGGAATACAGTTGTAGACACATCTAATGCAATATTGAGCATTTTATCTGAATATTGTCAAGTAAAAATATAAATATCATTTGTATGCACCAGCAGTAAATGTCTTGTGTCATCCTGAATACATATTCTAACTCCTTTATGTTTGTCTACATGGAAACAAAATGTGCCTACAAATTGAAGTATGGACACAGTTATACTTACATAATTTAGCATATATTACATAAATTGCAGAATGTGCTACATTCACATAACTTTCTCTGCTTATATTGTGACAACTGTTCTATTTCCTGTTCATCAAGATATCAGAAATGTTGATATCCTTGTGCAAGAGGAACAATGAGATAAAGGCAGTGGTTTTGAAATGCCATTCTCTTGCTCAAGCACCAGGAGAAAGAAAAACAAATAATGACTTCCCATTTGAGAAAATAACTATTGCAGAATTGGAACCAATATCAAGGAATATCTTAAGATGGTTAACTGCACACAAAAAAACTCATATGACATAAGTTGTGTATATGACAAGCTGCACATTTTTGTGTATGAAGTTTTCATTTATCTCTTAGTTTACCAGTTACACAAAACATATCCAGAATGTAGGGTTTCAGAGACTATTTCCAGAAAATTCAATATTTGTGATTAAAACATCTTTCCTAAACATAGAGTATTTTAACCAAAATCGGTAGAGCATTTATAGTTTGAGGTAGGGGGATTTTTTCTTTTTTTAAATCTTTGCGTGTCATCCTTTAAAGATGCTAAACATACCAAGTTTAGTCTCCTTAGTGCGGTGGTGGCGCAGCTGCTTACCAAGCGGGATACCTGGGTTCAATTCCTGGTGTTAGGGATTTTACCCCTGCTGGGAGACCTGGTCCAGGGTACACTCAGCCTCATGAGGTCCATGGGGGGCCAGTTGAGGAGCTACTTGATGGAGAAGTAGTGGCTGCAGGTCATGAGGACCGCATTAACCGACCAGGAAGTTCAAGGCGCTGACCACGTTTCACCCTCTAATACTGTACCCCATGCATGACGTCTGGGGGATGCAGCGGCCGGGCGGTAGACCAAGGTTCTTTGTGAGCTGTCATGCCATGGAGTTATTAGTTTTCGATGGACTTTTTCTTTTTGACTCATGCTGTTTGCAGACCAGATACACAGATCTTCTGCTAAAAATGCTTTTTTTGTATTCAGGGGACCTTAAAATATATTTCTGAAATCTCAACATAGAAAGTTTAGGTGGAATACAATATTTAGTACGTGATAGAGAAAATAAGAAATATTTTCTTATACTTTGTGTCTTATTTTTTTTTAATTATAATAACCAATTAACAATTTAAGTTAAGATTAAATAATATTGATGCACAGTTGATGGTTTGAACATGAACAAAATTAAACCTTCAAGAGTGCATGTTGGTGCTAAATGAACCAGTTTATATGGTAATTACTACCAAAAAAAAAAAAAAAAAAAGCTATACATGAAAATGGTCCTATAATGCCACCACTATTGTAAAAATTAAAAACATGGGTTATGGTAGGCTTATGACAGATGCTAAAAATGATAGTGTGTCAAGTATGTGAAAAGAAAATAGCAAGTTCCATGAAGTCACAAGTAAAACTATTCACATCAATTATCAAAGAGGCAACTTCTATTGATGGGAATGCACACATATGAGACAGTATAGGTGTTTCAAAACAACACAAACCCTTGTTGCTCAGGTCCTAATTTGGGGACTAGACTCAAGCAATGCAGGTAGCTTGCAAACACACTGATATAATGGTTAGCTCACATTAAGCTCCTTGTTTTATGCAAACCTGCTAAAGTACCTTTAGTTATTTATTTATCCTTTGAACATATTTTATCATAATAGGCAGTGAATGAAGGGAAATTATTGTGAAAATAAACTAGAAAACATACACCACTAATACAATGTTTTACAGGCAATTTAAGGAATCTACACATGGAAATGACTTTCATAAGTTCTACATTTTTGTATGGATTCTTTTGAAAATTTCACTGTCATTGCATTGCTTTTTAGTTAATATAAATACAAAATTACATTCAGATTGGATAAATATTCCTTGGGTTATTAAGTATTTTATGAAGATTATTATATAAATATGTTGCATAATCAAAATGTCTCATACATCTCATAATTTCAAAAAATTGGTTGCAATTTTGACAATTGGAACTTTGAATCACAAGCAAAAATATAATGAAAAAATATTTAAAATTAATTTGATAGGTGAATTCAGATATTGTTTATAAATTTATAAGAAAATTTAATCCTTAATATTAGCCACCTTTTCAACGAAAAATGATTATTAGCACATGAATGCATTTTGTCCTGCAGAATGTTACAGCACTTTCTGGTAAAAAGTGGAACATTTTGAAAATATGAAAATGCTGTTTTATAAAATAGTTTGCTAGGAAACACATGTCATTTAGGAACTTTAAATGGCTGTAGAACCAAATGTTGACCCTCTATAATCCCCAAAGGCTCCAACATCTATTTACTACAAAAAAAACTCTTGATGTGTTCCATTCACATGGCTTTCTGCATATCTCTGCAACAAATTATTGTTAGAAAGCTTATTCTTATATGTACTTAATGCTAATGGAGAAAAAATTAGCAGAAATGGTCTTCTTTCTTGCTTCCTTGTAAGTAGAAAAGAAATAAGGGAGTACCATAGGCTAAAGCGATAGTCAAATCTTTTAAAACCTGCTTGCTATGTGTTTGAAATTCCTTTGTTTGTATGGTCAGGAGTTGACAAGTTCCCCTATGATAAAAGTACAAATATTTTAAAGTTGAAATCAATAACAAGGAATATCTCAAAAATGCTCAACTTTACAAAAAAAAAATGAATATAGCATAAATTGTATATTTTAACATGCTCCACATTTTTTGTTAAGTAAGTTTTTGTCTATCTCTTACAGTTAGTTATGCAAAATTCTTCAATCCAGAATAAAGATGTCTTAAGATGCTATTTCCAGAAATTCAAGATAAATATGTTATTTTTTATGTAAATATCCTTAATATAGAATATTTTAATAAAAATCTTTAGAGCCATTTTTGAGAAAATCAAAATTTTCAAACATTTTTCCATCTAAAGGGTAGTTGGGGTGGGCAGATTTTCTTGAAAATCTTCGTGTCGCATCCTTGGAAGATACTGAACTTAAAGTTGGCATTTATTGCACTTTTTGTTTTTGAGTTATGCTGCATACAGATACACACATGGAAATTTTTTAAAAATGCTTTTTTTTGGATTCAGGAGGTCTCAAAACATATATTTCTGGTGAAATCTCATTATTGAATTTTTGGGTGCAATACAATACCATATACAAAGTATATAGAAGGTAACAGTTTCAAGTTTTGGGCTGGTAAAACATTCATGCCATGTCCCTTAACGTCTTGTTCTGAGATGGAAGCAACAGAATGCTATCAAACAATTGTAGATGAGGTTAAACATTTGCAGTGAGACAAGATTAATTTGCTGTCTTAATATTAAATAAAACAGAAAATGTTTGAGCATTTGCTGTTTAATGATTGGGATAATAAGTACAAGATACTAGTGGCTGAGCCAAAATACATTCAGATGTTGTTTTGCTTCCTGTCATCTCACCCTTCTAGCATTTTTTCTGTCATAGTGTTCAGTTCTTTTCTTTCAGTCGACTCTTCCCTCCAGGGCACTAAGTCTTTCCCTGACGTCTTCTAGGCATTGGTCATGATCTTTCACTGTTCCACCAAGATCTTCCACTTCCTTTTCTAGCCAGCAAGTTGTTCATCGATTTCTGTGTATTAAAACTCTTAGTAGAAATTAAGTTTATTGCAGGCTACAGATGGATAAACATACATTAGTTGTTGCCTCCTGGTCTCACTGCTTTTGTATCAGGGTACACTCCATGCTGCCTTGTTTACAAAGAGCAGCCCAAGGTCACTGGTGTTGTCGGTGCACAGCAAACTTGATGGAAAGCTTACTAAAACACATGAGGCACATTAGTCTAATTTTAAAACAGGCATATTAAAAATTATATAGAGGCATATACTTCTTAGTTGGCCAAAACTATAAACAATTCCACATGAAGTACCTTTAACCATATTGCAGTGGAGTGTAAATTCACATTATAACAAAAAAAAAAACTTTTATTTATTTCTACAACAAATGGTGGCAAACTATCGATGGAAGACGTTGAAGGTAGATGTTCAATTGACAAGTGGTTTGACAAGTGCACATGTTGTTTCTCGTCCAGTTGTTATGACCTTTATGTCTTTCAGCCTTCCATTGACCGTCTTTTGCACTATGGCATTCAGTTGTTTGGAGCTGGCATTGGCTCTTCCTTTCAGGGCACTAAGTCATTCCCTGATCTCTTCCAGGTCACTAAGTCATTCCCTGACCTCTTCCAGGTCACTAAGACATTTCCTGACCTCTCCCAGGCTTTGGCTCTTCCTTCCAGGGCACTAAGTCATTCCCCGACCTCTTCCAGGCATTGGCTCTTCCTTCCAGGGCATTAAGTCATTCCCTGACCTCTTCCAGGCATTGGTTCTTCCTTCCAGGGCACTAATTCATTCCCTGACCTTTTCCAGGCATTGGTTCTTCCTTCCAGGGCACTAATTCATTCCCCGAACTTTTCCAGGGCACTAAGTCATTCCCCGACCTCTTCCAGGTATTGGCTCTTCCTTCTAGGGCATTAAGTCATTCTGCGACCTTTTCCAGGCATTGGCTCTTCTTTCCAGGGCACTAAGTCATTCTGCGACCTTTTCCAGGCATTGGCTCTTCTTTCCAGGGCACTAAGTCATTCCCCGACCTCTTCCAGGCATTGCTTCTTCCTTCCAGGGCACTAAGTCATTCCCTGACCTCTTCCACGGCACTAAGTCATTCCCTAATCTCTTCCAGGCATTGGTTCTTCCTTCCAGGGCACTAAGTCATTCCCTGAACTCTTCCAGGCATTGGCTCTTCCTTCCAGAGCACTAAGTCATTCTCCGACCTCTCCCAGGCATTGGCTCTTCCATCCAGAGCACTAAGTCATTCCCAGACCTCTTCCAGGCATTGGCTCTTCCTTCCAAGGCACTAAGTCATTCCCCGACCTTTCCCAGGCATTGGCTCTTCCTTCCAGGGCACTAAGTCATTCCCCGACCTCTTCCAGACATTGGTTATGGTCTTTTACAGTTCCACCAAGCTCTTCCATCTTTCCTCCTAGCTCTAGTTCTTTCACAAACTGTGCAGTTGTTCCTTAATTTTATTTTCAGGTTTTTCTATGCCAGATTGCATTTTCTTCATTCTCGATTTCAGTTCTTCAGCCATCGTTTCTATTCTTACTATTCCGAATTTCATTTTCATTTACATTTTGTCCATTCTGAGTATCATTTTCATCTCTAACTTAATTTGGTAATAGTGTTTGCATCACCTCCTCCATTTCCTGACATCAGTGTAACAAAAACTCTGTTTTATTTCTTCATCAACAGTCTTTATTTCTTCAACAAACTAATTACAAATGACTTTCTTTGATCCTTCCGCAACAATTTTTGGTATACAAATTTTTTTGATATCAAAGCTGTATGAATGGACAGGTGGGGCAAGTTGCAATTGTTAAACACATGCGAAAGCTTCCTGCCACGTGACTAAGAGAGCATAGCGAGCAGCAGCTCATGTGCAGTAGTAGTTACTAGTCACTACTGTTTAACATTAATTTCTGTACCCACTCTTTACATACTGTCGCTACAAAAGCTTATTCTTCTAATTCATGATAAACATGCCCAGAAATGCTTTTATTATCTCATTTCATTGGAAGTACAAAGTGGAATAGCAGGCAGTCAAATTTTTTAACTGGGTCACTATGTGGTGACTTTAAAATTTCATGATTGTTGTAAGAGAGGAAGAAGAAATTAATAGCAAGTTAGTGCTATAATATGCAATAACAAAGAATTCTTGTAAACTGTTAATACTGCAAAAATATTCTTTTTGTTACAAATTTAAGAGAGATCTATATACATTTTTCTCAGAATAAGTAGTACACTTCATCCTAAAATTGAATATTTTTTGGAAGACGTGTGTATGAATGCAGCAGACTACAATTGAAGACCTGGATGGAATAATGTATGTTAGGCATTACTTCATGTTATGTTTATACATTTGAGTAATGTATCTTCTCTCTTGATGGCAAATGTTACAATCCTTAACAATATGTAGCAAACATCAATGCCCTTGCAGGTGGCACATTTAACTGCAGCCTTGTATTTAGATTTTGAAAAGAAACTGAAAGCCAAACAAATTTTATTAATTGTATCACAGTGTTTTAAAATGGATTATAAATCTCTGTTTATCTTTAATTTAGTATTTTAGTTATTATATTATAAATCATATTAAAAATACTTTGTTGGTAATGAAAAGTTTATCATTATTAGGATATCTAATTTTTACTTTCTCTAATCGTACTATGTACAAGTATATGTACCACACCCAAAAATACCACACAAAGATTTCACTGCAAATAAATGTTTTGAGACCCCCACAATCCAAAAAAAAATAAAATAAAAGGGCATTTTTAGAAAAATGTCCATGTGCATGTCTATGGGCAGGATAGCTGAAAAAAAAAAAAAAATATGTTAAATACCAAACTTGGTATCTTCCAAGGATACAGGACAAAGATTCTCAAGAAAATTCCCCCAACCCCTACTACACTTTAAGTTTTCGAAAATTTTGAGTTTTCGAAAATTTTGAGTTTCTCAAAAATGTCTCTAACAATTTTTGTTAAAATGTTGTGTATTAAAGATATTTATATTCAAATAAAATATATATCTTGTATTTTCTGGGAATAGCCTCTGAAGACATGTTTATTCTAGATGAATTTTGCAAAATTTTACATAACTGGTAAGCCATAAGTGATAGACAAAAACTTACCGAACAAAAATGTAGTAATTTTAATTGGAGTCGAGTATACACACATGTGATTCACAAAATCTTACTTATGCAGAACTAGTTTCACATGCACGTTGCATGCGAAACTAGTTCTGCATAAGTAAGATTTTGTGAAGCACATGTGTACAATCGACTCCAATTAAAATTACTAATTGCTAGCTTCACAGTGTACCACTTCCAGTAATCAAAAATTATAAAAAATGTAGTGCTCCTTATAATTTATATTATATATATATTTTTTCCATGGAGTTAGCTGTTTTGAGATATTCCTTGTTATTGCCTTTCAGTTTAAAATATTTATACTTTTCTCAAACACAAATTTTTCAACTCCTGGCCATACAAACAAAGGAACTTCAATCAATTTAGCAAACCAGCTTTTAAAAGATTTGACTGTCACTTTAGCCTATGGTACTTACTCCCTTATTTCCCTTCTGCTTACAAGGAAGCAAGTAATAAGACTATTTCTGCTAATTTTTTCTTGATTAGCATTAAGTAAATAAAAGAATAAGCTTTTCAACAATAATTCATTTATTGCAGAGATGTAGAGAAAGTCATGTCAGTGGAACACATCAGATTTTTAGAAAAAGTCTGAAAAAATGAAAAGACTGTTAAATACCAAATTTTGTATTTAAGTTTAGTATCTTCCAAGGATGTGATACAAAGATTTCAAGAAAATCTCCCCATCCCAAACTCCCTTTATGTGGAAAGTTTGTTTGAACATTTTGTTTTTCTCAAAAATGGCACTAATGATTTTGCATTAAAATACTGTATATTAAAGACATTTATATTGCAAATAAAATTTTTATCTTGAATTTTCAGGGAGTAGCCTCTGAAGACCTTTTCATTTTGGATAAATTTTGCATAACTGGTAAACCTTAAGAGATACATAAAAACTTATTACACAAAAAATGTAGATCTCGTCAAAACACACAACTTATCTTATATATTTTTGAAGGGTGACGTCGTGATTGAGTAGTGAGACCGCTCGCCTCCCATCTAAGTGACTCGGGTTCTATCCCAAGTGACCATATGTGGGATCTGTGGTACACAAAACAGCATCTGGGCAGGTTTTCTCTGGGTCCTCCAGTTTCCCCCACCACTCATTCCACCAATTACTCCATCATCACCTTTCCAACCATCAATTTTGCTTGCATTTCATATCATCCACTTGCTCATGCCTGGCTACGGACCGACCCCTCGTAAAAGGTTCTCCATTCTGTGGTTTCGAGCCATTGGCACTGACCCCTGAGCACTGGCTTGTAAGTCCTAGGGGAGTGTCAGTCCTAGAAATACGGGGCAGGTAAGTTGGTTTGAAACGAAACAAAACATTTTTTGAGGTATATTATTGGTTTCAACTTTAAGATACTCCAGCTTTTCTTTTACAAGAGGTCATCTTCCATTTCATCTCTCCTTTGTTTTACTCCTAGCTTTTTAAAGGATTTGACTATCCCTTTAGCCTTTTACTTAGAAGGAACTAATACAACTATTTCTGCTCATTTTTATCTTGATTACCACAATGTAGATAAAGGAATAATCTTTTCTAACAGTAGTAGTATGCAGAGATTCACGTGAATGGAACACACAAGATTTTTTTTATATTTTTACTGTTAAAACATGATTTTTCATTTCTTTATTTTTATTTTATATTATTGGTATTATAATAATATATATATATATGCTGATATTATTATTACTATTATAATCATTATATAGGAGGGATGAATGATTTATAAAAGATAACTTGCAAATTACTAATTATTTGTATTAATTTAAACGTATATTATAACACTCGACTATAACATACATTAAAATTTATGAATGTTTTTTCTACTGATATAATACAAGCCAATTAAATAAGACACCCTGTTTGAAACCTTAATATGTCAAATGTACTTTTAAGCTAAGTTATTCTATCCATCTTCATAATTACATACAATACCAAACTTGATATTTAACTTCAGCATCTCCATTACTTGTAAATTTTGTTGTCACTTTTTATTTTCTCAAAACTGGCTGTAACACTTTTGATTAAAATACTATATATTTGAGATGTTTATGACAAGTGAAATGCATATTTTGCATTTTCTGGGAATAGCTTGTAAAATCCTTCTTGTTTGGAAGACATTTTGTATTAAAACAAATTGTATTAAAACCTGCCATTTATTTGAAATGATCTTCTTACCATCAGCTATTTCTAATGTATCCATTTTTATTGGTTTAATTCTTTAACCTTTTAATGTACAATTACAATTCAGTTGCTTCTCATGATATCATGGAATTTGAAGACCAACATATACCAACCACTTTTAAAGATATATTGATTTCCATTTCTGCAACCCCCGTTATATCTACAACAAAAGCATTATGAAACTTTTTGCAAAGTTCATTTCTATTAACATGAACAATAATTTTTCATAAGAGGCAATTTGAAAATTTTAAGTCTAGATGAAGTGTGCAAAGAAAGTCATTGCGTAATATCTCAATTTTTTTTTTTTTTTAAATGGAGGTAAATGCAATCTGGAGTGGTTGAATATGTCCATTAAACTCAATTCATAACGTTAATGGAGATAGGTGATGGTGATGAGTAAGCCCTGAAGAGATGAAGTGAGCTATAGTCACTTTGTAGTAGTAGAGGACTTAATTCTATTGTAATCTGCTACATTCACATCACTTTTTCTAATTTCACAAACAATTTTTCCAAAAGTATTGTTTTCTATCTTCTTTGTTAATCCAGGAAACCTTGCATTACACATTTGATTATAAATACAAAGGAAACAAAGTTAGTTAACTGTTTAGAATTGAAAACTTACATTCTGGCCTTAAAATTCCATTTTGCTTCAATGCAACTGTGAAAAACAAGTAAATATTGCCAGGATCTTAAAAAAATGACAATATGTCTAACAATTCAAACCATTAACAACAGACATCTTGGAGATTGCTTAGTCCACAAAAAAGGCAATTTAAACAAATTGTGTGTTTTAAAGATATTTACATTTTTCTGTAATGCAATTTCATCTATCATTTAACATTCATCAGTTATATACGATAATGCAAAATTCCTTACAAATGAAGATGACTCACAGGTTATTAAGATACAGGTACATTTTTTTATTTGTCACGTAAATATCTTTAATATTTTAATCAAAATTGTTAGAGGCATTTTTGAGAAAATCAAAGTTTTGAAAATGTTCGATGTGTAGGGTAGCTTCAGGTAGGGAGATTTTCTTCAAAATCCTAAGATTCACACCTTCGAAAAGATATTTAAACTTAAATACCAAATTTGGATTTATCCAACTTTCTGTTTATGAGTTATGTTGCACAAACACCATACACAAAGTCCTTTTTCTAAAATTCCTTTTTTTAATCAATGAGGTTCAAACATGCATTTCTGGTGAAATTTCAGTATTAAATTTTTAGGTGGAATGCAATACCATCTCTGTCTCTGAGTATATTGTAAAGAATATAAAAATATACCACACCCACATACCCAAAAAAGTATTCCAAACTTCTTTAAAAGCATTCAATTATTTTAATAGCATAAGTGAAAAATAGTTTACACAGTGACAATTTAAATTTGTGTATTACAGCTGAAATTAATTATATATCATGGTTTAATACAAGCTTCCTGCAGCTGTTCAGTTTATTTTAGGTACTCAAAGTAGTTGCCATTAGCAGCAAATGCTTGAACAAAGTCAATTTGTCCACAGAGAATGTGTGCACATGCTGGTGCAATTTCTTTACAAAATTGCTCAGTTTCCTGTTACATCAGGAATAGGTATGCATGCTGAGAAAGCAAATCCACTTCTTTGTCCTATCCAGTGTCCCTGCAGATTCTCATCTGGTCTACCTGGTGGTTTGCGGTTAGTAGGAGCTTAGGGCATTTATTATGTGCTGAGCATAATAATGTCTGGCACCCGTACCTTACCTACAAAGGTTGTATTAATCCTCAAATGACAATCCACAGTAATTTACCTCTGGTAAATAACTTGTCAGCTTGATGACTGGTGACCAGAAAACACAATCTTCCTCGCAAACTCTTGATCCTATTTAATGCATAAAATTATGTTATGTACACTTTTGACTTACAGTCATATTGCTAACCCATGCCTAAGAGACAATATTGCAAGCCTTTATAAGAATGTTTTAGGTCAATTCACAAGTATAACATGCATCTCAAAGTTATCACAAAACTTATGCTTCCACACTTTGAGCTTCCTTTCCTCAAAGATCAAGCCTGACCCAGCAATATTTCATTCATCAATGTCTGTTGAGAAAACACCACATATATCGCACAATCTAGTGCAATTCTGAAAGCAATAAATACATAGATACCATCTACCGAGTGCACACATTTTCACAGATCAAACACCAGTAATAATAAAAGAAATTTTTTTCAGTAAAATTATCAAAAACAGCTCTATGCCAGTCACTTATATAAGTTGGCTGTGAGAAGCTCATTGGTTATTTCAGCTCTTTATTTATTATTGAGCTGCAAGATGATGAAATAAAACTTTTTCCAAGTGAAATAAATCCATTAATTAATACATCAATAAAAGTAAATCTGTGTTTCAAAAGCTAAAATTTATACTAATTTTTACTTTCTGCCACTGGAAGGAAATTACATTCTATCAAATATTTTATAACGAGATCTATTCCATATGAGATAAAGCAAGCACTGTACTGTGTGCAGATGATTATAAGCATTTGTTAACATTTTGCAACATAAAGTAAATTGTGTATTCAACCAATTAATAGAGTAGTTTGAAAGGAATAGGCCAACAGTTAGCAGCCCTCTCCCATCATATCTAAAATAAGAAGTTAAAATAATCAAACCAGTGACAACTATTAAATTTACAAATGCAAATGTTCTATGAATATGATTACTCTTGAGCTGACATCCTTGGCAGTTCCAGACCACATAGAATATTCAGAATGTCTTTTCCTCACTATTGTACGAGGGTCACTACAAAAGTTTTGAGATATACAAAAACCAAACTGGATGAAATCACTTTCACTGCTGGAGCTTTTCAAAGTATTCACCACCACATTGTGTGCACTTTCTCTTTCTCTCAAACCACTCCTGCCACTCATTTTCATGTAGACTGCTGCAACAGCTGTCGAAAACCTTGTTCCACGCATATGATTTCTCACTGTGAGGAAGAAAGAGCCAAATTTAGACTGTGGACTCCAGAAACTGGATCGTTGCATTAGCACAGAAGCATTGTCGTGGTGGAGCAGAACTCCTCGCAGTCCTGTTCTTGGCCGCTTCTCAAAGCAAACTTTGTGCACAGTAAATGTCAAGAGGAATGATGAGAGTGGCCACCATGTTCTCCCCGATGCTGTGTGACCACCTCCCTTTCACTAGAAGAACCACGCAGCCTTAATCTCAGGATCAAACGGGTAAATCCAAGTTCCATCACCAGTGACAATGTCAGAAACCCACTGAGAATTGCCTCCATTGAATCTGGCCAACACCTGAGCTTTTGCAGATCAGTTAAATTGTGGGGCACCTAATGGGATGACACCTTCCTCACGCGAACACAGTTGAGATTGCTGGCAATCCAATCTGCATACTTGCCTCAATTTCCTTAAATGTCACACAATTGTTTTCACGGACCATTCTTTCCACAGCAGCTACGTTTTTTTCACTACCATACACGGACAACCACTCCTAACCTCATCCTTTAGTGAAGTTCGGCTCTTTTAAATTCTTGAAACCACCAGAAAGCTGTGGCAAGGTCCCCAAAAGCCTGTTGTAAGTGCTCAAAGCTTTGGGCCTCATTTAAACCCATTTTAACATCATACAAGATCATTGCACGAAAGTGCTCTATTTCCACCTCCAAGCTGGCAAGCAACTGATGTTACACTAAGAGGTTGTTAACCTTGCACTGTAGACTGTGAGGGGAGACGGAGAATGCAAACTGATACAGGTTTACACTTGCAAAGAATGTGGCTATCCAATGGTGCCATCCCTTTAAATTGATCAACCTTAGTTAATGCATATCTCAAAACTTTTGTAGTGGCCCTCGTAGGTGAAGTGGAAAAGTGAAATCCTGGCAGATGTTTTAAAAGGTGAAAATCATTTGGGGCTAAGTTGGAAACATACAGCACCTATGTTAGTTAAGTCAACTGTGCATGTTTTTGGTGGTGACTAATGCTGCTAAAAGCTCTCTGTGCATTTTAACACCCTCTGTGTAGCACTAGCGCATTCCTAACTCGCTCTCTCTCTGTGCTGTAGTGATCCTAGGCAATAATTTATACAAAAACGCCGCAGGGAATCTTTACATATTTCTAGGAAACTGTAAAAAACACTGGCAGAGTTTCATCATATTTATTTTGAATAACCTTTTATTTTAATGAAGCAGTTGTAATATATGTGAATATTACATTGTGAATTGCAGTTTGTGAATCCAGCTTATAAATTATACATAAGTTACAGGCAATGAAACAAATTCTGTTGAAAATTTAGATATGAATTAAACATCTGATTATCCCAAGCAAAATTACAAAATTTTGATATATTCCAAAAGTATAATATGCCCAGTTTTACCCAACCAGAAAGAAACCCCACTTCTACCTATCCTAGCAGCAAGCTCAACTCACTTTCTTCTCCCACAATGGCTTGCTAAAATGCAGCACAGGATCAATGATTCTGCTCTTTCCCACCAGGTTGCAGCAAAGTTGCATATTGGCCAGTTGAACAGTGGGTTTGGTTCTGCCATAACTGTGATGTAAGTAGTTACCAACAGTGGTGTAGGAGCTGTGGAAGCTCAGTTTCCACCATCAATTAAGCTCAGTTTCCACCATCAATTAGAACGCAGTACCAGTAACCTATTATGTATGGCAGGAGGAATCGTATATTTGAGATACAAGTGTAAAAAGTGAGCATATGTCAAATTTTCTGTTAATAACCTTACAAGTTCCCTTCATTTTTATTATATTTGATTTAATTTTAATAAATTTGAAAAATATAAGAGATTGACAAACATTTATTTCAAAAAAATACAGAGGGTGTAGGAATATATTGTTTCAAATTTTTTTCTGTATAGCTGCTATAAATCATGTATTGGAAGCATTTTTGCCATTTATCATGATTAACAGAAAATAAATAGAACAGTGAGCTTTTATATGCCTAATATGCAGAATAGACTTGAAAAGAAATGATGGATCATATTTTTACGCTGACTCATTTAAAATATATAAAAAAAATATTTAAAATGCTGAGTTCTCCATACTCAAAGATAGCTTTGGCTAGTTTCTCTTCATTTCAGTAAACGAATACTTTCTTACCTTTTTATTTATTCATGTACTTATCTAGAATCTAAAATTACTGACTTTTTACTTAGTGCCTCGTTGGGGAGCAGGACATTTCAAAGAAAATCATCTTACTTTCAAACAAGACTATTTCTAATATGAATTTTATAAACAACTTTTTTATGGTTTAAAACTTTTTGAGCAAGGCCACTTTTCAAACAAACCTGATAACTTCAGCTGGAATGGAGTTTTAAGAAGGTCATAACGTCTAAAACACATGCAGCAAGAGCTAAGTTACGATACCATAGTCACAAGTGTGTAATTCTTAATTACTTTTTTCCCATCAGAGAATTATAAAATGAACAGAACTCTTTATAGGTGATGTATTAACAGTGACATGGTTATAAACATTATTTTGATCTTCTTTGATAACAAATTATTAAAGTAATCAATTGGCTATTTTTTTGCATGCATGCTTCCTCAAAGCCAGTAATGCTGGTTATTACTGGAGCATTCTTAGACCTTAAATTATCCTGGTCTTGAGAAAATATTCCTGCAAAGAGTTAAAATAATTTGCCTGTTACATATTTTATCACCATGTGGTCCAAAACCCGTCTTCTTAATCTTGAAATGCATGGTAATAAGATGGAGCAAGTTGTGGTAAATTGACAAGCGATGCAATAAATTGTAAAAGTAATTTTTATATAAAGTTATATAATTTATAATCAGAAAATTTGACAACAAGCACTTCATAACAAACATATTGAAGAGGTACCAAAAAGAAATATGAGTTTCTAGATTTACACAAAGAGCAGATACAACATACAGATGCCGAGTGTTTCTGTAATAAACACTGAACATGTTCATGGTTTAGAGGTTTTTGTTCAACTATAAGAGAAAATCCCTTCTCTTTAAATCTAAATTCACTTCTATTATTAAATATGTGAAAATTATCTTGGGGTTCCCTTCACTTCTGTGCCAACCCCTGCTGTAGGGGTGGCAGGATCATTTTCTGTTTCACCATCTTCACTGTTTCTTTGACGCCAGAACTCTTGTTGCAGTTCCCGTAAATTCTGCTCCAGTGTTGCCACTTCATCGTACTTATGAGCAGACCTGTGAAAAATTATAACTTTTGGAGATTAAGCCATACTACACTAATACCAAATGAGTGAAAAACCCTGAACTGGCTGCTGTAAACAAGGTCATGCTCTGCTCTGTAAGTGCAGTTGACAGTGATATAGTATAGTTCCATTATTATTTTTTATTTTGTCCTGTACTTAGTCACAAAGTGTGTGACTACTGGACAGCATGTATTTATTTATGATTCATTGTGTTAACTCAGTTAGCTTGTCAAGTGAAAGTACGATTTGCAGAAAGATTTCCAGGTGTAAAAGTTCCAGGCCGTGAACTTTACAATAAATTTCAGACCACAGGAAGTTCTGAGGCTAAGAAATCTAAAAGATGGCATGAGGTTCTTACTGAAAGAGCATTAGATGACATCAGTCATTGTTTGGAGAATTCCCCCAAAACTCGCTTAGGCATCTTTCGCAACAGGCTCTGTGTAAAGAACAACTAAATTGCTGAAGTTAAAGCCCTATAAAATAACTGTGGCACATTCTCTTCAACCAGATGATCCTGTAATTCAGCGCACATTTTGTGAGTCGACTCTCAACAACAATGTATACAACAGCAAAATAGATCCATATTTAATATTTCTCACAGATGACCCTTGGTTCCATCTTCATGGATATGTCTGTACATAAAATATTGGAGCTCAAAATAACCTAATATTGTACATGATAAAAAAAATTGGTCTATTGTGCGCTATTAGTGGAGAAAGAATTATAGGGGCAACAGTTGACACCCGTACATACAGGAATACAATTTTGCCCCCTTCTCTTACAAATGAAAGTGTGTTTCAGGACAGAGATTTGTAGCCCCCAACCTAATTTCTATCTCTGCGTAACTTAGAACATAAAGTGTACAAGACAAATCCACACACCCTGCAAGAATTAAAACAAAATATCCACCAGGAAATTGCCAGCATTTCTCAACGTGAACTACAGCGAGTGATGGATAGTTTCTTAAAGCGGTGCTAAAAATGTATGGACAAACATGGTGGCCAGTTTCAGCATCTGCTTTCGTAAAATAGGTAAAGCCTTTAAACGTACTTTTAAAAATGCCCAATTTCATCCGTGCCTTTCTATAACAGGCAGATAGCAAGGATGCAGACAGACAAAACACAATGCAGCCAGTTTCTACATTTTTGACTCACTTGTTATTATATATGATATACAATATATATATAAAATAAGAACTATAGCTTTCCTGGCGACGTGTTAATTCAAAATCTTCTCGGGCTTCTAGCCAGGTAATAACTTGGCTTGACACCAACGTTTCGAAGAAGTGCATCTTCCTCGTCTTCAGGGTGAACTGAAGACGAGGAAGATGCACTTCTTCGAAACGTTGGTGTCAAGCCAAGTTATTACCTGGCTAGAAGCCCGAGAAGATTTTGAATTACAATATATATGTTTGCACATGGCATAATTTCTGCTGTGAAAAGTTTACTGCTTCCTGACAGAAACTGTACAATATTGAAATTTGGGAGGAAGAGAGTTTAAGGAAAGTTTTTACATTTTCAAACCCATTTCATTGAATATGCACTTGTTTTGCTCCTTTACTGCCAAAATGGCAGATATTAAATTACTTGCAGCCCCAGAGCAGTTTCTCCACTTTTGTTGAACATACTATTTGACATGTGCAATCGCCCAACTTGATGTAAACACATGGCATTAACTGCCTACAGTATGCAACCATGCCTTGAATATGCGTCATTATCTGTATGCTAATAAGAAATAATAAATAACATGAATAGTGAAATAAAGAGAATTGTGTGTGGTGCCGTTAACTTCTCTTGCATTCATATGATGATGTGAACAAGACTAAGAAGTGCAAAATTATGTTTTCTTCAAGTTCAGCTCTGAGGCTTTAATATGTTGTATAGACCTAACAAAAATGTAAGGTTACCTTGTACCTTAGTTCAATCTTACAGTATTGCAAAATCCATATACTAACTATTCTTAGTGATATTTAAATACCAAAATAATTTTTCCATCTATTTGCAATGTAATTTTTAATGATATATTTATTTTTGTTTCGAATGAAATAACAAATGGAAGTAAATGTTTTAACTTAAATGCTTATTTAAATTAAACAACATAAGCAAAATAAAAAACCACAAGCAAAAAACAAACATTTAAGTGCTTGTTATATGTTTTCTTAAACTTCTGTAGCCAATGTTAAGATTACCTTGGTTGGGAAATGACAAGTACCAACCTCCAATGGAAGAGGTTGCTGCTCACTGTTTTCATTGGCAAGGTGCCATGGTTTTCTTAACAGATTTACAAATGGTGTTCCGATTTTTTCCATTGTCTCTGTTAATTTTTTGTTCTTCTTTAAAAACCTCAATACTTTATACAATGCAATTTTATAATCTTTACACTGGACTAGTAATTTTATGGCTGGTTTCAATAGTACACTCAGCTAATGTAGACTTCTCAGGTTGCTGATATGCTCTGGCCAGTCGCATGGTATTTTACATATCCCTCATGATTCTTGTACACTGACATTCTATGGGCTCCCCAGGGTACATCCCATTGAGAACAATCGTCAGTGCCATAGGCTCACCATCAACTTGCCAGATTTCCAACCACTAGTGGGCAAGATAGACTCTCTTTTGTCAGGGACTCCAGCCATTTTGTCCAAATTCTCCAGAATTTTGCTTTTGAAGAGCACCCACCACATCTTAGTTTTGACCTTAAATCCCCATTGACTCACATTCCAGTTGAAGATGCCCTTAGATCTGTGAAACGAAGAATCATCATTAATAATCTCCCAGAAGCATGAATTGACCTAATTGCCTACATGTATTTCTCATATAAAGAAGACATTTCGACAACAGGAAAGTGCAGCCATGATATCTCCTATTTCACTGATTGTGCCAAATATATTCCTCAAAAACTTTGAAAACATGGCTTTAGACACTTGCCGACTTAAACCAACCATGTGGTTAAGATATGTGGTTGATACGTCCATAGTATGGCCACATGGATTAAACAATATTCCAGAATTCCATCAACATCTGAACAGCCTACACGAAATATACAATTTACCATGGAACTGGAACATTCTGGTAAAGCAGAATACAGCAAATAAAACAGTACACTGCTCAGTTTATGGAAGGCCATATATATATACAGGCCACATCTCAGCACCCCAACTCAGTGAAATGAAGCACGGTCAAAACACTATTCCAATGAGCTATGAGTATTTGTGTCCCAGAACATTTATCTGAAGAGAAATACCACTACAGGAAGTGCTAAAAGGCAATTGATACTCAAAAACCGATATAAAACATTGGGGAAAGAATACCAAACAACCACACACAAAAAGAAAAAGAACATCATTTGGAGACTCTGTTAAGAAAACCATCCCACCTTGTAGCCAGCAAGTCAATGAAAACATCATCCATTGGCCGAATGTGAACCAATGGGAACACAGGAGGTTGGTACTTGTCATCTCCCAACAAGGTATAAAAGCAGCACAAGATATAGTCAGCCCTGAGGAAGCTTCATCATAAGATGGTGAAACGTTGGCAAATTTTAGCCTTGAGACACAGTCTACACCGGAGGTATTGGACCAAGATAAACTTAGGTGCTTATCTAATCATTCAAGGAAAACAAAAAAAGTCTCTGTGTGTGTGTCTGTTCCCTTGTTCCACATGGCAAAATAACTTAAAAAAGAAATTCTGATCATTACAATAACATTATTTTTTCTGCCCTCTTTTGTTTATTAGTGACTATGCAAATTATTCTTGCAAAACCTTATTTTTATTTTCTATACATAGTAGCTAGAGAAGATGATATATTCCACCCAAATTTGATATTTTGATTTCACCAGAAATAAATGTTTTATGGTCCCCTGAGTCTGAAAAAGCATTTTTACAAAAAATGTGTGTGTGTTTGCATGTGTGGACAGCATAGCTCAAAAATGAAAAGCCCATTCATTAAAAGCCAAATTTGGTATTTATGTTTAGTATCTTCTAAGGATGCGACATAATTTTTTTTTCAAAAATGGCTAACGATTTTCATTAAAATACTGTATATTAAAGATATATACACCACAAATAAAATGCATATGTTTGAATTTTCTGGGAACAGCCTCCAAAGAAATTTTTTCTGGACGAGTTTTGCAGAATTTTGCATAAAGGTTAAACCGTAAAAAATAGACATAAACTTAATGTAGATCTCATTAAAGACGTAATTTATGTAATGTACATTTTCTTGAGTTGAATATTTTTGAGATACTCCTTATATTGGTTTCAAACTGCCTAGCTTTTCTCAAATGGGACCATGCAAAGCGAATCAAACCTCAATTGTTTCAAATAGCAACCATCTTTTAAAAGATTTGACATCGATTTAAGATAATGTATTCCCTTATCTCTCTTCTACTTACAAGGAAGAAAGTAATAAGACCAACTCTGCTTGGTGTATCTTCATTATTATGATACAGAAAGAAGAATGAAGAATAGCTTGTATTTGTAACAAAGTTATGTGAACAGAACACACAAGATTTTTCTATCTACTCTATTTTAATCAAAATAAGTGTTTACAGTCTTTATCCGGTAGACACAAAGGAAATAGCAATTATTTTCAAATGGTTAAACTACTGATAGCTACATGCAGGCCTTAGTCCTTGCATGCAATAGTGAGAAACATCTAACTATTTTAATCATTTATAATATATCTCAAAAATGGCTCATGTGTTCCATTCTAGCTGTTATCTTTCTCTAGCTGTTCCATTTACGAACTATTCTTACAAAAGATTATTCTTTTATCTCTATCATGCTAATTGAGATAAACATTAGCAGAATTGGTCTTATTATTTGCTTCCTTGTAAGTAGAAAGGAAATATGGGAATACCCTAGGATAAAGTGATAGTCAAATCTTTTAAAAGCTGGTCTCTCTGTGAAACAATAGCAGTTTGGTGTGCATGATCCTGTTTGAGAAAAGTTAGAAAGTTTAAAATTGAAACCAATAAGAAGACATGTCTCAAAAATGGCTTTACAAGAAAAACAAATACAACATGAATTATGTGTTTTAACAGGATCCACATTTTTTGTGCATTAAAATTTTGTCTATCTTTTATGGTTTAACTGTTTTGCAAAATTCTGCAAAAGTCATCCAGAATAAAGAGGTCTTCAGAGGCTATTCCCAGAAAAAATATAAATATTATTCAAAATATAAATTTTATTTGTTATGTAAATATCTTTAATGTGTAGTATTTTAATAAAAATCGTTAGGGCCATTTTTTAGAAAAACAAAATGTTAAAAAATTTGTCCATGTGCAGGGTTGTTTGAGGGATTTTCAAAAATCTGCTTGTGCTGCTGCATCATTGGAATACATTTGGTATTTAAAGGCCTTTTCCTTTTTGAACTATGCTCCCCTTTTTACTTTCTCTATAGGCACTATGTACATAGTGTATGGAGAATGTATTGCACTCCACCAAAAAGTTCGATACCGAGATTTCACCGGAAATATATGTTTTAGGATCACCTTTATCTAAAAAAAGCATTTTTTGAAAAAGGTCTGTGTGTGTGTGTGTGTGTGTGTGTGTGTGTGTGTGTGTGTGTGAACACGATAACTCAAAAATGAAAAGTCGCTAAAATACCAAACTTGGCATTTAAGTTTAGTATCTTCCAGGTATGCGACACAAAGATTTTGAGAAAAATACCCCCACCCCCAACTACCCTTTACATGGAACTTTTTTCGAAAATTTTGATTTTCTCAAAAATGGCTCTAACGATTTTGATTAAAATTTTGTATATCAAACAAATTTACCTGACAAATAAAATGTATATCTTGAATTTTCTGGGAATGGCCTCTGAAGAGTAGTTTATTCTGGATGAATTTTACTAAATTTTGAATAACTGGTAAACCGTAAGAGATGGACAAAAACTTACTACACAAAACATGTAGAGCACATTAAAACACACAATTTATGTTATATACATTTTTTCGTAGAGTTTGTCGTTTTTGTGACATTTCTTATTTTTGGTTTCTGCTATGAAAAACATATATCTTTCTCATACAGGAACTTGTCAACTCCTATCCATATGGACAAAGGAACTTCATTGACATGGCAACCAGCTTTTGACTATCAGTTTAACCTACAGTTGTCCCTTATTTCGCTTCTACTGACAAGGAAGCGAGTAATTAGACTATTTCTGCTATTTTTTTCTGATTAGCATAAAGTAAATAGAAGTATAAGCTTTTTAAGAATTATTTATTGCAGGTATATGGAGAAAGTCATGTGAATGGTACACATCAAATTTTTACTTTCTCTATACTCACTATGTGTATAGTGAATAGAGAATGTATTGCACTCCACCAAAAAATTTGATACCGAGATTTCACCGGAAATATATGTTTTAGGGTCCCCAGTACCCAAAAAAAGTATTTCAGAAAGTCTGTGTGTGTGTGTGTGTGTGTGTGTGTGTGTGTGTGTGTGTGTGTGTCTGTGAACACGATAACTCAAAAACGAAAAGTCGGTAAAATACCAAACTTGGTATTTAAGTTTAGTATCTTCCAGGGATGCGACACGAAGATTTTGAGAAAAATCCCCCCACCCAAAACTACCCTTTACATGGAACTTTTTTCGAAAATTTTGATTTTCTCAAAAATGGCTCTAACGATTTTGATTAAAATATTGTATACCAAAGTCATTTACCTGACAAATAAAATGTATATTTTGAATTTTCTGGGAATAGCCTCTGAAGACTACTTTATTCTGGATGAATTTTTCATAACTACTAAACCGTAAGAGATGGACAAAAACTTAACCCACAAAAAATGTAGAGCACGTTAAAACACACAATTTATGTTATATACATTTTTTTCGTGGAGTTGATCGTTTTTGAGGTATTCCTTGTTTTTGGTTTCAGCTTTGAAAAACTTATACTTTTCTCATACAGGAATTTGTCAACTCCAGTCCATACAAACAAAAGAACATCAGTCGCACAGCAACCAGCTTTTGGCTTTCACTTTAACCTATGGTACTCCCCTATTTCGTTTCTACTTACAATAAAGCAAGAATAAGACTATTTCTTCTAATTTTTCTCGATTAGCATGAAATAAATAAAAGATAAGCTTATTAACAATAATAATTTACAGAAATATAGAGAGTCATGTGAATGGTACACATCAGATTTTTACTTTCTCTATAGGCACTATGCACATAGTGTATAGAGAATGTATTGCACTCCACAAAAAATTTGATACCGAGATTTCACCGGAAATATGTTTTAGGGTCCCCTTTATTTAAAAAAAGCATTTTCGGAAAAAGGTCCGTGTGTGTGTGTCCGTGTGTCTGTGAACACGATAACTCAAAAACGAAAAGTAGGTAAAATACCAAATTTGGTATTTAAGTTTAGTATCTTCCAGGGATGTGACACTAAGATTTTGAGAAAAATCCCCCCACCCCAAACTACCCTTTACATGGAACTTTTTTCGAAAATTTTTAGTTTTCTAAAAAATGGCTCTAACGATTTTGATTAAAATGTTGTATATTAAAGTTATTTGCCTGACAAATAAAATATATATTTTGAATTTTCTGGAAATAGCCTCTGAAGAGTAGTTTATTCTGGATGAATTTTACTACATTTTGAATAATTGCTAAACCGTAAGAGATGGAAAAAAATTTACTACACAAAAAATGTAGAGCACGCTAAAACACACAATTTATGTTATATACATTTTTTTCGTGGAGTTCTTCATTTTTGTGACATTCCTTATTTTTGGTTTCTGCTATGAAAAACTTATACATTTCTCATATAGGAATTTGTCAACTGCTGTCCATACAAACAAAGGAACTTCAGTGACATAGCAACCAGCTTTTGAATGTCACTTTAACCTATGGTACTCCCTTATTTCACCTCTACTTACAAGGATGCAGATAATATGGCTATTTCTGCTAATGTTTTACTGATTAGCATGAAGTTAATAGAAATATAAGCTTTTTAAGAATAATTTGTTACAGGATATAGAGAAAGCCATGTGAATGGTACACATCAGATTTTTTAACTATGTATGCATGGGGGATGCATGCACGCACGCACATGGCTTGCACCATGGCTGTGTGATTTAGACCACTCGCCTCTCACCAAGGTGGCCTGGGTTCATTCCCAGGCAATTGCATGTGGGATTGCGGCACAGAGGTGAGTTTTCTCCAGCCATCGCATTCCACCGGTGCTCAATCTTCATTCCATGGCATTGTCTGCAGTGCCATATCTGGTAAAAGTGGGCGTTGAACATTATAAAACCACACACACACACACACACACACACACACAGACTTTTTTTCTGAAAATGATTTTTTTGGACTCAGGGGACCTCAAAACATATTTCTGGTGCAATCTCAACATTGAAGTTTTGGTTGAAACACAACTACTATGGCCATTGCAGGTACATGTATGGTAGAGAAAGTAAAGTGTGCACTTTGGTGAGATCCTCACTTTCATCTGTTGCTTGATGTAAGCTAGTTATAAAATATTCCTGCTGAATAAAGAGGACTTCACAGGTTGTTTCCAGAAAATCAAAATTTACCTTTTAGTTTTCATGTAAATATCTTTAATATATCATATTTGAATCATACTTATTAAAGCCATTTTTTGAGAAAATAAAAACAAAACTGAAATATCTCATATAAAGGATAATATCATATTTGAATCATACTTATTAAAGCCATTTTTTGAGAAAATAAAAACAAAACTGAAATATCTCATATAAAGGATAATTTCTTAAAATCCTTTGTTTAATATCACTGGAAGAAGTGAACTTCAGTATCAATTTGTTTTGGGTTATACTACTTGCAGGCTCATATGCCATCTTTTCATGAAAATATTATTTTTAATTCAGGAGTCCTCAAAAAATATATTCCTCTATCATATTTTTGGGTGGCATAGAATACTCAGCTACTTCTCTCTCTCTCTCTCTCTCTCTCTCTCTCTCTCTCTCTCTCTCTCTCTCTCTCTCTCTCTCTCTCTCTCTCTCTCTCTCTCTCTCTCTCTCTCTCTCTCTCTCTCTCTCCTCTCTCCCCCCCTCTCTCTCCCTCCCCCTCTCTCTCCCTCCCCCTCTCTCTCCCTCCCTCCCTCTCTCTCTCTCTCCCTCCCTCTCTCTCTCTCCCTCCCTCTCTCTATCTCCCTCCCTCCCTCTATCTCTCTCTCCCTCCCTCCCTCTCTCTCTATCTCTCTCTCTATCTCTCTCTCTCCCCTCTCAAAAATGGATCCAACTCTTGTTTAAAATACCATGTTGTCAAGATATTTGCATAACTAAGCAAATCTGAATTTTTACAAATAGCCCATGAAGACCTCTTCATTTTGAATGAATTTTACATAATTTTGTATAACTACTACACCATAAGAGATAGACAAAAATTTACTACAGATATATATCTCATTAAAACACAAAATTAATGTCGAATTTTTTGTGCTTAGTCAATATTCACCTTTTTCTTATAATCATGCAAGGAACTGGAATTTAATAGCCATTATATGGCAAACCAATTTTAAAACTGATTATTGCTACATCTTACAGCACACATGCACATGCGCACACACACAAACATTAACAATATGCCTAGAATATATTCACAGGTTAATGGTATAATTCCAAACATTTTGAAAACTAATTTGCAGTGAGTTGATCATCTTTGCCCTACCATTATTCTTATTACCTTTTTTTGCATAATGAATACTTTTTAGCATTTACTGAATTTCCCCAAAATATTATTCCATAGAATGAAAATTTGCATAATAAGCTGCTTTTAGTATGATCTTTTTTATAAGCTGAATTAAACATCGTATTGCAAAGCATGCAGAGCTCAGTTTGGGTAAGATATAATCAATATGGTGTTTCCAATTCATGTTACGACCAATCGTAAGACCAAGGAATTTTGTATTACAGGCGTCTGCTATCTAATTTTTTTTATATTCTATCCTTAGGTCTGCCATGTTTTTATGCTTTGTGCAAAAATTAATATAGTTAGTTTTTTCAAAGTTTATGTGGATTTTATTACTTTCAAACCAATCATTTAATGTTTTGAGAATTTTAATAGATGAATTTGGGAACTGACTGACATTGTGTTCTTTAATCATAATACTTGTGTCATCCGCAAAAAGAACTGGATAGGCGTTGTTGTTTATTACTGCAGGTAGATCATTTTTATACCCTAAAAATTATAAGGGACCCAGAATAGATCCTTGTGGGACACCATGCTTAATTTCACACCATTAAGAATATGCATTGTTATTATTTTAAATATATTATAACCTTTTGCTTTCTTTTTGATAAGTAAGATGTAATCCATTGATGCCCTTTGCCCCTAATTCCATAGTGTAATAATTTTGATAGAAGTATTTCATGATTAACACAGCAAATGCCTTTGATAGATCACAGAATATTCCTAGTGTGTTAAGTTTGCCATCCAATGATTGAAAATTTCATTTGTTAAATTAAAAATGGCATCACTAGTTAATATGCTCTTCCTGAATCCAAATTGCTCTTTTGCTAAAATAGCTGAATGGTGATAAATTCTTTCAACCATAATTTTTTCAAAGATTTTCGAAAAAGCTGTAAGTAAAGATACTGGTCTATAGTTTGACATTCCTGAGATTTGCCCTTTCTTGTATAATGGCTTAATGACTGAATATTTTAATCTGTCTGGAAAGGTTCCTGTTAACATGGATATGTTACAAATATGACTTAAAGGTTTGCAAATAATGTCAGCACATATCTTTAATGTTTTTGTGCTTATTTCATTGCATCCTGATGAATTTTTCCTTTTCAGGGATTGTATTACTTTTTACTTTCTCTAGCCCTGTATGTACAATGTACATAGGGATAGAGAAGTATTGTATTCTACCAAAAAATTCGATACCGAGATTTCACCGAAATTCCTTGTATCCAAAAAAAGCATTTTCAGAAAAAGGTCCGTGTTTGTGTGTGTCCGTGTGTCTGTGAACACGATAACTCAAAAATGAAAATTAGCTAAAATACCAAATTTTGTATTTAAGTTTAGTATCTTCCAGGAATGCAACACGCAGATTTTGAGAAAAATCCCCCCACCCCAAACTACCCTTTACATGGAACCTTTTTCGAAAATTTTGATTTTCTTAAAAATGACTCTAACGGTTTTGATTAAAATATTGTATATTAAAGATATTTACCTGGCAAATAAAATGTATATCTTGAAATTTCTGGGAATAGCTTCTGAAGACCTGTTTATTCTGGATGAATTTTGCTTAATTTTACATAACTAGTAAACCGCAAGAGATAGACAAAAACTTACTATACAAAAAATGAAGGCCTTGTTAAAATACACAAGTTATGTCACATACATTTTTCTTGTGGAGCTTACCGTTTTCGTGGTATTCATTGGTATTAATTTCAGTTGTGAAGTACTTATACTTTTCTCAGATGGGAGTGTCCGTTTTTCTTTTCTTTTACTCCTAGCCAAGAAAAGCAGTGATTTGTCATTCGCATAATGACAGCTTTTAAAACATTTGAATATCGGTTTAGCCTAGTGTATTCCCTTATTTTCTTTCTACTTATAAGGAACTAAGTAATAAGAACTTTGTGCTAATGAGTACCTCGATTAGCAAGATGCACAAAGAAAAATAATGTTATGTAAGAAGTTTGTAGAACAGCTAGAGAAAGTCATGTGAGTGTAACACATCAGATTTTTTTGATTTGGTTGCACTTGTGGCTACTATCTCTAAGGATGTAAAAATTTCCGTACAGGATTCCTGAAGGTACGAAATTGGATCTTTCTTAGGCTGTTTCTTTGTCAGTAAATTTTCTGCCACCTGAATGAAATACTCATTAAATGCATTTGCTATCTGCTGGGGATCATTTGTGGTCACTTGGTTTGCTTTTATATCATTTTGCAAGTAACATTTACCATTTTTAATAATGTTCCATAAAGTGCTAGGCTTATTGTGAGAGGACTGTATTTGTTTTTCATAACAAAGTTTTTTAGCTGCATTTATAACCCTTTTTAGAATTCTGCAGTACATTTTTAGTGTTATTTACATCTGTCACACTTATTTTCTCTAGCTGTAAATTGGATTAACCATGAAAAGAAAAGAATATTAAGGGGGCATGAAGTCAGATGTTTTTTGAAAAACTTAACATTAGCTCATCATAAAAGGTATGTTTTTAAATTTTGCATTCATGTTACAATGTAGTATTAAAAAAGAAGAAGAAGAAGAATTTTTCTTATGTAGGTTGGGCAATAGGTATACTGAAACTAAGTAATTCAAGATTATGTTCCTTTATGTCTTTAATTTGTGAAGCAACTTCTCTGAATTTTTTTATTGAACCACTGTTATCTGTTAGTAACTTATTACTTCTAAAGATTTTTGTTTGAGATAAATGTTTACTAAAATAAAAATTAATTACATGTTTTTTATATATGTAAGCATGATTCTAATATTCCAAGAGGCTCAACATTTTCAACCCTCTTATATACTTAACATTTCTCAGTCCATGACTCTTAGCTAAAAATAAAACATAGATTTTGGTATTCTGTCTACAATTTGCAGATTATTCTGGATAGGTTGAAAATGGTAAGCCATAATCACCAAGCACTAAATGATGATACCTGGCCTGTTTTATGTAGTTTCGGATGTTGTTCATCTGTTGGATCATTGGATCATCTGAGTTAAACATTTGTTCCAGTTCAGGTCCCCAGCCCATGTCTGTTATTACCTGCAACATTTCACAATGCAATTTATGTCTTTATTCATAATGTTGTGAAGAATAGAATAATATAATTACCATGACCTTTGGCTTTTAACAAATCTGAAAAGAAAATGTTTCAAAACACGAATCTTACAAGTTTATTTACATTTCAAAAACATGATGACAGATTTCAAAATTAAGAAAATAGAAAGGATTGTAGATTCTACAGAAAATGTAAATCACACCTCCCAAATTCAATAGACTCACTTCAGAACCCCTATGTTCATTACATTGGACATTTACTTAATCATCAATTTGCTGCAAAGCAGAGAGTTGCAGAAACTTTTAACTTTGGACAGTTTTTGAAATTTAATTTAGCTTCTTCTGCTGAATGCAAAAGTTGTCTATCACATAACAGGAGAACAACAAACTTGTTACATGATAAAATAACAAAGGGCAAAATATAA
The DNA here is from genome assembly GCA_030762935.1 of Hymenopus coronatus. NCBI lineage: Eukaryota > Metazoa > Arthropoda > Insecta > Mantodea > Hymenopodidae > Hymenopus > Hymenopus coronatus. The sequence goes on from CM060884.1 coordinate 3,781,915, forward strand.
ACCTTTGAAAACTGTATAACAAAACACAAAAATGTACATGTTAATGCACAGCATATAAAATGATTGTAGGATTTTTAATGATCCTTTCAGTGCCTGAAGAGTGATTTATTTTAAACATTGGCTTTTCATTGTGAAGTTCTTGAGAAGTGGGCACTCACTCTGATTCCAACCATCGTGTACTTCAATGTGGTCAAGTTAGCATTAAGTATTATAGTAGTGTAGTGAGATCTTACAGGGTTTGTAGAGTAATCAATCTTGTGAACCTCACTGTTGTCAAATATGACAGTAGAATGTCCTTATTGTTCTTCACACTTCAAGACTTCCATTACTGTCATTGATTCAAGTTCCATACACCTCTTCATGAATTACTAAAGCTTCACTTCTAGGTACTCCAAGAAATCAGAGATGGCAATCTCTTACTATTGGAGAAGATCCATGTTTAAGGCTATAATAGAACATTAACGGGAACACTATATTCTTTTGTCTACAGTGCATCAACAAAAACACCACTCCATGATTGCAATAATAGTCTGTTGAGGCAGCAATGTATAACTAAGGTAGTTATGTCTTATGGATATTTTAACCAACAGCAGTGCAAATGATGAGTCTAGTTAACAGTTATTTTGTCAGAGGAACAAGTGCAAGCAGATATATTGGAGTCAGCAAGCAATGCAGTATGGGAGAGGTGAGAGGCATTTGTCAACGAGCACAGAAAAGTGATGAGAGAATTACACCATAGGGAAGGAGAGGCAGATGTCACCGAGCAGTGAGAGGTGTTGAGAGACACACACCATGGGGAAGGAGAGGAAGATGTCACCGAGCAGGGAGAAGTGTTGAGAGACACACACCATGGGGAAGGAGAGGAAGATGTCACCGAGCAGTGAGAGTTGTTGAGAGACACACACCATGGGGAAGGAGAGGCAGATATCACTGAGCAGTGAGAGTTGTTGAGAGACACACACCATGGGGAAGGAGAGAAAGATGTCACCGAGCAGGGAGAGTTGTTGAGAGACACACACCATGGGGAAGGAGAGGAAGATGTCACCGAGCAGGGAGAGGTGTTGAGAGACACACACCATGGGGAAGGAGAGGCAGATATCACTGAGCAGTGAGAGTTGTTGAGAGACACACACCATGGGGAAGGAGAGGCAGATATCAATGAGCAGTGAGGGGAGTTGAGAGACACACACCATGGGGAAGGAGAGAAAGATGTCACCGAGCAGTGAGAGGTGTTGAGAGACATACACCATGGGGAAGGAGAGGCAGATATCACTGAGCAGTGAGAGGTGTTGAGAGACACACACCATGGGGAAGGAGAGGCAGATATCACTGAGCAGTGAGGGGTGTTGAGAGACACACACCATGGGGAAGGAGAGAAAGATGTCACCGAGCAGTGAGAGGTGTTGTGAGATATACACCATGGGGAAGGAGAGGCAGATAACACTGAGCAATGAGGGGGGTTGAGACACACACACACCATGGGGAAGGAGAGGGAGATATCACTGAGCAGTGAGAGGTGTTGAGAGACATACACCATGGGGAAGGAGAGGCAGATATCACTGAGCAGTGAGAGACATACACCATGGGGAAGGAGAGGCAGATATCACTGAGCAATGAGGGGTGTTGAGACACACACACACCATGGGGAAGGAGAGGGAGATATCACTGAGCAGTGAGAGGTGTTGAGAGACATACACCATGGGGAAGGAGAGGCAGATATCACTGAGCAGTGAGAGGTGTTGAGAGACACACACCATGGGGAAGGAGAGGCAGATATCAATGAGCAGTGAGGGGTGTTGAGAGACACACACCATGGGGAAGGAGAGAAAGATGTCACCGAGCAGTGAGAGGTGCTGACAGACATACACCATGGGGAAAGAGAGGCAGATATCACTGAGCAGTGAGAGGTGTTGAGAGACACACACCATGGGGAAGGAGAGGCAGATATCACTGAGCAGTGAGGGGTGTTGAGAGACACACACCATGGGGAACGAGAGAAAGATGTCACCGAGCAGTGAGAGGTGTTGTGAGATACACACCATGGGGAAGGAGAGGCAGATATCACTGAGCAGTGAGAGGTGTTGAGAGACATACACCATTGGGAAGGAGAGGAAGATATCACTGAGCAGTGAGGGGTGTTGAGAGACACACACCATGGGGAAGGAGAGGAAGATATCACTGAGCAGTGAGAGGTGTTGAGAGACATACACCATGGGGAAGGAGAGGCAGATATCTCCGTGCAGTGAGGGGTGATGAGACACACACACCATGGGGAAGGAGAGGCAGATATCACTGAGCAGTGAGGGTTGTGTTGAGAGACACACACCATGGGGAAGGAGAGGCAGATATCACTGAGCAGTGAGAGGTGTTGAGAGACATACTCCATGGGGAAAGAGAGGCAGATATCACTAGGCAGTGAGAGGTGTAGAGAGACACACACCATGGGGAAGGAGAGGAAGATATCACTGAGCAGTGAGAGACATACACCATTGGGAAGGAGAGGCAGATATCACTGAGCAGTGAGGGGTGTTGAGAGACACACACCATGGGGAAGGAGAGGAAGAATTCACTGAGCAGTGAGAGACATACACCATTGGGAAGGAGAGGAAGATGTCACCGAGCAGTGAAAGGTGATGAGAGACTTGCACCATGGGGAAGGAGAGGCAGATATCACTGAGCAGTGAGAGGTGTTGAGAGACATACACCATGGGGAAGGAGAGGCAGATATCACTGAGCAGTGAGAGGTGTTGAGAGACACACACCATGGGGAAGGAGAGGCAGATATCACTGAGCAGTGAGGGGTGTTGAGAGACACACACCATGGGGAAGGAGAGGAAGAATTCACTGAGCAGTGAGAGACATACACCATTGGGAAGGAGAGGAAGATGTCACCGAGCAGTGAGAGATGTTGAGAGACATACACCATGGAGAAGGACAGGAGATTTCACCGAGCAGTGAGACGTGTTGAGACACATACACCATTGGGAAGGAGAGGCAGATTTCACTGAGCAGTGAAAGATGTTGAGAGACATTACCCATGGGGAAGGAGAGGCAGATTTCACCGAGCAGTGAGAGGTGTTGAAAGACATACACCATGGGGAAAGAGAGGCAGATTTCACCGAGCAGTGAGAGGTGTTGAGACACACACCAGAGGGAAGGAGAGGAGATTTCACCGAGCAGTGAGAGGTGATGAGAGACATACGCCATGGAGAAGGTGAGAGGATTTCGCCGAGCAGTGAGAGGTGTTGAGAGACGCACACCATGGGGAAGGAGAGGAAGATGTAACCGAACAGTGAGAGGTGATGATAGACTTACGCCAGAGGGAAGGAGAGGTAGATGTCACCGAGCAGTTACAGGTGTTGAGAGACATACACCATGGAGCAGGATAGGCAGATGTCACCGAGCAGTGAGAGGTGAGGACAGAAATAAACCATAGAGAAGGAGAGGCAGAAGTCACCGAGCAGTGAGAGGTGATGAGAGACATACAACATGAGGAAGGAGAGGAAGATGTCACAGAGCAATGAGAGGTGTTGAGAGAGATACAACATGAGGAAGGAGAGGAAGATGTCACAGAGCAATGAGAGGTGTTGAGAGAGATACACCATGAGGAAGGAGAGGAAGATGTCACAGAGCAATGAGAGGTGTTGAGAGAGATACACCATGGGGAAGGAGAGGAAGATGACCCTGTGCAATGAGATGTGATGAGAGACATACATCATGGAGGAGAAGAAGATGTCACCAAGCAGTGAGAGGTGATGAGAGACATACACTATGGGGAAGGAGAGGAAGATGTCACCGAGCAGTGAGAGGCATACACCATGGGAAAGGAGAGGAAGATGTCACTGAGCAGTGAGAGGTATTGAGAGACATACACCATGGGGAAGGAGAGTAAATGTTACTGAGCAGTAAGAGACATACACCATGGAGAAGGAGCGGAAGATGTCACTGAGCAGTGAGAGACATACACCATGGGGAAGGAGAGGCAGATATCACTGAACAATGAGGGGTGTTGAGACACACACACACCATGGGGAAGGAGAGGGAGATATCACTGAGCAGTGAGAGGTGTTGAGAGACATACACCATGGGGAAGGAGAGGCAGATATCACTGAGCAGTGAGAGTTGTTGAGAGACACACACCATGGGGAAGGAGAGGCAGATATCACTGAGCAGTGAGAGATGTTGAGAGTCATACATCATGGGGAAGGAGAGGCAGATATCACTGAGCAGTGATAGGTGTTGAGAGACACACACCATGGGGAAGGAGAGGCAGATATCACTGAGCAGTGAGGGGTGTTGAGAGACACACACCATGGGGAAGGAGAGAAAGATGTCACCGAGCAGTGAGAGGTGTTGTGAGATATACACCATGGGGAAGGAGAGGCAGATATCACTGAGCAATGAGGGGTGTTGAGACACACACACGCCATGGGGAAGGAGAGGGAGATATCACTGAGCATTGAGAGGTGTTGAGAGACATACACCATGGGGAAGGAGAGGCAGATATCACTGAGCAGTGAGAGTTGTTGAGATACACACACATGGGGAAGGAGAGGCTGATATCACTGAGCAGTGAGGGTTGTTGAGAGACACACACCATGGGGAATTTTTTTTTTTTTTTTTTTGGTAGTGTTTAACGCCCGCTTTAACTACTAATGGCACCGCAGGCGGTGACACTGATGATACATGAATGATGATGGAGCACCGGTGGAATGCAATGGCGGGGGAAACCGGAGTACCCGGAGAAAACCCGCCCCAGCGCCGTTTTGTCCACCACAAATCTCACGTGCGGTCGCTTGGGATCGAACCCCGGCCGTCTAGGTGAGAGTCGAGTGGTCTAACCACTCGGCCACGGCGCGGCCCCACCATGGGGAAGGAGAGAAAGATGTCACCGAGCAGTGAGAGGTGTTGAGAGACATACACCATGGGGAAGGAGAGGCAGATATCACTGAGCAGTGAGAGGTGTTGAGTGACACACACCATGGGGAAGGAGAGGCAGATATCACTGAGCAGTGAGGGGTGTTGAGATACACACACACCGTGGGGAAGGAGAGGGAGATATCACTGAGCAGTGAGAGGTGTTGAGTGACACACACCATGGGGAAGGAGAGGCAGATATCACTGAGCAATGAGGGGTGTTGAGATACACACACACCATGGGGAAGGAGAGGGAGATATCACTGAGCAGTGAGAGGTGTTGAGAGACATACACCATGGGGAAGGAGAGGCAGATATCACTGAGCAGTGAGAGACATACACCATGGGGAAGGAGAGGCAGATATCACTGAGCAATGAGGGGTGTTGAGACACACACACACCATGGGGAAGGAGAAGGAGATATCACTGAGCAGTGAGAGGTGTTGAGAGACATACACCATGGGGAAGGAGAGGGAGATATCACTGAGCAGTGAGAGGTGTTGAGAGACATACACCATGGGGAAGGAGAGGCAGATATCACTGAGCAGTGAGAGGTGTTGAGAGACACACTCCAAAGGGAAGGAGAGGCAGATATCAATGAGCAGTGAGGGGTGTTGAGAGACACACGCCATGGGGAAGGAGAGAAAGATGTCACCGAGCAGTGAGAGGTGTTGAGAGAAATACACCATGGGGAAGGAGAGGCAGATATCACTGAGCAGTGAGAGGTGTTGAGAGACACACACCATGGGGAAGGAGAGGCAGATATCACTGAGCAGTGAGGGGTGCTGAGAGACACACACCATGGGGAAGGAGAGAAAGATGTCACCGAGCAGTCAGAGGTGTTGTGAGATATACACCATGGGGAAGGAGAGGCAGATATCACTGAGCAGTGAGAGGTGTTGAGAGACACACACCATGGGGAAGGAGAGGCAGATATCACTGAGCAGTGAGAGGTGTTGAGAGACATACACCATTGGGAAGGAGAGGAAGATATCACTGAGCAGTGAGAGGTGTTGAGAGACACACACCATGAGGAAGGAGAGGAAGATGTCACAGAGCAATGAGAGGTGTTGAGAGAGATACACCATGGGGAAGGAGAGGCAGATATCACTGAGCAGTGAGAGACATACACCATGGGGAAGGACAGGCAGATATCACTGAGCAATGAGGGGTGTTGAGACACACACACACCATGGGGAAGGAGCGGGAGATATCACTGAGCAGTGAGAGGTGTTGAGAGACATACACCATGGGGAAGGAGAGGCAGATATCACTGAGCAGTGAGAGGTGTTGAGAGACACACACCAGGGGGAAGGAGAGGCAGATATCAATGAGCAGTGAGGGGTGTTGAGAGACACACACCATGGGGAAGGAGAGAAAGATGTCACCGAGCAGTGAGAGGTGTTGAGAGACATACACCATGGGGAAGGAGAGTCAGATATCACTGAGCAGTGAGAGGTGTTGAGAGTCACACACCATGGGGAAGGAGAGGCAGATATCCCTGAGCAGTGAGGAGTGCTGAGAGACACACACCATGGGGAAGGAGAGAAAGATGTCACCAAGCAGTGAGAGGTGTTGAGAGACATACACCATGGGGAAGGAGAGGCAGATATCACTGAGCAAGGAGGGGTGTTGAAAGACACACACCATGGGGAAGGAGAGGCAGATTACACTGAGCAGTGAGGGGTGTTGAGAGACACACACACCATGGGGAAGGAGAGGCAGATATCACTGAACAGTGAGAGGTGTTGAGAGACATACACCATGGGGAAGAAGAGGCAGATATCACTGAGCAGGGAGAGGTGTTGAGAGACACACACCATGGGGAAGGAGAGGCAGATATCACTGAGCAGTGAGGGGTGTTGAGAGACAGACCATGGGGAAGGAGAGGAAGATGTCCCCAAGCAGTGAGAGGTGTTGAGAGACACACACCATGGGGAAGGAGAGGCAGATATCACTGAGCTGTGAGGGGTGTTGAGAGACACACACCATGGGGAAGGAGAGGAAGATATCACTGAGCAGTGAGAGACACACACCATGCGGAAGGAGAGGAAGATATAACTGAGCAGTGAGAGACATACACCATGGGTAAGGAGAGGCAGATATCACTGAGCAGTGAGAGACACACACCATGGAGAAGGAGAGGAAGATATCACTGACCAGTGAGGGGTATTGAGAGACACACACCTTGGGGAAGGAGAGGCAGATATCACTGAGCAGTGAGAGGCATACACCAAGGGGGAGGAGAGGAAGATATCACTGAGCAGTGAGGAGTGTTGAGAGACACACACCATGGTGAAGGAGAGGAAGATACCACTGACCATGAGAGGTGTTGAGAGACACACCCCCTGGGGAAGGAGAGGCAGATATCACTGAGCATTGAGAGACATACACCATGGGGAAGGTGAGGAAGATATCACTGAGCAGTGAGGGGTGTTGAGAGACACACACCATGGGCAAGGAGAGGAAGAAGTCACCGAACAGTGAGAGGTGTTTAGAGACACACACCATGGGGAAGGAGAGGAAGATATCACTGAGCAGTGAGAGGTGTTGTGAGATATACACCATGGGGAAGGAGAGGCAGATATCACTGAGCAGTGAGAGGTGTTGAGAGACATACACCATTGGGAAGGAGAGCAAGATATCACTGAGCAGTGAGAGGTGTTGAGAGACACACACTATAGGGAAGGAGAGGAAGATATCACTGAGCAGTGAGAGGTGTTGAGAGACATACACCATGGGTAGGAGAGGCAGATATCTCCGAGCAGTGAGGGGTGATGAGAGACACACACCATGGGGAAGGAGAGGCAGATATCACTGAGCAGTGAGGGGTGTTGAGAGACACACACCATGCGGAAGGAGAGGCAGATATCACTGAGCAGTGAGGAGTGTTGAGAGACACACACCATGGTGAAGGAGAGGAAGATACCACTGGCCATGAGAGGTGTTGAGAGACACACCCCCTGGGGAAGGAGAGGCCGATATCACTGAGCAGTGAGAGACATACACCATGGGGAAGGTGAGGAAGATATCACTGAGCAGTGAGGGATGTTGAGAGACACACACCATGGGGAAGGAGAGGAAGATGTCACCGAGCAGTGAGAGGTGTTTAGAGACACACACCATGGGGAAGGAGAGGAAGATATCACTGAGCAGTGAGAGGTGTTGTGAGATATACACCATGGGGAAGGACAGGCAGATATCACTGAGCAGTGAGAGGTGTTGAGAGACATACACCATTGGGAAGGAGAGCAAGATATCACTGAGCAGTGAGAGGTGTTGAGAGACACACACCATGGGGAAGGAGAGGAAAATATCACTGAGCAGTGAGAGGTGTTGAGAGACATAAACCATGGGGAAGGAGAGGCAGATATCTCCGAGCAGTGAGGGGTGTTGAGAGACACACACCATAGGGCAGGAGAGGCAGATATCACTGAGCAGTGAGAGGTGTTGAGAGACATACTCCATGGGGAAGGAGAGGCAGCTATTACTAGGCAGTGAGAGGTGTTGAGAGGCACACACCATGGGGAAGGAGAGATAGATATCACTGAGCAGTGAGAGACATACACCATTGGGAAGGAGAGGCAGATATCACTGAGCAGTGAGGGGTTTTGAGAGACACACACCATGGGGAAGGAGAGGAAGATATCACTGAGCAGTGAGAGATATACACCATTGGGAGGGAGAGGCAGATATCACTGAGCAGTGAGAGACATACACCATGGGGAAGAGGAGGAAGATATCACTAAGCAGTGAGAGACCCACACCATGGGGATGGAGAGGAAGATATCACTGAGCAGTGAGAGACATACACCATGCGGAAGGAGAGGCAGATATCACTGAGCAGTGAGAGACACACACCATAGGGAAGGAGAGGAAGATATAACTGAGCAGTGAGGGGTGTTGAGAGACACACACCATGGGGAAGGAGAGGCAGATATCACTTTGCAGTGAGAGACATACACCATGGGGAAGGAGAGGAAGATATCACTGAGCAGTGAGGGGTGTTGAGACACACACCATGGGGAAGGAGAGGCAGATATCACTGAGAAGTGAGGGGTGTTGAGAGACACACACCATGGGGAAGGAGAGGAAGATATCACTGAGCATGAGAGGTGTTGAGAGACACACACCATGGGGAAGGAGAGGCAGATATCACTGAGCAGTGAGGGGTGTAGAGAGACACACACCATGGGGAAGGAGAGGAAGAAGTCACCGAGCAGGGAGAGGTGTTGAGAGACACACACCATGGGGAAGGAGAGGAAGATATCACTCAGCAGTGAGAGGTGTTGAGAGACATACACCATGGGAAAGGAGAGGAAGATATCACTGAGCAGTGAGAGGTGTTGTGAGATATACAACATGGGGAAGGAGAGGCAGATATCACTGAGCAGTGAGAGGTGTTGAGAGACATACACCATTGGGAAGGAGAGGAAGATATCACAGAGCAGTGAGGGGTGTTGTGAGACATACACCATGGGGAAGGAGAGGAAGATATCACTGAGCAGTGAGAGGTGTTGAGAGACACACGCCATGGGGAAGGACAGAAAGATGTCATAGAGCAGTGAGGGGTGTTGCGAGACATACACCATGGGGAAGAAGAGGCAGATATCTCCGAGCAGTGAGGGGTGATGAGAGACACACACCATGGGGAAGGAGAGGCAATTATCACTGAGCAGTGAGGGGTGTTGAGAGACACACACACCATGAGGAAGGAGAGGAAGATATCATTGAGCAGTGAGAGGTGTTGAGAGACACACACCATGGGGAAGGAGAGGCAGATATCACTGAGCAGTGAAAGACATACACCATGGAGAAGGAGTGGCAGTTAATACTGAGCAGTGAGAGACATACACCATGGGGAAGGAGAGGCAGATATCACTGAGCAGTCAGAGACCTACACCTCAGGGAAGGAGAGGCGATGTAACCGACCTGTGATAGGTGTTGAGAGACACACACCATGGGGAAGGAGAGGCAGATATCACTGAGCAGTGAGGGGTGTTGAGAGACACACACCATGGGGAAGGAGAGGCAGATATCACTGAGCAGCGAGGGGTGTTGAGAGACACATACCATGGGGAAGGAGAGGAAGATATCACTGAGCAGTGAGGGGTGATGAGAGACATACACCATTGGGAAGGAGAGGCAGATATCACTGAGCAGTGAAAGGTGTTAAGAGACATACACCATGGGGAAGCAGAGGCAGATGTTACCGAGCAGTGAGACGTGTTGAGAGACATACACCATGGGGAAGGAGAGGCAGATTTCACCGAGCCGTAAGAGGTTTTGAGAGACACACACCAGAGGGAAGGAGAGGAAGATGTCACCGACCAGTGAGAAGTCTTGAGAGACACACACCATGAGGAAGGTGAGGAAGATATCACTGAGCAGTGAGAGACATACACAAAAGGGGAAGGAGAGGCAGATATCACTGAGCAGTGAGAGACATACACCATGGGGGAGGAGAGGAAGATATCACTGAGCAAAGAGGGGTGTTGAGAGACACACTCCATGGGGAAGGAGAGGCAGATATCACTGAGCAGTGAGAGACATACACCATGGGGAAGGTGAGGAAGATATCACTGAGCAGTGAGGGGTGTTGAAAGACACACACCATGGCGAAGGAGAGGAAGAAGTCACCGAGCAGTGAGAGGTGTTTAGAGACACACACCATGGGGAAGGAGAGGAAGATATGACTGAGCAGTGAGAGGTGTTGTGAGATATACACCATGGTGAAGGAGAGGCAGATATCACTGAGCAGTGAGAGGTGTTGAGAGACATACACCATTGGGAAGGAGAGCAAGATATCACTGAGCAGTGAGAGGTGTTGAGAGACACACACCATGGGGAAGGAGAGGAAGATATCACTGAGCAGTGAGAGGTGTTGAGAGACATACACCATGGGGAAGGAGAGGCAGATATCTCCGAGCAGTGAGGGGTGATGAGAGACACACACCATGGGGAAGGAGAGGCAGATATCACTGAGCAGTGAGGGGTGTTAAGAGACACACACCATGGGGAAGGAGAGGCAGATATCACTGAGCAGTGAGGAGTGTTGAGAGACACACACCATGGTGAAGGAGAGGAAGATACCACTGACCATGAGAGGTGTTATGAGACACACCCCCTGGGGAAGGAGAGGCAGATATCACTGAATAGTGAGAGACATACACCATGGGGAAGGTGAGGAAGATATCACTGAGCAGTGAGGGGTGTTGAGAGACACACACCATGGGGAAGGAGAGGAAGAAGTCACCGAGCAGTGAGAGGTGTTTAGAGACACACACCATGGGGAAGGAGAGGAGGATATCACTGAGCAGTGAGAGGTGTTGTGAGATATACACCATGGGGAAGGAGAGGCAGATATCACTGAGCAGTGAGAGGTGTTGAGAGACATACACCATTGGGAAGGAGAGCAAGATATCACTGAGCAGTGAGAGGTGTTGAGAGACACACACCATGGGGAAGGAGAGGAAGATATCACTGAGCAGTGAGAGGTGTTGAGAGACATACACCATTGGGAAGGAGAGGCAGATATCTCCGAGCAGTGAGGGGTGATGAGAGACACACACCATGGGGAAGGAGAGGCAGATATCACTGTGCAGTGAGGGGTGTTGAGAGACATACTTTATGGGGAAGGAGAGGCAGATATTACTAGGCAGTGAGAGGTGTTGAGAGGCACACACCATGGGGAAGGAGAGATAGATATCACTGAGCAGTGAGAGACATACACCATTGGGAAGGAGAGGCAGATATCACTGAGCAGTGAGGGGTGTTGAGAGACACACACCATGGGGAAGGAGAGGAAGATATCACTGAGCAGTGAGAGATATACACCATTGGGAGGGAGAGACAGATATCACTGAGCAGTGAGAGACATACACCATGGGGAAGAGGAGGAAGATATCACTAAGCACTGAGAGACACACACCATGGGGATGGAGAGGAAGATATCACTGAGCAGTGAGAGACATACACCATGCGGAAGGAGAGGCAGATATCACTGAGCAGTGAGAGACACACACCATGGGGAAGAAGAGGAAGATATAACTGAGCAGTGAGGGGTGTTGGGAGACACACACCATGGGGAAGGAGAGGCAGATATCACTTTGCAGTGAGAGACATACACCATGGGGAAGGAGAGGAAGAAATCACTGAGCAGTGAGGGGTGTTGAGACACACACCATGGGGAAGGAGAGGCAGATATCACTGAGAAGTGAGGGGTGTTGAGAGACACACACCATGGGGAAGGAGAGGAAGATACCACTGACCATGAGAGGTGTTGAGAGACACACACCATGGGGAAGGAGAGGCAGATATCACTGAGCAGTGAGGGGTGTAGAGAGACACACACCATGGGGAAGGAGAGGAAGAAGTCACCGAGCAGTGAGAGGTGTTGAGAGACACACACCATGGGGAAGGAGAGGAAGATATCACTCAGCAGTCAGAGGTGTTGAGAGACACACACCATGGGAAAGGAGAGGAAGATATCACTGAGCAGTGAGAGGTTTTGTGAGATATACACCATGGGGAAGGAGAGGCAGATATCACTGAGCACTGAGAGGTGTTGAGAGAAATACACCATTGGGAAGGAGAGGAAGATATCACAGAGCAGTGAGGGGTGTTGTGAGACATACACCATGGGGAAGGAGAGGAAGATATCACTGAGCAGTGAGAGGTGTTGAGAGACACACACCATGGGGAAGGACAGAAAGATGTCATAGAGCAGTGAGGGGTGTTGAGAGACATACACCATGGGGAAGAAGAGGCAGATATCTCCGAGCAGTGAGGGGTGATGAGAGACACACACCATGGGGAAGGAGAGGCAATTATCACTGAGCTGTGAGGGGTGTTGAGAGACACACACACCATGAGGAAGGAGAGGTAGATATACTGAGCAGTGAGAGGTGTTGAGATCAACACACCATGGGGAAGGAGAGGCAGATATCACTGAGCAGTGAAAGACATACACCATGGAGAAGGAGTGGCAGTTAATACTGAGCAGTGAGAGACATACACCATGGGGAAGGAGAGGCAGATATCACTGAGCAGTGAGAGACCTACACCTCAGGGAAGGAGAGGCGATGTAACCGACCTGTGATAGGTGTTGAGAGACACACACCATGGGGAAGGAGAGGCAGATATCACTGAGCAGTGAGGGGTGTTGAGAGACACACACCATGGGGAAGGAGAGGAAGATATCACTGAGCAGTGAGGGGTGATGAGAGACATACACCATGGGGAAGGTGAGGCAGATATCACTGAGCAGTGAAAGGTGTTGAGAGACATACACCATGGGGAAGCAGAGGCAGATGTCACCGAGCAGTGAGAGGTGTTGAGAGACATACACCATGGGGAAGGAGAGGCAGATTTCACCGAGCAGTTAGAGGTTTTGAGAGACACACACCAGAGGGAAGGAGAGGAAGATGTCACCGACCAGTGAGAAGTGTTGAGAGACACACACCATGAGGAAGGTGAGGAAGATATCACTGAGCAGTGAGAGACATACACCATGGGGGAGGAGAGGAAGATATCACTGAGCAAAGAGGGGTGTTGAGAGACACTCTCCATGGGGAAGGAGAGGCAGATATCACTGAGCAGTGAGGGGTGTTGAGAGACACACACCATGGGGAAGGAGAGGAAGATACCACTGACCATGAGAGGTGTTGAGAGACACACACCATGGGGAAGGAGAGGCAGATATCACTGAGCAGTGAAAGACATACACCATGGAGAAGGAGAGGCAGATAATACTGAGCAGTGAGAGACATACACCATGGGGAAGGACAGGTAGATATCACTGAGCAGTGAGAGACATACACCACAGGGAAGGAGAGGCGATGTAACCGACCTGTGATAGGTGTTGAGAGACACACACCATGGGGAAGGAGAAGCAGATTTCACTGAGCAGTAAGGGGTGTTGAGAGACACACACCATGGGGAAGGGGAGGAAGATGTCCCCGAGCAGTGAGAGGTGTTGAGAGACACACACCAAGGGTAAGGAGAGGCAGATATCACTGAGCAGTGAGGGGTGTTGAGAGACACACACCATGGGTAAGGAGAGGCAGATATCACTGAGCAGTGAGGGGTGTTGAGAGACACACACCATGGGGAAGGAGAGGCAGATATCACTGTGAATTGAGGGGTGTTGAGAGACACACACCATGGAGAAGGAGAGGAAGATATCACTGAGCAGTGAGGGGTGTAGAGAGACACACAACATGGGGAAGGAGAGGAAGATATCAATGAGCAGTGAGAGGTGTTGAGAGACATACACCATGGGGAAAGAGAGGCAGATATCACTGAGCAGTGAGGGGTGTTGAGAGACACACACCATGGGGAAGGAGAGAAAGATGTCACCGAGCAGTGAGAGGTGTTGAGAGACATACACCATGGGGAAGGAGAGGCAGATATCACTGAGCAGTGAGAGGTGTTGAGAGACACACACCATGGAGAAGGAGAGGAGATATCACTGAGCAGTGAGGGGTGTTGAGAGACACACACCATGGGGAAGGAGAGAAAGATGTTACCAAGCAGTGAGAGGTGTTGAGAGACATTCACCATGGGGAAGGAGAGGCAGATATTACTGAGCAAGGAGGGGTGTTGAGAGACACACACCATGGGGAAGGAGAGGCAGATATCACTGAGCAGTGAGGGGTGTTGAGAGACACACACAACATGGGGCAGGAGAGACAGATATCACTGAGCAGTGAGAGGTGTTGAGAGACATACACCATGGGGAAGGAGAGGCAGATATCACTGATCAGTGAGAGGTGTTGAGAGACACACACCATGAGGAAGGAGAGGCAGATATCACTGAGCAGTGAGGGGTTTTGAGAGACACACACCATGGGGAAGGAGAGGAAGATGTCCCCGAAAAGTGAGAGGTGTTGAGAGACACACACCATGGGGAAGCAGAGGCAGGTATCACTGAGCAGTGAGGGGTGTTGAGAGACACACACCATGGGGAAGGAGAGGAAAATATCACTGAGCAGTGAGAGGTGTTGAGAGACATATACCATGAGGAAGGAGAGGCAGATATCACTAGGCAGTGAGAGGTGTTGTGAGGCACATACCATGGGGAAGGAGAGGAAGATATCACTGAGCAGCGAGAGGTATTGAGAGACACACACCATGGGGAACGAGAGGCAGGTATCACTGAGCAGTGAGGGGTGTTGAGAGACACACACCATGGGGAAGGAGAGGAAGATTTCCCCGAGCAGTGAGAGATATTGAGAGACACACACCATGGGGAAGGAGAGGCAGTTATCACTGAGCAGTGAGGGGTGTTGAGAGACACACCATGGGGAAGGAGAGGAAGATATCACTGAGATGTGACAGACACACACCATGGGGAAGGAGAGGAAGATATCACTGAGCAGTGAGAGACATACACCATGGGGAAGGAGAGGTAGATATCACTGAGCAGTGAAAGACACACACCATGGGGAAGGAGAGGAAGATATCACTGACCAGTGAGGGGTGTGTAGAGACACACACCTTGGGGAAGGAGAGGCAGATATCACTGAGCAGTGAGAGACATACACCATGGGGGAGGAGAGGAAGATATCACTGAGAAAAGAGGGGTGTTGAGAGACACACACCATGGGGAAGGAGAGGCAGATATCACTGAGCAGTGAGGGGTGTTGAGAGACACACACCATGCGGAAGGAGAGGAAGATACCACTGACCATGAGAGGTGTTGAGAGACACACCCCATGGGGAAGGAGAGGCAGATATCACTGAGCAGTGAGAGACATACACCATGGTGAAGGTGAGGAAGATATCACTGAGCAGTGAGGGGTGTTGAGAGACAATAACCATGGGGAAGGAGAGGAAGAAGTCACCGAGCAGTGAGAGGTGTTAAGAGACACACACCATGGGGAAGGAGAGGAAGATATCACTGAGCAGTAAGAGGTGTTGTGAGATATATGCCATGGGAAAGGAGAGGCAGATATCACTGAGGAGTGAGAGGTGTTGAGAGACATACACCATTGGGAAGGAGAGGAAGATATCACTGAGCAGTGAGAGGTGTTGAGTGAAAAACACCATGGGGAAGGAGAGGAAGATATCACTGAGCAGTGAGAGGTGTTGACAGACACACACCATGGGGAAGGAGAGGCAGATATCACTGAGCAGTGAAAGACATACACCATGGAGAAGGAGAGGCAGATAATACTGAGCAGTGAGAGACATACACCATGGGGAAGGAGAGGCAGATATCACTGAGCAGTGAGAGACCTACACCACAGGGAAGGAGAGGCGATGTAACCGACCTGTGATAGGTGTTGAGAGACACAAACCATGGGGAAGGAGAGGCAGATATCACTGAGCAGTGAGGGGTGTTGAGAGACGCACACCATGGGGAAGGAGAGGAAGATGTCCCTGAGCAGTGAGAGGTGTTGAGAGACACACACTATGGGGAAGGAGAGGCAGATATCACTGAGCAGTGAGGGGTGTTGAGAGACGCACACCGTGGGGAAGGAGAGGCAGATATCACTGAGCAGTGAGGGGTGTTGAGAGACACACACCATGGGGAAGGAGAGGCAGATATCACTGAGAATTGAGGGGTGTTGAGAGACACAGACTATGGAGAAGGAGAGGAAGATATCACTGAGCAGTGAGGGGTGTAGAGCGACACACAACATGGGGAAGGAGAGGAAGATATCAATGAGCAGTGAGAGGTGTTGAGAGACATACACCATGGGGAATGAGAGGCAGATATCACTGAGCAGTGAGGGGTGTTGTGAGACACACACCATGGGGAAGGAGAGGAAGATATCACTGAGCAGTGAGAGACATACACCATGGGGAAGGAGAGGTAGATATCACTGAGCAGTGAGAGACACACACCATGGGGAAGGAGAGGAAGATATCACTGACCAGTGAGGGGTGTGTAGAGACACACACCTTGGGGAAGGAGAGGCAGATATCACTGAGCATTAAGAGACATACACCATGGGGGAGGAGAGGAAGATATCACTGAGAAAAGAGGGGTGTTGAGAGACACACACCATGGGGAAGGAGAGGCAGATATCACTGAGCAGTGAGAGGTGTTGAGAGACACAAACCATGGGGAAGGAGAGGCAGATATTACTGAGCAGTGAGGGGTGTTGAGAGACACACACCATGGGGAAGGAGAGAAAGATGTCACAGAGCAGTGAGAGGTGTTGAGAGACATACACCATGGGGAAGGAGAGGCAGATATCACTGAGTAGTGAGAGGTTTTGAGAGACACACACCATGGAGAAGGAGAGGGGATATCACTGAGCAGTGAGGGGTGTTGAGAGACACACACCATGGGGAAGGAGAGAAAGATGTTACCAAGCAGTAAGAGGTGTTGAGAGACATACACCATGGGGAAGGAGAGGCAGATATCACTGAGCAAGGAGGGGTGTTGAGAGACACACACCATGGGGAAGGAGAGGCAGATACCACTGAGCAGTGAGGGGTGTTGAGAGACACACACACCATGGGGGAGGGGAGGCAGATATAACTGAGCAGTGAGAGACATACACCATGGGGAAGTAGAGGCAGATATCACTGAGCAGTGAGATGTGTTGAGAGACACACACCATGGGGAAGGAGAGGCAGATATCATGAGCAGTGAGGGGTGTTGAGAGACACACACCATGGGGAAGGAGAGGAAGATGTCCCCGAGCAGTGAGAGGTGTTGAGTGACACACACCATGGGGAAGGAGAGGCAGATATCACTGAGCAGTGAGGGGTGTTGAGAGTCACACACCATGGGGAAGGAAAGGAAGATATCACTGAGCAGTGAGAGGTGTTGAGACACACACCATGGGGAAGGAGAGGCAGATATCACTGAGCAGTGAAAGACATACACCATGGATAAGGAGAGGCAGATAATACTGAGCAGTGAGAGACATACACCATGGGGAAGGAGAGGCAGATATCACTGAGCAGTGAGAGACCTACACCACAGGGAAGGAGAGGCGATGTAACCGACCTGTGATAAGTGTTGAGAGACACACACCATGGGGAAGGAGAGGTAGATATCACTGTGCAGTGAGGGGTGTTGAGAGACATACACCATGGGGAAGGAGAGGAAGATGTCCCCGAGCAGTGAGAGGTGTTGAGAGACACACACCATGGGGAAGGAGAGGCAGATATCACTGAGCAGTGAGGGGAGTTGAGAGACACACACCATGGAGAAGGAGAGGCAGATATCACTGAGCAGCAAGGGGTGTTGAGATGCACACCACATGGGGAAGGAGAGGCAGATATCACTGAGAATTGAGGGGTGTTGAGAGACACACACCATGGAGAAGGAGAGGAAGATATCACTGAGCAGTGAGGGGTGTAGACAGACACACAACATGGGGAAGGAGAGGAAGATATCAATGAGCAGTGAGAGGTGTTGAGAGACATACACCATGGGGAAGGAGAGGCAGATGTCACTGAGCAGTGAGGGATGTTGAGAGACATACACCATGGGTTAGGAGAGGCAGATATCACTGAGCAGTGAGGGGTGTTGTGAGACACACACCATGGGGAAGGAGAGGAAGATATCACTGAGCAGTGAGAGGTGTTGAGAGACACACACTATGGGGAAGGAGAGGCAGATATCACTGAGCAGTGAGGGGTGTTGAGAGACACACACCATGGGGAAGGAGAGAAAGATGTCACCGAGCAGTGAGAGGTGTTGAGAGACATACACCATGGGGAAGGAGAGGCAGATATCTCCCAGCAGTGAGGGGTGATGAGAGACACACACCATGGGGAAGGAGAGGCAGATATCACTGAGCAGTGAGGGGTGTTGAGAGACACACACCATGGGGAAGGAGAGGCAGATATCACTGAGCAGTGGGAGGTGTTGAGAGACATACTCCATGGGGAAGGAGAGGCAGATATCACTGAGCAGTGAGTGGTGTTGAGAGACACACACCATGGGGAAGGAGAGGAAGATATCACTGAGCAGTGAGAGACATACACCATTGGGAAGGAGAGGCAGATATCACTGAGCAGTGAGGGATGTTGATAGACACACACCATGGGGAAGGAGAGGAAGATATCACTGAGCAGTGAGATACATACACCATTGGGAAGGAGAGGCAGATATTACTGAGCAGTGAGAGACATACACCACGGGGAAGTAGAGGAAGATATCACTGAGCAGTGAGAGACACACACCATGGGGAAGGAGAGGAAGATATCACTGAGCAGTGAGAGACATACACCATGGGGAAGGAGAGTGCAGATATCACTGAGCAGTGAGAGACACACACCATGGGGAAGCAGAGGAAGATATAACTGAGCAGTGAGGGGTGTTGAGAGACACACACCATGGGAAAGGAGAGGCAGATATCACTGAGCAGTGAGAGACATACACCATGGGGAAGGAGAGGAAGATATCACTGAGCAGTGAGGGGTGTTGAGAGACACACACCATGGGGAAGGAGAGGCAGATATCACTGAGCAGTGAGGGGTGTTGAGAGACACACACCATGGGGAAGGAGAGGAAGATATCACTGACCATGAGAGGTGTTGAGAGACACACACCATGGGGAAGGAGAGGAAGAAGTCACCGAGCAGTGAGAGGTGTTGAGAGACACACACCATGGGGAAGGAGAGGAAGAAGTCACCGAGCAGTGAGAGGTGTTGAGAGACACACACCATGGGGAAGGAGAGGAAGATATCACTGAGCAGTGAGAGGTGTTGAGAGACACACACCATGGGGAAGGAGAGGAAGATATCACTGAGCAGTGAGAGGTGTTGAGAGACATACACCATTGGGACGGAGAGGAAGATATCACTGAGCAGTGAGAGGTGTTGAGAGACACACACCATGGGGAAGGAGATGAAGATATCACTGAGCTGTGAGAGGTGTTGAGAGACACACACCATGGGGAAGTGAAAGACATACACCATGGAGAAGGAGAGGCAGATAATACTGAGCAGTGAGAGACATACACCATGGGGAAGGAGAGGCAGATATCACTGAGCAGTGAGAGACTTACACCACAGGGAAGGAGGCGATGTCACCGAGCTGTGATAGGTGTTGAGAGACATGCACCATGGGGAAGGAGAGGAAGATGTCCCGCGGAAACAGAGACGCAATTGAAGATTAGCATTGGGAGCAGCTGTACATATATACTCAGCATTATATCAACCAATGGAGGTAGTATTATGATAATGGGGATAACCAGGAATAATGCTAGATTACAGAAATTCAGATTTTAGAGAAAGGGATCTTAGAGGGAAAGGAACTCAAATAGTGAAGCTTTGTGGGACAAGGTGAGTTGGCTGATATGGTAGAAACCTCATTTTACTCCTATGGGAAATGTGATACCAAAAGGAAAGATAAGACGACATGTACAGCATTGTAATTGAAAAAAAAAACATACAAATCAAAGTGAAAGGGCTTAATGCATTAGGTGAAAAGGCAGTTTTGTCGCGTGTGCTAGGTGCAGTATGGGAGAGGAAAAACGTATGTATTGCAATAGTGTAGAGCCTGCAAAGTTGCTTGCAATTTTATGACCTATATTTATTTAATAAAATGAGACATTAAACAAAGGTATATACAAAGGTTTTTAAACAACGGGTAACTTCAATGCAAATATTGGGGAAACTCATATACAGTTACCAGATTTTGAAGGGCACTAACTGGTTTAGGAAAGGTGATGGACAGAAGAAGGAGCATTAATAATGAAGGAAATTTGTGAGAAATTTGCTTTGGTGAATAGAAATGGACTGAATGTGATAGATTTTATTCTGTATTCATCAAATTTAGATAAATACTTAAAAATATGAATGGAGCATTGAAGAAGCAAAATTATTTCTGGAGGAGTTGGCAAGCCAGTCAAATATACTAAGGGTAATAGGCATAGAGGAAACTTTAAAAAAAAAAATATATATATATACATATATACACGAGGATCGACTGATAAGTCCTAGGCCTCACACGGATATGGTGCCACTAAACCAGTTAGACAGTAGCAGTGCATAGTTTAACTCTAAACTAGCTTGTATCCATAGTTACAGCTCAATAGCTTGTTTAGTTTTCGAATGAGAGCATTTTAAATAAGTCAACTTTAGAGCTTCTACCTGGAAAAACGAGTAGTGATTAAATATTTCCATTTGAAAGGCCTATTGCCTAAAGAAATCAAGGAGGAAACAGACAGTGCATTGAAAGACTGTGCCCCTTTATATTCAACACTTATAAGGTGTTTAAAATGGGACGTACAAGCACTAGTGATGAGCTTCGCTCTGGACACCCTGTAGAAGTGACAACTTGAAAAAAGTCATCATTTAGTACTGGAAAATCACAGATTAAAGTTGTTTGAGATAGCAGAGGCTGCAAACATATCAAAAGAATGTGCAGGTAATATTTTGAGCTTTCACAAGGTCTGTGTAAGATAGGTGCTGCATTTATTGAGATCTGATCAAAAGTTGCAAAGAAAAACTTTCTGTTAAGAATGTGGAGCTCTATCGTAAAAATCCCAGTGAATTTTTGTGATGGCTTATTACCATGGATGAAACTTGGATACATCACTACACTCCAGAAAGTAAATCACAGTCAAAACAGTGGATTGCACCTGATGAACCAACTCCAGAAAAGGCAAAGTTAATTTAGTCAGCTAACAAGGTTACGACTAGTGTTTTCTGGGATGCACAGGGAATTATTTTTATTGATTACTTGAAAACGGGTAAATGTATCACTGGTAACTACTACGCAAATTACTGCAACATTTGAATTATGAGGTGAAAAGAAAAAGACCTCATTTGGCAAAAAAAAAAAAATCTTGTTTCATCACGACACTGCTCCGGCCCATTGTTCAGTCATTGCAATGGGAAAAATGTGCAAATTAAAGTTTGAATTGCTTGAACATCTACCCTATTTGACAGATCTAGCATGCAGTGACTACCACCTGTTCCCAAACCCAAAAAATTTCTTGGAGGACGAAGATTTGACAGCAACAAGGAGGTCATTGATGTGGTAAACAGCTATTTAAGCACTACAGAGATGGTTTAATTAAATTAGAACAACAATATGACAAATGTATTATGAATTAGACAAATTTACTTGAGAAATGAGAACAGTGGATCATATTTAGCAAACAAGAGGGGGACAGTATACAAGTCATTTGGTTATTGATTTTCAAAATTCAATAAACCACAAAGCATTATGGTAAAATTGAGCAAAAAAAAAGCATTAGTTTTATAAAGATTCTAAAAACAATATATTCAGACAGTGAGTTTGGTTTAAAAATGCCAAACAATAATGTAACCAACTAAGGCAAGGCTGTAAGTTGAGTCCTCTACTGTTTAATTTGTTTATAGATGATGTTCATGATGCAATTATAGTGCAAAATAGCTTGAGCAATAATTAACAGCAGCAAACTACCTGGTTTGTTTTTTGTAGCAGGAGGAGATATATCCAATGTGGCAATTGTTAAAACAATAGATGCATGATTAAGTAGTAAGGGTGGTTGGAGTGAGCAAAAGAGAATGATACTGGCTAAAAGTTATCAAAGCATGCTTGGACAAATTACCAGCAATGGAAATAAAATGGCTAGAGAGAATTTATGCAGCCATAGTGGAGGGAAAATATTCTATGGGATGGAGATATGGGATTTGGAGGAAAGAGGTGCAAGTATGGATATCATCCATAGAAACAAAAACGAAGTAGCACAAGCAGAATTAGGAAGATTGGAAAATTGTGATAAATAAAATAATGGGCAAGAATTAGAAAGTTAGAACAAATTAGTGTTTGGCAAGTCTAAATCAAAAAGATTCATGGCTAAATAAGAATAAGGAAATGATGTTTGGGGATATGTGGAAAGCTAGGGAATCACTACAAAATAGGTTTTAGAAAGAAATTAAGTAAGAATGGAAGATATTGGAAGACAAGAAATAATAGTGAGTTTTAATTTGTAAAGCTCATTAACAATATATAGAGAGATAAAAGTGAACTGGAACAGGGAAAACTATGTTGATATATGTGATAAAACTTTGCATAGGCTAGAACAGGGGTGATGAAATTGAAGAGTTTCAGAAGGGAGAAATGCCTCATGTGTCACCTCATGGCATATAGTTTTAGAATTTCAAGAAACCATAATGCTTAGGGAGAGGATAGGTAAAAAGAAATGGGCAACATTATCAAAAGAAATTCAAGCGATAAAGTTAATGAATCTAAAAATCTAAGAGAAATTTAATTGAAATTGGAAATGTTTGAGTACAGTATGAGCCAAAGGTTGAGGAAAATTAGTCAGAAGGATGACGATGAAATCATTGGCCTGGACCCAATAGCTGAGCACCAGGGTACACAACAACTCAGATAGTCATAGTAAAGTAAAATTCACAGATTAGCAACAGAAGTTTAAGAAAGCTTCCCTGAAGTGAATACCATAATTTCTTCTGTGAAGAAGTATTTATAAGGCTCTTTTAAGAATAAAGATAGTATCTGAATTAAAACATTAATGGGAATGCACAGTGAAGTAACTAATTAAATAGGAATTAGAAGTTGCAAATACAAAGCACCTAATATAAATATTAGATGGTTAGAAAAAGTGTACAATATGGTGGTTGAGGCAAAAATGCTATATGGGATAGAAGTATGGGGATTAGAAGGAGGATGGGAAGGCATAGATGAGGTGCATAGGAAATTTTGCAAAGAAATACTGGGGTTACCAAATGCAACTGTTAGGCAGGTAGCACAAATAGAGCTGGGTAGAGTGGCAAGTAAGGGAAAGATTATGGAAAGGGCATTGAAATTTTGGCATAGGATATTGAAATTGGAAGAAAGGAATTTGTTAAAACAGTGTTTAGTATATCAAGAGAAAAGTTTAAAGAACAAGGGATGGGTAGACTGTCTTCGAAATAACCTGGAAAGTAGTGGGTTAGGGGAAATGTGGAGAAGAAGAGAAAATAATGTGAATAACTTCTGGAAGTTGGCAAGGAAAAGATTTGAGGATATAGAAATACAAAAAAAATATTTAGTGAAATAACTGAAAAGAGATCTTTAGTTTTCTATATACCAATGAAAGTCTCATGGGGAAGGGAAAAGTACATTGATGTGACAAATAAAGAGGAGCGAGAAGGTATTGCATGGCTGAAAGCAGGAGTATGGAGATTAAAAGGTCTAAGGAAAGGTATTCCACAAAATCAATGTCCTATATGTGGCGGAAATGAAGATATAGAACACATTTTATTTAAATGTAAAGGAACTGAAATTTGGAGAAAAAAGTATATTAATAAGAAATGGTTTAAAATAGATAGAAATGTAGTAGTAGTTGAAATGTTTCAAAAAGATAGTAAGAAGATTGGACAACTCTTATGCAAAGTGAAAAATAAATGGATATGGACAGTAAATAGACAAAATGGTGTAATAAACTAGAATTAATAAACTATTGTAAAATATGAGTATGACCGGTAAAGAGCCAGGGCTGAACACCGATCATATTCACCTGTATAATGCTTAGCATAAATAAATAAATAAAAAAAAAAAAAAATTAAATAGGAGTAAACACATAGTGTGATCTATGTTTTTACTCCTATTTAGTATCTGAAATTCATTAAATCCCAGGACGGTCCATACTAGACTGAGAATATGGATAAAAGCAGCAAATACTGTAGCTGCAGTGAAAATAATCTCCTACTACATTACTGCCTTAGCTAACTATTAGCGAAAATCACATGTTTGGCACAAATAGAGTTTCCACTATCTTCTTTCAAGTGTATGAAATTGCTACAGCTGAAGCTGGATCTGCAGTAATTGGAAACAGCCTGTCCACAAAATGGAAAAATAATCCAAGACTAACGTTTCTTTGGGACATTAACAATGTGTTACAAGTCCAACCAAAAATAATTGAATACACGTTCTGTGAGTGACATAACCTGAAACTTCACATGAAGCAGAGATGCCATTTTCTTTGTTCAAAATTATTTTAAGTCACAGAAAGAAAAGTTTCTAGCAGAAATTCTGGAAAAAAAATTGGTTGTTTATGTAATAAAAGAATTGATAAAAAGAAAATATTTCATGCTAAATTATTGAATATAAATATTTAGTTGTTTCATAAATAATGTCAGGTTTTTAATTGGGTTAAAGTTGTTTGTATGTATGTTTTTATTTTTGTTAATACTATTTAAAGGGTGTTATTGTTAACATGTTGGCAGCCAGCAGTTGGTAATACTAGATTTTTAAATGTAAGCAACAAAGTTTGAACCACTATTGGGAAAAAGATTATAAAGCTGCCATGGCTCTAAGAATATATGAAGTCAAAGGTGAAAGTGTCATTAGTAGCACAACAATGGTTCCAGTGTTTCAATAATGGAGACGAAATGTTTACAACGTTCTGGAAGACCAAGTTATGGAATATACACGCAGAGTTTTGGAAGAAACTCAGAGAACTGATGCTTCAAAAGATACCAAGGCCTACTAGTAAAATTATATAGGGTAGGAATACCAGATTATCTCATACAGATAATAAGGAGCTTTTTAATAGGAAGTCAATTTCTAGTCCGCATAGATACCTTCAAATCAACTATATGAAAAATCGCCGCAGGAGTACCACAAGGACGCCATGTACGCAGATGACACTGTCCTTTTTTATTCACACTCCAAACTAAATACAGCAACTAGACACCTGCAAGCCTCACTTTCACTATTAGCTGAATGGCTTACAGTATGGTGCATTTCACCTAACATCAACAAGACACAAGCAAAAATATTTTCTCTAAGACCTTGTCAAAACCTTGATTATTTATATTTACAGAATAAACAGGTTGCCATCTCAAACCTCAGTTAAATATCTTGGCATTCTACTGGACACAAAAATGACATGGAATGATCACATTACACGCATCGCTAACTCAAGGCTCATCAAACTTTATCCATTAATTAATAAACGCTCCAAGAATGGCCTGGACTGCTCCATTCTGGTTTACAAATCTTTAATTCGACCTCTTCTCATTTATGCAGCTCCTATATGGTTCACAACAAATAAAACTAATATTCATAAACTGTAAGTTGTACAAAATAAGTTCTCTGCAGAGCTACAAATGGTTTGTAAGAAATATGCAGCTTCCAATAGAACACTATATGAAACACCTCTCCAAGACACTCTTCAACAAATTAAGCAACGTTACTGGTGCTCAAGCATTTAGCCTGCATATCAAAACTCCACATAGAAGGCTAAAAAGAAAACTACCACAACATTTCTTAACAAGTGACACAGAGGTCTCCTGTTAATAATTATTCAGAAATTTCATAATCACGTAGTTTTATATTTTTTAATTTATTATTGTTATAACTTTTATTTTCATTCAATTGTAACATTTATTTGTAAAGTTATATTATCATTTCTGTACTAATAATCTATTTTTGTTTATGTTAGAGGAGCCAATATGATCAACCTCAAATGTTAATGTATGTAATGTTTTTATTATCTTGTTGTTATCTATGGCCTGTATAGCATATATGCTGATCTGCCAACAATAAAGAAGAAGAAGAAGAAGATACCAAACATTGCCATATTAAAATTGTTCAGGGGCTGTAAATTTGTACCAATTAATTGACACCTGATCAAGCTCATCTTTCATCAACTTATCCATAATCCCTGGGATGATAGATTTATCAGAAATGTGAAGAAAGCCCTGACAGCTTGATCTCCATCAGCCTGCAACTGTTACCAATCATCTCCAAAATAATTATATGTGTCTGGTGGAATTTTAAAGGTATGATTGCCTGGTAATTTGTTCAAAATGGACATGCAGTCATACATGGCAAAGTTTGAAATTCAAAATATTCCATATTTCTTATCAAATTGAAGAAATGCACATATCATTTACAAACTTCAGAAAACAAGAACAAACAATACTCAATACTTAAGACTTTTACATGAAATAAATATTATCTTGCTTCATGACATTGTTGGGTTACTAATTGGAGGCAGAGGAATTATCCCATGGTTTGTGTATCAATATGCAGAAAATATAAATTTAAGAATTCAATTTATTAAACCAGAGGCTCTCACTAAAAAAGCATTTGTACAGTACATAAACTAATTTATTCTTATATACAAATTTTGAGTATTTTAGATAAAGGGCATTTTCATATATATTTTATGTTGTAACTTTGTTAATGGTTATTTGTATTCTTTACACCTTTGTGTATTTATATTCTTTTATTATCTTTTGTTTATATGAAAATCATGATTGCAGTGCTCTGCCACTAAAGTGCAAACAGCAAATCAGAAAAGGTGGAGTGGAAGCGACTTGGCAGGGTCAACAATGCCCATGCCTGCTATCAGACTTCTTTAAACTTCATGAGACAGTACATGAATGTATGAAACATCAGGTCAATATCATTTGAATACACGAAATAAGTATTTTAAGAAAACTTATATCATTATTTCATTATGCTTACAGTATTTAATTAATGTTGTTTGCTTTTACAAGAAAGAAAATTCCTAAATTAGAGAGACAAAGAACGGATTACAGATTTGTTGATGTGTAACAGCTTTAACAAACAAGTTCAAGGAAGAAATCAATAAATACTGCACATGTAGGAGCAATTAAATCCTTTGCATCAAGTTGGAAACGATGCAGCTGCACAATTTTCATTCTTTGAAATCCCTCAAACATACAAATGAGAACTCTGAATTTATTATGTATACTCCCTTTCTAGAAAAACTATAGGTTGAATTCTTAGAAAAGTAATTTGCAGATTTCAGAAAGCTGGAAAATTATTTTAACCTTTTGTAAATGCTAAGCAACATTAAGGCTGGATTTGGAGCTACGATTAATATCCATGCAAAATGATACAGTTTTACTTTCTTTACATAAGTAGAGAAGGTATTGCACTCCACCCAAAAATTTGATACCAAGATTTCACCAGAAATACACGATTTAGGGTACCCTGTTTCAAAAAAATGCATTTTTAAAAACGTCTGCGTGTTTGTGCTCCATTTTTGTGAACATGATAATTTAAAAACGAAAAGTCTGTAAAATACTAAACTTAGTATTTAAGTTCAGTATCTTCCAAGGCCATGACACAAATATTTTGAGGAAAGTCCCTCCACTCCAAACTACCCTTTAAATGGAAAAAATTTTGAAAATTTTGATTTTCTCAAAAATAGCTCTAATGATTTTGATTAAAATATTGTATATTAAAAATATTTACATGACAAATAAAAAGTATATTCTAAATTTTCTGGGAATAGCCTCTGAATACCTCTTTATTACGGTGAATTTTGCTAAATTTTGTATATCTGGTCAACCGTAAGAGACAAAAATTTACTCACAAAAAATGTAGAACTCGTTAGAACACACAATTTGTTATATTACAAAGTTGACCATTTTCAAAATATTCCTTGTTATCGGTTTCAGTTTTAAAATGCTTAAAAAAATGCTAAAAATGCTGAAGCTAAAAATGCTTCACATACAGGAATTTGTCAACTACTGGCAAGTCAAAGAAATAAACTTCATCTACATAGCAACCAGCTTTTAAAATATTTGACTATTGCTTTAGCCTAGTGCATTCCTTTGTTTCCCTTCCACTTATAAGAAAGCAAGTAATAAGACCATTTCTGCTAATGAATTACCATGAAGTAAATAGAACAATGAGCTTTTTAATAATCATCTGTTACTGAAAAGTAGAGAAAGGCATGCGAATGGAACACATCAGATTTGTTTATTTTATTCTTTTTTATACAAGGTTTCCTGAGCCAGAGTTCACAACCTGGGAACAATGTACATGTAATGATGGTGAGCAGTCAGTCATTTCTGTCAATGTTTATATCTCAATTAGCATGAAGTAGAAAGCAGAACAAACTTTTTAACAATAATTTATTATGAGATGTAGAGAAACTCATGTAAATGGAACACATGATTTTTTTAAACATTTGTGCCATGGTAAGCATGGTTATTAATGATATGTTCTGGGAAGTTAGCCAGTTAATGTTGTTGGAGCATTTAAACATTTTCATTAAGTTTGCTTCTCATATTGTGTGAGCAAAGTCAAAATACAGATCTCATTTAACAAAAATTTATTGGCAGAGCTGAAAATTGGAAGGATTTAATGAAATAATTGTAAATGCAGAAGAATGTAATTAAAATAAGTTATTACTTTCTCTATAAGAACTATGTACACAGTGTATAGAGAAGGTATTGTATTGTACCCAAAAATTTGATACCGAGATTTCATTGGAAATACATGTTTTGAGACTCCCTGAATCCAAAAAATGCATTTTTTATAAAAACGTCTGTCTGTGTGTATCTGTGTGTGTCTGTGGGCAGCATAGCGCAAAAATGAAAGGACCGTTAAAGCCCAAGCTTGGTATTTAAGTTTGGTATCTTCCAAGGATGCGATACAAGAAAATCCCCCACTCCCAACTACCCTTTACATGGACCTTTTTTCGAAAATTTTGATTTTCTTAAAAATGGCTCTAATGATTTTGATTAAAATATCGTATATTAAAGATATTTACCTGACAAATAAAATGTATACCTTGAAATTTCTGGGAATAGCCCCTGAAGATTACTTTATTCTGGATGAATTTTACGGAATTGTGCATAAGTGCTAAACCGTAAGAATTGGACAAAAACTTACCCTACAGAAATTGTAGCTTGCGATAAAACACACAATTTATGTCATATGCATGTTTTTCGTGGAGTTGATCATTTCTAAGATATTCTTGGTTTTTCGTTTCTGCTTTGAAAAACATACTTTTCTTATACAGGAATTTGTTAACTCCTGTCCATACAAACAAAGGAACTTCAGTTATATAGCAACCAGCTTTTGACTATCATTTTAACCTATGGTACTCCCTCATTTCGCTTCTACTCACAAGGAAGCAAATAATAAGACTATTTCTGCTAACCAATACGTTATGAGTGGCAACATCTGTGGACTGCCCAACAACACTGGATTAGCAGGACATCCAGGAGAAGGGGTATCAATGGTGATGGATGTGAACCAATACGTCATGAGTGGCAACATCTGCGGACTGCCCAACAACACTGGATTAGCAGGACATCCAGGAGAAGGGCTATCAATGGTGATGGATGTGAACCAAGACGTCATGAGTGGCAACATCTGCGGACTGCCCAACAACATTGGATTAGCAGGACATCCAGGTGAAGGGGTATCAATGGTGATGGATGTGAACCAATACGTCATGAGTGGCAACATCTGCGGACTGCCCAACAACACTGGATTAGCAGGACATCCAGGAGAAGGGGTATCAATGGTGATGGATGTGAACCAATACGTCATGAGTGGCAACATCTGCGGGCTGCCCAACAACACTGGATTAGCAGGACATCCAGGGGAAGGGGTATCAATGGTGATGGATGTGAACCAATACGTCATGAGTGGCAACATCTGCGGACTGCTCAACAACACTGGATTAGCAGGACATCCAGGAGAAGGGCTATCAATGGTGATGGATGTGAACCAAGACGTCATGAGTGGCAACATCTGCGGACTGCCCAACAACATTGGATTAGCAGGACATCCAGGTGAAGGGGTATCAATGGTGATGGATGTGAACCAATACGTCATGAGTGGCAACATCTACGGACTGCCCATCAACACTGGATTAGCAGGACATCCAGGAGAAGGGCTATCAATGGTGATGGATGTGAACCAATACGTCATGAGTGGCAACATCTGCAGACTGCCCAACAACACTGGATTAGCAGGACATCCAGGGGAAGGGGTATCAATGGTGATGGATGTGAACCAATACGTCATGAGTGGCAACATCTGCGGACTGCCCAACAACACTGGATTAGCAGGACATCCAGGGGAAGGGGTATCAATGGTGATGGATGTGAACCAATATGTCATGAGTGGCAACATCTGCGGACTGCCCAACAACACTGGATTAGCAGGACATCCAGGGGAAGGGGTATCAATGGTGATGGATGTGAACCAAGACGTCATGACTGACAACCTGTCTATTAACCTCCAACATGGGATTATGGTCAAAATGAAGTGCATTGAACAAAGTGAGCAATACATGAAAAGGGAATTGCTTCATCATCACAAAGTCGATAGCTGCCCATCCTCAGCCTAGTGGGTGGCTCTCTACACCGAGCTATGGCATCCACCGAGGGCCGAAATGCCAATGCAGATGTTTGACATTAAAGTCCCTGGCCAGAATGACATGAGGATGGTTTAATATGAACTGCCTTTGGGATGGATGGCAAACAGACACTTCCCCACCTCCAAGGCCAATACAGTGACTGGGCAGCTTTAAGTGACAAGTTTGCCCACACATGGTGTTTAGTCATTTAACTTTACTGTCCTTCATATATAATTTCTCTCTTTGTTTCTCCAGACTCATTACTATGTTACCTAAGACCAAAATAATTTCTAATGTGCAATTTGCTTGTGTTTGCCTTTTAATGATTTCAACGTAAATTAACATTTTATTTACTATTCCTGGACCTATAAGTTTATATTGATTCTTGTATATTTTGTTCTCAAACATCTACCTATACACTATTTATATCTCTGAATGTATCTCTGTCATTGTGTAGTACATGAATGTCCTTTCTTATGCATCCAAGCTCCTTGGGATCTATCCTAATAAATAACATTTTTTAAAAATGAATACATTTGAGTTAACATGGTGCCACAATTTATTGAACATAAAATATCCTTTGGAAACCTTTTTACGCATACAAATATTATGACCTTTTCTAATAAAACACTCAAAATGATTTTCATTTAAGGGCACAATAAAACACATTTATTATGGCATTCAACATTTACAAAATATTCAATGTTATCGGTTTGAACTTTCAAATACTTATAGCTTTTTCAAGAAATCTCTCACTATACACTTTTTCTCATTATCATGCAAAGAGCATGGAATTTCAGAGTAATCAATTACATAACAATTCACTGTTTAAGTTTCTATCATATCAATATTTGTAAATGAATATTTAATATAATCAACAAGAAGCAGAAAAAGGATAAGCTTTACAAGGGAACTGTACACAAATGCACAATAAAAGCTAACCTCAAATTTAGCACATCTTTGATAACAAAAGATAGATACACACAAAATATTAGCTGTTTAAATTAATTATTATTCATTAAGTGCCTGCTGGTGAATCACCATATAAGTCTACCCCCTCAAACTATGAACCAAGCCCATGGAATACAAAAAGTACTAAAATACTGGTTTAGTAAAAACATGCAAGGACGTTATTGATTGATTAAATCTGTAAGACATTTTATTCATAGAAAAATCAGGTAGAGAATGAAAAAGTAAACTCAATGGAATTTTAAAAATCTGATGTGTTTCATTCACACCACTTGCTGTTCCTCTTCCGCAAACTATTCTTAGAAACGATTATTCTTTTATCTACTTCATGCTAATCAAGATAAAAAATAGCAAAAATGCGCTTATTACTCGCTTTCTTGTTAAGTAGAAGGGAATACACTAGGCTAAAGTCAAATACTTCAAAACTGGTCGCTATATGAACCAATAGAAATTCAGTTCTCTTTGCATGGCCAGGAGTAAAACAGGAGACATATGAAACGAATGAGAACTTCCCATTTGAGAAAAGTTTAATGTTTTAAAACTGAAATCAATAACAGGAAATACCTCAGAAATGGTTACAAAAAATTTATGACAAAGTGTGTGTCTTAAGGAGATCTACATTTTTTTGAATAGTAAGATTTTGTCTATCACAGTGTACTAGTAATACAAAAATCATCCAGAATGCAGAGTTCTTCAGAGGCTATTCCCACAAAAATCAAGATATACATTTCATTTTACATTAAAATATCTTAAGGGTAGTTTGCTGTGGGGGATTTTCTTCAATATCTTGGAAAATGCTGAGCTTAAATATTAAGTTTGGTATTTAACCAACCTTTTGTTCTTGACACATGCAGCTTTATCTAAAATTGCTTTTTTTGAATTCATGGAACCTCAAAGCATATATTTCTGATGAAATCCTGACATTGAATTATAGGTAAAATAGATTACATAGTACATGTAGAGAAAGTGCAATGTAAATACGTTCTTGCACTTTGTGGAGGAAGAAAACGTAAAGTGAATCTGATAGAATATAGTAAAATGTCTTTCCCTATCAATACTTTCAGCGCTTTCAATTCCTGATATCAAACTTTATGAGCAGAAAAATGATAATATTTGTTTCTTGTATTTACACAAGAGACCTGCAAGAAATACAGAAATCAACAATTGTCTGTTTAGAGGCCATCAACAAGCCATCTGATCAAAATGGCTTTCAGAAAGAAATTAGAGCTAGACACTGGTGAAAAGCAATGTCGTAGTCAGGCCAGTGCTCTTATGCACTTACACAACAATGCTCACAAGTATGGCAAATACTTTCTCCCAAAGTTATTCATTGTTGAAGAACTAATTGGAACTTGGACAGACTGTTATTAAAGGTATGTTCACAGCAGAAAATATTATTCTAAAAGCAATAAAGTCTAGGAAGATGGACAGGAAAGAATTAAATGAGGATACAACAAAGCATTGTACCCATTCTATAACTTTTGGCTTCACATTTGAGGAAGAATCACATCCCTAATCATATCCTGTATTCCATTCATGTATAAAGTTTGTATTTTGAAATGCACACATGTTCATTTGGTAATTGGTTTGTAACACAGTCCTGCTCTAGTGCTGGTTCTGTGTTCAGGTCCATCAGATGACCACAAACAGTGGAAAAAATAGATGATTCTAATCTGAAGAAAAGCAACTTTGTATTTAACAAAATAGGAGAAAAGTAGGTATTTGTGATTTTGTCTAAAAAATAACAGTTTCAAAGCAGTAACAGTTGCAATCCTGACTTTTCTGTCACACAAGCCTATATAATTTATCATATAAGTGCAGTGCAGTCTACTTCTAAATGGAAAATAACTTTTTTTATTTGTGTCGAACAGTAATAAACAGTCAGTTATAGCCACAATGAATTATTGTAATGTAAAACAAAATCTTAGTTATAGTAGTTTTGATTGTAGCTTGTAATTTGTTTGGTGATGATTGCACAGAATAAAGAAACTGCTAGGTTCACCAAGGCCAACTCCTGCTCTGCCATACTTCTGTCAAGCTGCTTTCAGTCTTACACCATGACATTCACTTCTTTGAAGCTGCCATCCCCGACATCTTCATGGTCTTCCACGCATTCCTCAAGCTCTTCCACATCTTTCTTCATGCTTGCCAGTTGTTCCTTAATTATATCTCCACTTTCAGGTTTTCCATTTTCAACTCATAGTCATCATCTCGGTACTCATCTTCTCCATTCCATCCATTCTGGATTTCATTTCCATCTTTATTCCCTTGATTTTTGCAAGTAAAGTTTTCATCATACCCTCCATCATGACATTAAATCTGTGCTTCTGTCACTAGTGTAACAAAATTTCTCTTTTTCTCCAACAACTCTTTATTTATTTTTCAGACTGATTTCAACGAGAATAATAATTCAATAATTTTTGTAACAATTTTGTCACTCGGTGGCTGTGACTACTATACTATTGTTTTGCACTGCCAGTAAACTCTAGGCATGCTTCGTTCCCCGCTCTATACCTGTCAGTCATGTGGCAGAAGTCATTGCAGGAGTCCCAACTCACTCAGGGTAACAATGCTTGGCTTTGACAACAAACATGTCCACTCACACAGGTATAACAATGATGCCAACAATCAAATATGAGTTATGAAGCAAGCCATTCACAAGTTCAGTGATTATGGCCAGTCACAATAATAATTCACAGCTGCAGTTATAGTAGAATTTCAACATGATGATTCTTTATTTGACATTTCTTGGAGGAGAATGTTTCATCAAGATGCCATCACCCTGTTTTCCCTTTGCTCACAAGCTCAACTTTGAGGAGAATATTGCAACAAATTACTAATACAAAGTCATCATGGAAAATAATCATATTCAAGCCATCCAAGGATTAATGTTTAATTGTTATATTGCACTGCAGCAGGTGGGTACTAGTGCTTAACAGCATTCATTTATAATTCTTATTTTTTTCTTATTTACCATTTATTGTTGGAGAAAATAGCAGTATATAACTATCATTAAAGAGCCTTTAAAGTTTAAAAAGTTAAAAATAGTGCCATATAAAACTTAGGTTATTGCAACAATTTGCAATATTGCCTTTCAGTATCACATTTGCATGAAAGAAGGAAGATTTTCTGCACAAGGTCACAACAATAAAGTAGAGCAGCTAACAATGGAAGCAGCTGTTGCTTCACATAACAACAGAGTTGTTGAAGAGCAATGGGAAAAAGAGTGATTAACTTCATAGTCTTCTTCTTCTTCTTTTACTGCTGACAAAGAAACTGGCTAGTTTCTTGAAGAAGATCCATTGTATCTATGTACGTGAGAATTTAATTATTTTAGTGTTGTTTTATATTATTTTATTTGCTAAAGAAATGGACAGCCACCAGTAGCTTTTAATTCACTATGACAGTATGAATTAAATACATAATGTTAGGAAGTAAATAAAATTATGTTTAAATTATTTTATATACTCTAAAAGGTAGTATTTAGTTTAAAATCCTAACTTTAACCATATCAGGCTTATTAACAGCTGACAAATATTCTAATTCATGGTAATGCAGCTCTCCATCTTCTGGTGCAAGTGATCTATCAGGAGGCTGTTAAAACAGTGTTGTAATTATTCCTGATGTAGTGTTACAAAATTGACTCAACTATTTTTCAACAGTGTTGTAATGTTTTGAAAAACAAACCTTTTCCATGATCCTTTGGATATGAGGGCTGTTTAATAAATGATGATCATAATCTTTTTATAATCATAATTTCTTGGGCTTTTATTTAATGTTATGACATGCTGTTACTTTAATGTATAACAAATATGTCCTAATAGTCTCGTAATTGCAATTCTGGTAGCCAGCTCCTAGAGGCAGGCAAACTAAGACATTGGGGGGGGGGGGGGGGGATGAACAGTGAATAGCTTTGAAATTCTGTTTTTGTCTCAAGAAATTTTCTGCTGAAGCCTATGTTATGTTACAGGAGGCTATAGAGTTTTTTCTTTTCTACAGCATAGCTCACAAGATGGTTTAAAATGTTTACAAGGGCAGAAAGGAAGGTGGACCTGGAGCTCAACACTGCAACTGAGGATCTGCAAATTAACTTTATGAAATACTGAAAACTTCACTGGGTGCCTCCTGGCATATGGCACACATTGGTGTGGTAGTGGGTTCCAAACCTGCTGATTACACAAATGAATATTCATAGAGGAGGTTTTGTACTGATTTTTTTGAGTGAATATTCTAGAAATTTATTTACAAGAATATTAATATGAGATCACCAGCAATTATATAAGCTGTAAGTTGAATTGCCAGAGTATGAGATCTACTAATGTATGTGCAGTTTGCATGCAGTTGATTTTAGGTTATATCCAGAGTTTCTTTCAAAGAAATCATTACTGATGTAACATGCCATTTTGATCCTGAGAGTAGAAATTTCCAATACCAAACACCCAAAACAGTGAAATGGTTGCTTCTGCTGGAAAGTTATTGTCATCTCATTTTTTTTACGCTCATGGAATGGTTTATCAGTATGTTGTAATGACCAGCAATTGGGCAAATTTTGCAAACCCATAATCAGGTACAAAAGACGCCATATCTGTAAAACTGGCTGAATGCTACACCACGATGTATATGTTGCACAAATCAAAGTGAAATGCACCTCCCTCTAGCCTGGATTTAGCTCCATGTGCATTTTCTCTGTTGCCTAACACTTTTCCATCTTCAGAATCAGCAGTGAAGGCTGCAGAGGCATTTCTGAAGGACCTGACTGAAATTGATTTCCAACTTGTCTTTATAGTCTGGCAGAAATGCTGAGACAAGTACATCACATTCAAAGGAAACCATTTTGAAGACTATCAAAATTATGAGGGTAGGTATAGGAATGTCAAAAAATTATTTTTTTCTTTTAGCATGCTCTACAAATTCTAATATGCCCACCTTTTTTGTAGATTGGGACCTGCTGCCAAGCAGTTAATAAAAGTAATCAATTGGCATTGCCTATGAAATAGACAGACATATCACATGTAAAAAGGAAGCCAGAAACAGTGAAGTAATACAACTATTAATTGTTATATTAATAAGAGATATTAGAGTTACTTGCTGTCAACAGATAAGATCTTCACAAAATTATTACAGTCATGTTACTTATATTATCAATTTTGTGCAAAATGTTCACAAGATGAGATGAGGAGTGTATGTAGATTACTACAGGAGTAAAACAGGGATGCACACAAAGTTTTTTTCTGAAGACGCCTGTTAACCTTGAGTGTTCCATCAGATGGGTCATGGGATCCACAAATCTAAATCTAAATGGCATTTTATTTATGGACGCTTTTTAACTGCTGTGGTTCTTAGCATCCCATTCTATACTGAGCGTGAAAGACTCCTTAATTTTGCTCAGAGTTTTCTATATCAGGCTTGAGGTTCTTTTATGTGCTGAAAAACTATGACATGGGACCAACGGCTTTACTTCCCTTCCAAAGGAAGCCATGCTAAGGATTTTTACACCCGAAAAAATCCATTGTCCTCTGCCGGGTTTGAACCAGTGACCTTGGGTATATGAAGTTAGCATGGTAACCATTACACCACGGAGGGCGACACCATGGGACCCACACAACATTTACAGAGGATAAAGCAAACCACATAACTTGCAGCAGCCTAGTCCAGTGTAGATGACAAAGAAACACAAACAGTCACCAGTCACATGTATGTTTATCTGTCAATTGAAATAATAGCAGTATGCAAGTTGATTATTGAAGAGAGTGGTTAGCACTTGCAATAATCAGGGACTTTTCTTATAAAAATGCA
Source organism: Hymenopus coronatus (assembly GCA_030762935.1). NCBI lineage: Eukaryota > Metazoa > Arthropoda > Insecta > Mantodea > Hymenopodidae > Hymenopus > Hymenopus coronatus. Next base: position 3,819,651 of record CM060884.1, read on the forward strand.
TTTTTGACAATAATAAATAAACTGGGGTGACAGTGTATACCTGTTCTACGCCTGACTTCGAAAGGCCTGTAGAAGATGGCATGGTGAGCTGGGCCTCTCTTCTGGCCTGTTGGGCTGCTAGGTATTTCTCCTGCTGAATCCTCGCAGTCACCTCTTGCCTGTAACACAACAATCCTGCTGCTTTCATCGAGTGCATCTCCAAAAACAAACAATGCTTCAAAGTTATTGCAACATTCCCTCTTACCTTCTGCGCTCCTGCAGCACTTTCAACTGAGTCTCTGTTGGAAGCGCTGGCAGCGTCACTACTTGCTCTTTTAGGTAGCTCGTGGCTGCCATGCGAATAGTCCGCTGCAGCTGAAGTGCTCTGCCTTGCGGAGCATTCTCCACATCACGAGTTCCAAGCACAGCTATTTTATTGCTTTCAAAATAAATACATTACACATTAGGAGGCATAATTCCACTCAATGGTCATGATATGGTAAACAAAAAGTGCAGGCACTAGTTTAATAATAATCATAGGGATAAATGATGATGATGATCATCATCATCATCATAATAATAATAAAAATAAAAGTACAGTACAATGAATATATTATAGTTTTTGAACTTGCTATGCAAAATGCATCGTTAGATGTGCAAGTTTACAACTTAGAACAGGATCAGCCATTTGGATTATGAGTTTTAACATTGAGAATCATGAAAAGAGAAAGTCATGTAGAAACAAGAATTTCACGTACCGCATTAGCCCTTCCCTCAACTAAGTTTCCCCTTATCTAATCTGCCTTAACAAGAGTAAGAGACACATTTTCTTAGATATCATAAAGCAATTTGCTGATTTACAGGCAATAGTGTTCCTTTGAAGAAAATTGGCACCAGTCTCAGTGTTTACTTTTAAACATTTCCGTTAAAAATAATAATCACATAAGCAAAAGTAGCATTCAACAGGTACATCAGAGATTCCCTAAGTTTAAGCATGAATTTATTTCAATAAAATTATACTGAGATAGGCATTAACAGTTAAGGAGTGCTTCAGTGAAAAGGTAAGATAAAGTTTCAAAAAATTCAGTTTTGCAAAATGGAGGTATTTGCTTCAACCTCTTTAGTGACTGATTTTTTTTATGCAAATAAATGTCCAAAGAGCTTTAAGTGTATTATTTCAGTTTTAAAAGGTGTAGAGTCTGTGAAGTTCATTCACCACAGCTCATTACTATCTCCACACTGCAGAGAAGGAAAACTCTGTCACCAATAAGAAAGTGACAGCCACTTGTTGGAGTCTTAGTTGCCACAATTCTGATTTGACATGTTGCATATATATAAAAAGAAGCTAGTAACAGTGAAGTAACACAAATATTAATATAATAATAATTAATAATTGTAACAATTCTTCACTTATCTTTCCAAATCCAAGGACTAGTTTCACAATAAAATGGTCTACTGCATCGTCAGCTCAGTTTCTTTTTGGAATAGCTCAATTTGGAATCTAAATTGTTTGAAAATTTCAACTTTAGCATGAAAAATAAAACAAACTAAAAAATAAATCAAATAAATTATGCTTAAAACAAAATAAATTGAAACCAACTAAACGCAATAACCCTAAAGATAGTGTAATTAACCTTTCAAATTGTAATTTCAATGAGAAGGAAATTAATTTTTTGAATAAAGGTTTAAGAACCTGTGTAGATTTTTTAAAAAATATAGATGATTACATAGCAGATATAGAAATTTCTCGTCAGGATTTAAATGAAAATAAATTATTGGTTAAAAAAAAAATGTAGTAAAATATTACAGAATTTGAATAAAAATCACCCTAAAGAAAATCACCATAAACAAATTAATAAATCATTGAAAGAAAAAGATGTCATCTATACTAAAGCTGATAAAGGTAACAGCATTGTAATTTTAAATAAAATTGATTACATTAACAGAATGAAACTCTTACTTTTAGGTGAACATTATAAAAACATTGATAATAACTCTGTAAAATCATGTATTGCAATTTTTAATAAAGCCCTTAATGAAATTAAAATTATTTCAAATAAAGAAAAGCAAATTATAAAAGTCAGTAATCCAATTATACCCAGAATATATGCTCTTCCTAAAATTCATAAACCTGGAAATAAAATGAGACCTATTGTAAATTGCATAAATTCATTTACTTATAATCTAGCTAAATGGTTAAATAAAAAATTCAGTAATTTTGAAAAACTTGAGAGTTTAAGTATTAAAAATTCTTTTCAGCCAGTAGAAAGGATCAGCAATACTACATTGTCTGCTAATGATAAACTTGTTTCTTTAGATGTAACTGCTTTGTTTCCAAGCATTCCTAGAGAAAAACTTTTGGCATTTTTAAAAAAATGATTAAGTCCTATAGAATTGAAAAAAAGATTTAATAAATGATTTTGTTAACCTTACTAATCTTTGTTTGGATCAATATTTTTTCAATTTTAATGAAAAATTCTTGTGGTTAAATTCTAAACGCTTCTGGTTTAGCAAAGGGTAGTCTACTTTCACCTTTTCTTGCTGATCTTTTCATGAGCTATTTTGAAATTCAGGTCACTAAAGCATCCCCTTTAATTTTTAAAACTTGGTATAGATATGTAGATGATATATTTGCTGTTGTTCCTAATAAACATGTATATGATGCTGATATATGGTGGACTTTGAGACAGTGATGTGTTTTAACAATTAAAATTTAGTTGAGTCGATTTTGTAACACTACATCACTTACTTTTTTATTTCGGAAAACATGTTTCAGAAGCCATGTGCTTCCATTGTCAATTCCTTTGGTCGACTACCGGCATTGCTTGCTGTGGTGGTTGTCTCTGTCCCTGGTGGTGGTTTGATGAACTTCTGGATGAGTAGATCGCCTGGCGGGATTTCAAAATTGAAAACCCGGTTCTTGTTTTTCCAAATATATATGTTTTCCCAAACTTTTAATTCTGTCTTCCTTGTGATGTTTTTGAGGATTTTTGGGCTTCTATTTATAGTGTGTTTCTCTTTCCAAAAATGCCAAGCTACTGCAGATTTTTCTTCTTGTTTGAATTTAATATTTCTGTGGTGTTCTTTTGCCCTGGTTTTTATATTTCTTTTTGTTTGGCCGATGTAGATTTTTTCACAGTCATTACAGCTGAACTGATATATTCCTGGTTTGTTTTCTTGTGGGATATCATCTTTTAATTTAGAATTTAAAATGTTTTTTATAGAGTAATTGTTTTTAGGGGCTAGAATGATGTTATGTCGTTTGAAGATCCTCTGGAATTTGTAGAAAGTTGTAGGGTGGTATGTAAACTTCTTGTAGATCTTGTTTTCTTTTTGGTTTTGAGTGAGTGTGCTGATGATCAGTATTGCGGTTTCTGGAAAACATTCATTGTTATTTTGTATTGTTAGTACAGGTTGTGTAATTATTTCAGAATAGCTTCTACCTCTTCTAGGAGGAAATGTGTGAATAATCCAAATAACTTTTGTTACATATGTGGTTCTTTCTTGTTGCAGAGACAGAAAACTAACATTACACTGTTTTTGAAGAAAGTGTATTTTGCATATTTTAAAGTTAAGCTAGGAGATCAAAGTCAAACATGGGCTCCGCATACTGTTTGCAAAACATGTAGTGAAGGGCTCAGACAGTGGTACCATGGAACACAGAAATCAATGAAGTTCGGAATTCCTATGATATGGTGTGAACAAAAAAATCACTATGATTGTTACTTCTGCATTTGTAAAGTATCGGGGTACAATAAGACAAATAAAAGAAAAATAAAATATCCAGATGGCCTTGCTTCAACTATTAGACCTGTGCCACATGGAGCAGATGTCCCTATTCCTATTCCACCAGCTCAACTAGAGTTCAGTCTCTGGGTCAACAGAAAATTCCAATACAGATGAGGATTCCTCAGCACGCACTGGTGAAGACAAGTCACAGCATTTTACACAAGAAGAGTTGAACGACTTAGTAAGAGATTTAGGTATTACCAAAGAGAAGAGCGAATTACTTGGATCAAGGTTGAAAGAGAAGAAAATGCTGGCTCCAGACACCACATTTTCCTGGTATAGGAATAGAGACAACAAATTTACAAAGTTCTTTAAGATATGAGATCTATTTGTTTATTGTTGTGATGTACCAGGTTTAATTCAACAACTGGGAATACCAACATATGATAGTAAAGACTGGCATTTATTTATTGACGCTTCGAAAAGAAGTCTAAAAGCAGTTTTATTGCACAATAGAAGCAAATTTCCCTCAATATCTGTTGCATATTCTGTGTTTCTGAAGAATCATATGAAAATCTTCAAACCAATTTAGAAAGAATTACAAGGAACATCAATGGATATTGTGCGGAGACTTAAAGTTATTCATCATCATACTAGGGCAACAAGGAGGATATACAAAATATCCATGCTTTTTGTGTGAATGGGACAGTAGAAACAGGGTTGAACACTGGACAGTGCGAGAATGGCCTACGAGAAAAGGTTTAACGCCAGGAGAAAAAAACGTCATTCATGCCAGTCTAGTTGATCCGAAGAAAATGTTATTTCCTCCTTTGCTTACAAAATTAATAATTATGAAACAATTCGTGAAAGCACTGGACAAGAATGGTTCGTGTTTCAAATACCTGAGCAGTAAATTTTCTCTGATGTCCGAAGCTAAGATAAAAGAGGGTATATTTGATGGACCTCAGATAAGACAATTAATGAAGGATAACACATTTGTGGACCACATGAATGATAAGAGAACTGCAAGCATGGTGTACTTTCAAAGAGGTAGTGAATAAGCTTTTTGGAAATATAAAAGATCCGCGATACGAAGAAATTATGCGAAATATGCTACAAAAACTGTAAGCTCTCGGATGTAATATGAGTTTAAAGCTTCACTTCTTGAATTCTCACCTAGCCTATTTTCTTGATAATTTGGGATCCCTCAGTGATGAACAAGGTGAAAGATTTCATCAAGAAATCAAGGAGATGGAGAGGAGATATCAGGGTCGGTGGGAACATTGTGATGTTAGCGGACTACTGTTGGTGCTTGAAAAGGGAAGTTTCTCAACCACTAAGTAAATGTAAATCAATGCAGCCATCCTTCCGGCCAAGGAAAGAGTAACTTCATGCCTTCTTTTGCAGGTATGTAGGTGTTGTTATTTATTTATTACAGAGAAATTTTGCATTATGTATCTATTTTATAACGCACGTTTTTTACATCAGAAACAGTATTTTCAAAATCTTTAATTTGTGATTTGTGAGAAAATCTTACGTGATAGAGAAAAACGTAAAGCACCATTCAATTTAGCGCATAAAAGTTAGTTAATGTCACCTTTCAGATCGCAAACCGGCGAACAAAATATAAATTTTGCAGGACAGTGTAATTCAAGGCTTAATTAATGAACTTGAAAGAAGGTTTCCTTCAAATGAAGTGATAAACTTTTCCCAGTTTTTGAAGGAAATAAAACTATCTGTAATTGTGAGTATATAAAACAGCTGGATAGTAACACTGCAGGGTCTCTAACCTTAAGTGCAGATCAGTCTTACTTGCTAAAGGAAAGGTTTTTCTATAGGGCAAGCTGTGAGGTAGTCTCTCTCATAGAGGTAGTCTCCCTGTATAGAGGTAACAGGCAGCAGAACTTGTCAACTACTTCATCTAGTACTGCAACAGCTTTTATTTCACATCTACGTTTCTTTTAAAATAGCAATATAAAATGCTTTCCCCACCAACTTCTAATGATTTTGCACCCTGGTGCCATGAATAATTAATCTAAATGCAAACAATTTACTCAACTTAGCTTAAACTCTGATATGCTACAGATACAACTATGATAATATACTTATTAATTTCTTTTTAAATTGTATTGTTTCCTAAAGGCCATGAATTAAACAAAGCAACCATAGAATAAAGTATTGTGGCCAATTAGAAGTATTTGAATCAGTCTTTCTGACTTGGGGGAGGGAGTTTGTGTTTTATTTTTATCAGTAATATACCTAAAAAGAAGTGGTGGTGGTGGTGGTGGTGGTGGTGGTGGTGGTGGTGGTGGTGGTGGTGGAGTCTATTCTACTAGATCATAAATATTAACAGCAATCCACTTACATATACATTTTGCTTTGATTTGACAAAATTCTTTTTCTCTCTATTTGATAATACTTAAATGTAGAAAGAAAAGTACATCCCTGGCGGTGAAGTAATTCTTCTTTAACGAACCAGGGGAATTATTTAATCAAAGGGGGAAATATCCCCCCCTGTCCTCTGCCAATTGGTCCGGTATAATGTAACGGGAAGAGCAGTAACAGCATTGGAAATGGTCCATTCTCTGAAAGGGGTGCACAAATCTTGCCTCTCTTTTATTATAAAATGTAGTTGCAAATTCTGCATGTTGCTTACATCATACCTTTTCATTTCCTAAGCCTTCCCAATGAGGTCAATCTCAGCTATGTCTCCATGGAGGTTGTTACATTTAACACTTTCTGGACTTTTGACCTTCCAAGCTGCAACAAATTGGGGAGCGCCTGGTTATGGTAAAATGTTCTAGATTTTGCAGAAATGTTTTCCTGTGTGTACAAATTCTTCAAAAATGCAACAGTTTCTCTGACCTTGTGTTGCATCATTTCCAAGTTTCAGCTGTAGGTTGTGGGGTGCTCGTATCTTTAATAGTGTTGCATTAATACATCACAGTTTTGATCACATTTTTAATTCAAAAATGTAATATTTGTGTAATTTACATGACATTTCCTTTGTTTTATTTGGCTTCCTAAAGTGTAAAAATATTTCAGCTAGCTTTATTTTCACAAGTTTAAATCCCTCCATATTTAAATTCTGTGGTATATTTCCTGTTTTAGGCTATTTTTGGGTAATTCCATGACTGTTAATAGTTGTGTACTTGTAGTAATTTTCTGCATGGCGTCATTACAGCATGGGTTCTAATAATTCAAATTTTCGTTTTCAAACAGTAGTTACTTCTGTTACTTATAACATTCATAATTTATGCTAGTTTGGTGTAATATTACAGTTACCGCATGTAGTTTTCCAATTTTTGGCAACTTGTTATTCCCTGGTGTGTTTCTCCTATATATTGTTATGGTTTCTTGTGGTTTTTGATTGAGATGCTTTCTTGTGTTGTGTATGATATGATTTTACTGCAAGTTATACATGATTTTTGAAGAACTTATAACCATTCTATAAAAATGCTTTTTAATGTGTGCCTAGTGCAAAGTTGTATTCACCAAACCAAATTATGTAAAGTGTGGTTATATTAGTGAATTTACATCTTTGCATGTAAACAGGCATAATGGGTAAGCCTTGTTCCTAGTCCCTAGTAATTTTGTTACCCAGGCTTATTTTTAAACTCCATTGTGTAATTTATGTGCAAAAATCTTGATATAACTAAACATTGAGCTAAGTTCAATTTACGTTTGTGGTTCCCCAATCAGATTCTTGCCATGGGTGCATAGTTTTAAATAATTGCACTTCACTACTGAAGAGTGCAAATGTTGTTTTCTTGTTGCTCATTAGATGCTCAACGTCTGCTATAGTTTAAGTGTAGTGGTTGCCATGCTAGCTTCATATACCCAAGGTCGTGGGTTCAAACCTGGCGGAGGATGATGAATTTTTTCAAGTGTAAAAATCCTTAGCATGGCTTCCTTCAGAAGGGAAGTAAAGCCGTTGGTCCTGTGTCATAGATTTATGGTATGTAAAAGACACTCAAGCCTTATAAAGAGGCCTCTGAGCAAAATTAAGTGGTTTTTCATGCCCAACATAGAATGGGATGCTGAGAACCACAGTAGTTAAAGAGTGTCCATAAATAAATCTCCATTTCATAGTTTAAGCGAGCAAATATTTTATTTTAGTGCTGTTTTAACACTCCATTTTGGCTGTTTTTAAAATTTTGTTTACTGTGGGAAGCTCAAGTTTTCTGTAAGTCCTGAAAGCTGTAAAATTTTCAAAAATGTCTCCTAGCAGTGATGCTCAAGTTATCAAATTCTGCTGACTTGTGTTTCTAGCATCTTATATAGCTTGCATTTGATGTAGAAATTGGACCCTCCACCATAATGTTTGCAGAGTAAACTTGCTAATGAAATTTATAATGATATTAAAATAAGAACTGAAGCTTTCCTGGCGACGTGTTAATTCAAAATCTTCTCGGGCTTCTAGCCAGGTAAAAACTTGGCTTGACACCAACGTTTCGAAGAAGTGCATCTTCCTCGTCTTCAGGGTGATCAGTTCACCCTGAAGACGAGGAAGATGCACTTCTTCGAAACGTTGGTGTCAAGCCAAGTTTTTACCTGGCTAGAAGCCCGAGAAGATTTTGAATTATAATGATATTGTTACAATGTTGTCTCCTAATACTTTTTATCTTGTTTTGCTGTGATAGAATTGCTCTTCAGCAATATCTAATAGCCTTCATTATAACAGAGTTGTTTGTGTGTTACTAGTGATCAACTTTATTATGACATTGCATGTGAGCATGATACCCTCATTTGTATGCCCATATTATCTGTTAAGCTAGGACATACTTAGAGACATTCTGTAAACTCAAAACGTTTTGACTAAGCTAATGCTCTCTTTAACATTGTTCCACATTTGCTTTGACATACTTCAGCTATGTACATCAGTTCTGGGTCCTTTTGCTCCACTGTATACAGGTATTTTGGAAATTAACAATGAATAAGTGAGTGTTTGAGCTTATATTATTGTAATATTTTACTTATTTTGGATAAACTAAATGTTCCTGAATATATTTTGTGAAGCAATTTTCTGGAATTTTGTAATGAAGTGTTTATCCACTGATTAATTTTCTCATTTATGCAGATTTATTGCAATTTGTCTTTTACTTTGGCACTACCAGTTTATGATTTTGTTTTTTAACATGATTTAAGTCGCATTCATAATGAGATACAGTCACAGACATAATACAGCACAAAGGAAGGTATTCAAATGCAATCGTAAGCATAATGTAAGAAGCTGGCATGGGTTCTAAATTACATATATGGACATATTTTCCAAGTGCTCCACAAGTTTCAAATTGAGTAATAATAATAACAATAATAATAATAATAATCATTATAATAATAATAATAATAATAACAATAATAATAATAGTAGTAATAATAATAATAATAATAAATAAAGCCCATAGCATCCCTCCTACTTGTGTAGGGATAGCTCGGGTCTTCAGTCTTCAGGGGAGCCAATCCATGAGAGTTTGGGTGTTTTTCCAATATTTTAAACTTTCCTAATCACTTCTTCAACTTGTTCACTTTTAGCCTGGCAATTTGTAATGCTATGATACTAATCTTTTATTCTACTCCTATAATTAGTTTTGTCTGTGACATCAGTTTTCACTATCACTACACTATTCCTTTTACTGCTGTGTGCTGCATTTTCCTCTCTGGTCTTCTCCATTTCGCTCTGTCCTTAGCGAACCTGTCCCGGCTGCTGTCTGCCCTTCTACATTTAGGATGGCCTCTCTTCCTTTTCCCAAACTGTTGTAGTGCAAGCCCATCTATCCTATTGTAGTCTAATGACATGACCTCCCCACTTCCATTTTAGCTCAAGTGCTTTATTTCCCAAGTCCGTTATTTTCAATCTTGCTCTCAGTTCTACAATCCGTATTCAGTCTGAAACTCTGAAGTTTAGAATCTGCGTTTCCATTTTGCACTGGCATATTCTCAGGCTTTCTATCTGTTTTTATGTGCATGTCCAGGTTTGACATCCATATAATAGTATTGGCTTTCCAGTATTTCGAATTTTAGCTTTTTGTTGATATATTTGTGAAATTTGCTCCATACCTGCATAATTCTTTTGCATATCTCTTTCTCTCCACTTTTCTTGACTGTTACCAACTGGCCCAAATATGTGCATTCCTCTACTTGCTCTATTGTTATACTGTCTATTGTTATTGATTTGACGATCTCCGTGGACATCAGTTTTGTTTTATCCGAGTTCATTTTTAGGCTGACTTCTTTGGTTTTAAGATGCATTTTATTTGGTATCTGACCCAGTTCTTCTGACAAGTTTGCAAATAAGACTATTTCATCAGCGAAGCAGAGGTTTGCGAGTCTTCTGCTGTTTATATCTATGCTGAATTAACCATTGTCCCAGTTCATTTTTCTGAAAATATTTTCCAGAAGACGCATGATATTGTGTCACCTTGTTTCACACCTCTTTCTATCTTGAACACTGTCTCCTCTTTCTCTGTCCTAACCTTGGCATACCTATTTAGGTATTTTACCTAATATTCTGACATATTTGTTTTCCACGCCTACCATCTTTAATGCCTTCAGTACCTCTATGTGCTCCACTGAATCGAAGGCACAAAGCTAAATGAAGCGGTATGTTGAATTCTTTGGATTTCTCCAGTATCTGAGTCAACTTGCAAGTGCTCTGTTGTGCTCATAATCCTGCCTGCTCTGCCCGTTGGATTTTGCCTAGTAATTTGGTGAGTCTTGTGGTCAGCATTTTTGTAAAGACTTTATATAAATTTGATATCAGACTGATTGGTCTATAATTGCATATAACCAACAATATCATAGAAGAAAATTCTTCAATCTTTTATAAATAAACAGGTTATAAAAAATACAGGAAATAAGACAGGAAACTTTTGTTCTATTTTTTTAAATCATTTTGGAGTTATTTTTATATGGTTTTCAGTGTTATTTTTCATGCTTTTTGTGTTTTTTTTTTTAGTGGGTTTTAGTGTAATAAAGTTGATTAGACACTTTTATTATACATAATTTTAAAAATTAGGTTATAAGTGAAAATGATTTAATATATAAGTTATTTTAAACAAAAACACTTTGTGTATCAAGTAATGACATGTTATTTTTACGGTTTTACTTGCATATTACTTGTACTTCTATCAGGCACTATGAAATACATTCTTCACAACATATTTACCAAGTGGATCTCTGAGTTACACTTCAAATGATAGCAAGCTCTTGAGTTCCAAATTTTCCTTCGTTAGATTGTGTCTTTGGTCAGTCATAATCTTATTCCTTCACTGTCCACATTGCAACACTGGATCCATACACCTGTAGAGCTGCAGCTACAAATTCAGGGTTATCTAATTTCATTGCCAGTAGACACACAATGTCAACCTTCTCAATTGAACTTGCATCTGTCTGTATGCTTTCAGAATTGGAACTGCATTCTAGAAGACAGTCTTCACAAGACTTCACTTACCACAATGTTCTTACCATTAAAAGATTTGTTCAGCTTTCAGAGATCAGAACTCAAAACTTCTGAGAGTTTATTTTGAAAATGTAAGCCTACTAACATAAGAGAATACTTAACTTCTGCCAACACTTTCTAAAAGTTGACTTATTTCACCTTCAAAACTAGACTGGTTGATCAATTTGCTTAAGTTGTTTAACCTTGAATATAAACCATGGGCAGTAGGCAACTTGGATCCCCCAAGATGCTGTAAAAGTGCTGTGAGGTCACCAGATTCCTTAACAAACACTGCTTCAACCTTAACAGCATAAAATTGAATCATTAAACTTAGGTCGAAGTCCAGACTTAAGTTGAATCGTTAAACTTAAAATAAAAACATCAAAAAGTTAAAACTCAGTAGAAGAATCGTAAATCATATTTTACCAAAATTGTCACTGGGACTAGTTCAAAATACCTTAACAACACATTGCTAAATATGGAGCAACACTGTAAAGTGCAATGAGGAAATTGGCAACAATAATACCTATGTTGCTAAATAGCGAACCAACTGTTGAATACATATGGTATTTATCCAAATACAAGACGACCTCAATTGCAAAATGATCCCCATTTTTCACAACTGTTTTGGAATTAAGCATATTATCTATGCAAACAGAAGATAACTTAATTTTTAAATGAAATTTAAAGTTTCGTAATATATTTTAACCAAACTAAGGGACACTTAAGCTGATTAAGTACTCTTTTTTCTTTTTTTTTTTTTATATAATTTGAATTTGTGCAGAATTCACGTGGTGGGTGGGAGAGAGGGAGGATGGAAGTTATGTATGCATTAGAAGTGATGGCAAAGGCAGCAGTAGTGCAATGTTAACAGTGTTAGGGATAAAATTTTCTATTTAGAAACATAACAATTAATAATTTGCATTTGCGTGGAAATTCATGTTTTGGGCACAAGAGAAAGTATTATATCAACACCAAACTTGAATCCTTCACGGTGGTACACCAACTATACGTTAAGTTTTCTTACCTGGATAAATCTCATATTGTTAGAAAATTACATAAAACATAATAATAACATAAAACCCCAATTTTTGCATTAATTTCTGATTTAAAATTGGCAAATTCCACCATTTCTGGATTTCTGAAATATATTCCCACTATGTTTTCATGATTTTAATGCTTTTTTGGTCTTTTGTTAAACAACATTTTCCCATCCCTACTAACAACTACACACAATGGTGCAAGCATAGAGACTACAGAAAGTGAGAAAGGTGCACATTTTCTCTTTGCATGATTTATGAGAGCCAAGATGGTGGCTACATCCATTAAATCATAACCTCTTCAAATGAGAGGTGGCATGATACGGCCAAATAGAAGAGCATGTATTTATGGTAGGTCCTGTAAAATCTTCTGTTAAACAGCAAGCAATGCCAACTTCTTCTCTGTGTACATAATGCAAGTTGCATTGTGTAGCGCAGTTAGTGCATGTGAATGCTGACATTGAACAACATGTGTGCTGCATCTGCACTTACATCTCACTGTGAATGTATTGCTTTACTTCTGCTTATATTTGAGATGATTTCTCTGTGTCAGAATAGATTGTTTATTGTGGTACACAATTTAACAGCCTTCTGTTTTGTTTCTTACAGTGCTGCCAACTGGTTCAAAACAGAAACGTTTTTTTCAATCTCATTATGCAGCTCACTCCAGCCATTTAACTGCACATTACAGTACTTAATTTATTTCCTGATGTAATTTCATGTGTTATAGTATTTTGTTGAAAAGGACGACAAATTGTGGCTTTGTGGCAAATTGGCCAGTGAGGGAGAAGATATTACACAGCTCTCTCGAGAGGCGGGCATGTGCATCAACTCACAAACACCCATATAACCATTTGTATATTTTATACTAAACCACCAGAAATCATAAAATGCACAAATGTTCAAACTTTTGCTAAATTATTATGAAATTACTTAGTAAACATGTGCCTCTATAGATATGAGCATATGTAAACATAACTATATTAATTTAAAGTAAAATACTTTATTTACATAGTCATTTCCTAAATGTACATGCTGATATTTTGAAATGTTATACTTAGCAGCATTTTAGACATTATGTGAACTGACCTTGTACATGCTCATAATATTAAAATTATTACTTAGAAACTATCATTTATGCATAATGATATTCTTAATTTGAAATATATATTCTGTATTTAAATTACAAAAAGTGTTAGACTTTTGTAATATAATATTTAGCCTTTACAGACTATGTTTAAAGCTTTATAACAAAGTCTATCGACAATAAATAGCATTGCTATTGTTATTATTATGTAGAATGAGGTAGTCAATGGACACATCACTGCAACAGGTACAATTTTTATAATAATATTAATATAATAAATTATTAACTGTTATATTAATATTTGTGTTACTTCACTGTTAACTTCTTTTTCACAAATTGTAATTGTAAACTTGAACCTAATTCTTCAGAATGTTGTTCCCTTTTTATTTCCATGCAGGGCTTCCTAAACCGTCCAATGAGATTCATCTGAACATGTCTCGAGTCTTAATACAGGAGGTTGCTAAATGTTAACACTTTATAACGTTATTTTGAATACTTTCTGGACTTTTAATCTTCCATGTTACCACAAATTGGTTCATTCCTATGTGCATTTCAAATTGACCTCTGGTTTTTGTAGGCAAAATGCAGTGGAACAAATAATTCCACATTGAGTTTTTAATACACTTCCTGAATGAAAAGTTAGAATAGGAGCAAAAGCCTAGCATATTACTTGCAGAGGAACTGAATCACTGACTACAGCCAACAACACACAACATTTTATTGAATACCTGACTAGAGGTGAACATTTACCATATTAATGTAATGGTGTGCATATATTAAACTTTTGTTTTGGTCAGAAGTAAACTGCACATTTTTCATTACTGAATATGTTTGTTTTCACTAATTTATACAGTTATTTATTCTCTAAAATTTCCAATTATAGAAAACTAACCTAAGGGAATCAATACTTTCTGCCAACTTGAGTATCTTCACTCGCAAAGTTTGCGCATCCTGCATACTATATGTTGACTCTCCACAGCTGTAACAACAACAACAACAACAACAACAATATATATAACAATACTGTAAACATAGTTACACACTGCTTAGGTAGTATACTTTAATGGACAAACACATATAAGGGCACTTATTTCACTTTTAGAGGACTTATTTCATATTTTATGAAGCTTTACACAAATAATGAAAATTTATCAAAACATTACCTCAATATTTAATTGTACAATATTAAATATGCATCTGTGTATGCAAATAAGTTATGTTAACATTATACTCAATGCAACTAGAATAAATTTGTCATTCTCCACACTGAGCACACATATTTTCAGCAAAAAATACAAAACTGAAAACAAAAGAGCATCTATGAAAAGAAAAACTCAATACTTAATCCATTCCCAAACATGAAAAGCTTTTCATGGGAAGAATAAAACAGGATGCTAATCAGAGAAAAATTCAGAGAAGGTAGAACCATTTGCCAGCTGAACTTTAGTTTCAAAATTTTATGATTTTCATATTTTACCATTTTATATATAATTTTCTCCACTCAATGCCATTTCATAGCTTCTAAATGATTCAATTGCAATATTTTTTTTTATCTCCACTTAATGCTAATCATCCTGCACCAAGCAGGGGAGGTGTTGGGCATTAAACCGCCACCCTCCCACCCAGGTAGTTGTGGCTATGAGTTTCATCTGCTGGTTAATGAATATGTCATTCAAAATTGTAATATACAAGAACAAACAAAGGCAGTATTTTTCTCACATGGTGGTTATCACATTTACAAAGCTGTCATTGTTTTCAAATTCAAGTGTCATCCATCACCTTTTTTCCTTTTTACTTTCTCTATATGTACTATATACATAGTATATAGAGAAGGTATTGTATTGCACCCAAAAATTTGATAACGAGATTTCACTGGAAATATATGTTTTGAAACTCCCTGAATCCAAAAAAACATTTTTAGAAAAATGCGTGTGTGCATGCGTGTCATCAACCCCTGTCCTTACAAACAAAGGAACTTCAGTCACATAGCAACCAGCTTTTGACTATCACTTTAACCTATGGTACTCCCTTATTTCGCTTCTACCAACAAGCAGGCAAGTAATAAGACTATTTCTGCAAATAGAATAATTTGTTGCAGAGATGTAGAGAAAGTCATGTGAATGGAACACATCAGATTTTTTCCCTTGGTTTTCTTTCTATCTTATTTGAGTAAGGCATAATAATAGTTTTAGTTGATGTTTCAATTTATAAAGTTAAATCTCAACATATCTATTAATTTAATTTAAAGTATGCCCATTATGAATGGGACAGTAGCATTTTTCAACTTGCCCTGGTATCTTGATAGATTTTGTCAGTATACCTCTTTATCCCATTTTGTTATAAAATAACATTTATTTTCCATTTTAAGCTAGATAATATTGAATACAGAAGCTATGTTGAAGCAAAATGAGAAACTTGTGAAGAAAATATGTCTCGTATAAGTTATGATGGAAGCAGATTGCAGTGACTAAGCTAGTGCTAAACACCTAGACCTACACCTAGCAAGTAGCGGGGAACATCCCATGCCGTCACTGGGGATTGAACATCCCATGCCAGAGGCACACATGCTACTACTGCACTATGGGGACTGTCCTTATGAGTTATATAACAGCATAATTTTATTTGGTGTTTATATTTATTGTAACTGTAATGTAACAACATTGCCTTTAATGTATTATTACATTAAGTGTTCTGATAATAAACATATAAGCAGTCTTTCAGATTTTTTAATTGCATTAGCTTTCAGTCCTGTGGCTAATTTAAAAAATCAGTTGAGAAATGTCCCATTTTTAGCTTAAAAAAATATGTCATATTATTTAATTACAATCCTTGCTTGCATAATAAAATTATGCTTAATGCAAAAATTTCATATCCTCTCTTAAAACAGAAAGTGGTTTAAAGGATGAAACTAAAAAGGAATCCAAGCTTTTACAGCAGTTTTAAAAGAAACTGGATGAAATGAAAACCTACATTTTCACAACAAATTTGAGACAACCACAGGGATGATTGCTGTGTACATTACACGCTGCAGCTATTTATGCAATTTACATCTTTTCTCATTTTATTTGAGCTGGCCCCCAATAAAGAAATTGATGACCAATAGACAACAAAATTCCAAAAAACAAAAATAAAATTGAGTCATTTTTGTCTATCTTAGGTAAAAAAATTTATATCACATTTGGAATTTTCTGTCATGTCTTAGTAAAAAATGGCTTTTCATCAAATTGCAAGCCCTAGTCAATTACTGCATTATCTGCACCATACTACACAACAGTGCATTAAGTTAACTTGTGCAACATGAAGAGATACTTCAAACAATTCAATTTCTCTGGTAAATATACTCTGCAGATTATTTAATTTTTTGCTGCATCGCCAGAAATAGAAGACATGAAATTGGAACTGCAAAAGATGATAACATCTCTCTTGTTGGAAATTTGGATTATAACAAGTACCTATCCAGGAGCTGCAAGGATGTCCATGTGAAAATTTCACTCAACAGACCCTATTCAATGTTTGCAACTGAGCTCAGTAATTTTGTTAAGGTTGACATTATGTAGAAGCCATGTTGCATGATATACCAACCATCAGACTTAGATAAGGAAAATAATACTAAGATAAAGTACATTATTGAGCTAAATGTAATACAAAACACATTTTAAAAATAGGATGCGTTACATTCACATGACTTTCTCCACATCTCTGCAACAAAGTATTGTTAAAAAGCTTATGCTTCTATCTACTTCATGCTAATTCAGAAAAATTAGCAGAAATAGTCTTATTACTTGCTTCCTTGTAAGTATAAGTGAAATAAGTAAGTACCATAGGGAGTGCTAAGCCAGCAGTGATAGAGGAAGGTTGTGTTTTGAGAGGTGCTCCTGCGGTGAAGGAAGAAGGATCTAAGTCACGATGGGAGTGGACATTACAGTGTATAGAGCAAGAATTGGACAGTTTAGAAAAGTAAAATTGGTGAATAGTAAACACAGTTTTGGAGAGAAGATGACAAACATATTGGTTTTAGCAAGTGTTATAACTTTGTTGCTAGTGATTGGAGGAATTGAGGTAAACCCCGGCCCTGCAGATATAATAACAATGCTGGAAAACCTGACTGAGAAAATGAACAAAATAGAAGGTATGGAACAACGAATAGGTAAACAATTGGAAAAGATGGCAACAGATATCAAAGAAGATGTTAGAGTTGAGGTGCAGGAAGCAAGAAGGGAAGTTGAAATGGTTAAGGAAAGAATGGAAAGATTGGAAGAAAGGGAGAGAAGATTTAATTTAGTGTTCATAGGAGTTAAGGAAAGAAGGTATAAATGGCCAGCAGAAGAAATATTAGAAATAACGAAGGAAAAGCTGAATTTGGAATTGTATAGATGGGAAATTATTGAAGCTTATCGAGTTGGAAGACAACTTGGCAAGAGAACAATTATAGTGAAATTTGCAACAGCCCAATTAGTACATGAAGTACTTAAAAGAGCCAAGAAATTAAAAGGAACAGACATTTTTATTAATAAAGATTTATCACCTAAGAAGAGAGCTCTGCAAAGAAATTTGGTACAAAAAATGAAAGAAGCAAGAGCCCAGGGAAGAAGAGCTTATATTAGAAATTTCCAATTGTGGATTGACGGAGAAAAGACATCGCATCTGGACAAGAAGGAGCTAAGAGAACCCCAATCAGGCACAGAGGAAATTACTCAGCAAATGTCAACGCCAACTTTAGGAAGCACAACAGGAAGATCAAAGTCCAAGCAAAAAGGAATGGATGTGGGTGAAGACAGTGAAAGTGTGTGTTTGAACCGAAATCTGCCTGTCAGCATGGATATGAGAACGGCATATGCAGATAGGACGTCATCCAACTTCCCTACGAGAGAAATAACAGCTGACGAAGAAATGACGTCAACAGAGGAAGCAACAGGAGGAGGAGCCACCAGAGTGACGTCACCCAAGAAAATAGTGTCACCGAGAAGAGGGGAAGTAATAGCCGCACGTAATTTGGCTTCGAAGGGAAAGAAGGCGTGGCAACAGAGTAGCGGGGAGAATACAGAAGGGGAAGAAGGCAGCATCATATCATCTGAACATGGCAGCATTCTAGTTGTAGACAGAAATAAAACTATTCCTTCCGGAGAAGGGATACAATTAAGGAGTAAAAGAACTCTAGAAACATTTAGATTTAGATTAGGCTCACAATAGGGAAGGGAGAATATAAGGAGGCTTGGATTCTGGAATTGTGAGGGAGTTAAAAACAAAATATATGCGGGGAGTTTAAATCAATTATTGACAAAACTTGATTATCTCGCGGTAGCTGAAACATGGCTAAAAGAGGACCAGGTTTACGTAAAGGATTTTGATTTTGTAGGGATAAAAGGAGATAAGGTAGCAAGAAAGGGGAGGGCATCTGGAGGCATAGGCTTTTTTGTAAAGAAGACGTTAAGTAAAGGAGTTAAAGAAACTTGGTCAAGGAGAAAAGAAATACTATGGATTGTATTAGAGGGGAAACAAATAGTTGAAAATGTTATATGTATAGGCATAGTATACAATCCTCCTCTTCCTTCGCGCTTTCATAATCCGGACCTCCTTAAACACCTAGAGATAGAAATAGAACATTTAAAGGAGAGATATGGTAATTCTGAGATTATATTAATGGGAGACTTTAACATTAGGATTGGCGAAAATGATGTTATTGGAGGGAATAGGTGGATGAGTAATGATACATTAGAGAAACCTGAGAAAATTAGATACAGCAAAGATAAGATAGTTGACAAAGGCTATATGAAATTTATAGAATTCTGTGAATTGAATGCCTTTGATATTTTGAATGGGAAATATGGAGAAGATGTGAATGGAGAATATACGTATGTTAGTAATAATGGTCAAAGTGTGATTGATTATGTATTATGGCCAATTATGGGGTATATTTTAAGTAATTTTAAGATACTAAATTTAAGCTCCAACAGTGGGCATTTTCCATTGATAGTAGACATAAAAACATGCACAGAGCAAATAGTCTATAATTTAAGGGAGGAAAAGTGCAACATAGAAGAATACAGTAGATACAAATGGAAGGAAGAGTATTGCAATAAATTTAGGCAGACACTAAACTCTAATTATGGCCAGATATGTCAGTGTGGAATAAGTTTTATGATAAAGGAACAAGAAATTGAAAGTGCTATGGATATCTTAAATATCATTATGCTAAGGGCTGGGGAGGAAATGAAAATGAGAAAGAAGGTTTACAAAAGAGATGAGGGCTGGTTTGATGAAGAATGTAGAGTAACTAAAAGACAAGTCAAACAGCTGCTCATAAAGTGGAGGGAATTAGGAAACATAGAATTAAAGAAAGAGTATATGCAAGGGAGGGATTTATATAATTCATTACTGGAACAAAAGAAAACAAGCTGGATGAAAAAATATGAAAGTAATTTGATACGAATTCTAAATGAAAATAATGCAAATGAGATATGGAAGGTTATGAAATCAATGTATAATAAATATGTAACAAAACCAAGTATAAAACCAGGAGAATGGATGGAATATTTTAAAAATTTGTATGGGGAAAAAAAGAGTAAAAATGAGATAGGAAATTGGGAAATAGGTAATAACTATGTAGATATACTCGATGATATAATAAGAAGTGAAGAAATAATCCAACAGGTGAAAATAATGAAGAGAAATAAAGCAACGGGAATAGATGGAATCCCTCCAGAGTTCCTTAAGGAATGGTGCACTGAAATAAACAGAGTTAAGGTTTTAGTAGACTTATTTAACACAATTAAGGTGAAGGGGTATATACCAGATAAGTGGAGGAAAGCAATCATACATCCAATATACGAAGGCAAGGGTAGTGTTGACAAACCAAACAACTATAGAGGCTTAAAATTTAGTTGAGTCGATTTTGTAACACTACATCACTTACTTTTTAATTTCGGAAAACATGTTTCAGAAGCCATGTGCTTCCATTGTCAATTCCTTTGGTCGACCAAAGGAATTGACAATGGAAGCACATGGCTTCTGAAACATGTTTTCCGAAATTAAAAAGTAAGTGATGTAGTGTTACAAAATCGACTCAACTAAATTTTAATTGTTAAAACACATCACTGTCTCAAAGTCCACCATATATCAGGATAACTATAGAGGCATTGCATTATTATCAAATGTAGGAAAAATTTTTACTGGTATTATGGCAAGCAGGATACAAACATGGGTTGAAGAATATGATATCCTCTCAGAACTTCAGATGGGCTTTAGAAAAGGGAGGAGGACAGTTGATAACTTATTTATTATAAAAACACTGGTAGATAAATACTTGAAAGACAAAAGAGGAAAGTTATATATGGCTTTTGTGGATTTAGAGAAAGCATACGATAGGATAGAGCTTCAATTGCTGTGGCATAAGTTGTTGACTAAAGGAGTGAGTAAACAAATGGTGGACACCCTTAGAGCATTATATAAGGAAAATACTTTTTGTATAAGAGTGGAGGAAGGGGTTGTAACAAGAGAAATCCAACAAGAGAAAGGCCTTAGACAGGGATGTAAGTTAAGTCCAGTCCTATTCAATTTATATATAGATGATGTATTAACAGAAATTGGGAGAAATAATAACTCGATGCCAGTAATTAATAATATTCAGATTCCAGGATTACTGTTTGCAGATGATCTAGTTATAGGTGCAATTACAGTGAATGGCTTGAAACAATCCTTGCAAACATTAAATAATTACTGTAAAGAGTGGAGTTTAAAAGTGAACCAGGACAAGACGCAGATTGTAGTGTTCAAAAAAGGGGGAAAATTGAGCAAATATGAAAAATGGAAGAATGAGAATGAAAAGGAGTACAGGGTAGTGAGAGAATGTATTTATCTAGGAGTTAAAATTGATAGTGGTGGCAATTGGGAAAAGCAAAAGAAATTTGCATTGGCAAAAGGAAAAGGAGCTTTATCAGCTATTAGAAGTTGCAAATACAAAGCACCTAATATAAATATTAGATGGTTAGAAAAAGTATATAATATGGTGGTTGAGGCAAAAATGCTATATGGGATAGAAGTATGGGGATTAGAAGGAGGATGGGAAGGCATAGATGAGGTGCATAGGAAATTTTGCAAAGAAATACTGGGGTTACCAAATGCAACTGTTAGGCAGGTAGCACAAATAGAGCTGGGTAGAGTGGCAAGTAAGGGAAAGATTATGGAAAGGGCATTGAAATTTTGGCATAGGATATTGAAATTGGAAGAAAGGAATTTGTTAAAACAGTGTTTAGTATATCAAGAGAAAAGTTTAAAGAACAAGGGATGGGTAGACTGTCTTCGAAATAACCTGGAAAGTAGTGGGTTAGGGGAAATGTGGAGAAGAAGAGAAAATAATGTGAATAACTTCTGGAAGTTGGCAAGGAAAAGATTTGAGGATATAGAAATACAAAAAATATTTAGTGAAATAACTGAAAAGAGATCTTTAGTTTTCTATATACCAATGAAAGTCTCATGGGGAAGGGAAAAATACATTGATGTGACAAATAAAGAGGAGCGAGAAGGTATTGCATGGCTGAAAGCAGGAGTATGGAGATTAAAAGGTCTAAGGAAAGGTATTCCACAAAATCAATGTCCTATATGTGGCGGAAATGAAGATATAGAACACATTTTATTTAAATGTAAAGGAACTGAAATTTGGAGAAAAAAGTATATTAATAAGAAATGGTTTAAAATAGATAGAAATGTAGTAGTAGTTGAAATGTTTCAAAAAGATAGTAAGAAGATTGGACAATTCTTATGCAAAGTGAAAAATAAATGGATATGGACAGTAAATAGACAAAATGGTGTAATAAACTAGAATTAATAAACTATTGTAAAATATGAGTATGACCGGTAAAGAGCCAGGGCTGAACACCGGTCATATTCACCTGTATAAAGCTTAGCATAAATAAATAAATAAAATGTAAGCATTTTGAGAAATGTAAGTACCATAGGTACAGTCAAAAGCTGGTTGCTATGCGACTGAAGTTCCTTTGTTTGTATGGGCAGGTGTTGACAAATTCCTGTATGAGAAAAGTATGTTTTTCAAAGCTGAAACCAAAAACACGGAATATCAAATAAGCAATCAACTCCACGAAAAAAATGTATATAACTTAAATCATGTGTTTTAATGTGCTGTACATTTTTTGTGTGGTAAGTTTTTGTCCATCTCTTATGGTTTAGCAGTTATGCAAAATTCTGTAAAATTCATTCACAGTAAAGTAGTCTTCAGAGGCTATTCCCAGAAAATTCAAGATGTACATTTTATTTGTTGGTTAAATATCTTTAATATACAATATTTTAATCAAAATCATTAGAGCCATTTTTAAGAAAATCAAAATTTTCGAAAAAACTTCCATGTAAAGGGTAGTTTGGGGTGGGGGGATTTTTCCCAAAATCTTTATGTCGCATCCCTGGAAGAAACTCAACTTAAATACCAAATTTGGTATTTTACTGACTTTTCGTTTTCAAGTTATTGTGTTCACACATACACACATGTACCTTTTTCTGAAAATACTTTTTTTGGGTATAGTGGACCCTAAAACATATATTTCTGGTGAAATCTTGGTATCAAATTTTTGGGTGGAGTGCAATACCTTCTCTATACACTATGTACATAGTATGCGTAGAGAAAGTAAAAATTACACATTTACATAAAGCCTGATTTTCTTAGCCTTACTTAAGATTGACATCTCAAGAGTTAACACTTAACAGGCACATATTGATAAACATAATCAATAAAAACAAGCTCAGGGGTCCCAGGTTTGATTCCTGGCTGAGGGGAACGATTTTTCTCTAGCCCACATTATTCCCTAACCTCCCCAGACTCTGAAAGCATGAATGTGCATGTGAATACATGTGTGCACATGTGATACAATGATTAAAAAAGATAAATAGAAAGCTAATGACATCAAAACATGAGTTAACAACATTGCCAATAGGAATATGTTAATACCATTGATAGGACCATGCAGTTAAAGGCAGGATATAAATGGAACAATTAAAAATTAAACAACAAAACAAACAAGAAACAGCTGCATAACACCGAGCTAATGAAAAGTGATGCTTGAAATCATTGCTAAACAGTAACTGTTACAAATAAACCATACTAACAGTTTTAAAACAAACACAATAATGAAAGAGACTGCCTCCATCGAGTGGTCAGTGAGCCGACTTCTTGACCGGAAGTCCTGGGTTCGCTTCCATGCTGGGGGTGGGGAATTTTTCTTTAGCCAGAATTATTCCCTATCCCCACAGAGTCTGGAAGCATGTATGTAAGAGTGAATGTGTGTGTGTTTGAGGAAAATAATATGATTTAAACCAAATGTAAAGAGCCTATAGACAAGTTGTTTCTAGTGCAAAGCCCCTGATATGACTGTAGATGTTAAAGGGGGCTATATAAATGACACAACAATTAAAAAAAAATAAATAAAAAAATTAATAATAATAATAATAATAATAATAATAATAATAATAATAATAATAATAATAATAATAATGAAAGTAACAGCATGAAGCAAGTATGTAGCCTTTTAAATATTAGGTTTCACTGCCACAGATTAAGTGATGTAATTGGCAATGGCATAAGATGACACTTCTAACCATTACCAACTTTAGAAATTATAATTTTGTTGCTTCCGTTTAACAAACAAGACATCACATGGAAGTAAAAGAAACTGCACTGTAATCTCAGACCATGGTGACACCTGATCAATCAGTGGCACACACTATTCTTCGCTACAGTGAAAAAAATAAAAAATATGCCTGGTTGCACTTTTAACAGTAAAAAAATATATTTTATCAATTTATTTTTAAAGAATTAAATTTATTATGCTTCAGGGTATACAATTGCAAGTACTTTTGATAGTCAAAGGTTTGGGAGTATGTTGATCCATTTTTCGAAAAAGTAGAACAATTAAATTGAAGTATACAAAGGCAGCAGTATCCTAATGATGGAGCCAGTAGCATACTCTGTGTTTGCTACAGTGACAAAAAACATTGCATTTATAACAAAAACAAAAGTGGTAAAATTAAATTGAAGTATACAAGAGATACAAAAGCATCTGTGCAACTCAACTAGGCTTGAGCTTTAGGATAACTTAATACTACAAATTTATTTCTAATTGTTTACAAATCACTGGAAAGAAAATTATGTTTACAAAGCAGTAATGTATATTAATACTGAACATTGTAGTTTACGTACTCACTTGAGGGAGTGGCACATCTTAATATACATTGCTATAAGCTGATCTGTCTCAGTTTGGTACGTGCGCAGGCGCTCATAGAATTGAGATATGATAGGTTTCTGTGTTCGATTCTCCTTCAACTGTTCTCTTGTGTCCAGAAGCTGCAACATAAATGGTACAAGCTATGATTACTTTATAAAATACCTCATTAATTCAAAACATTAACATGAAATTTTGCTGACACAATTATCTCAGTGGTCATATTCAACACTTGAATTTCCTGTTTTTATATACACACGTAGTTGAACTTGTTTTATGCGTAATCCAGTTATAATTCGCATTTATATGCAAAGTTTCAAAATGTAATTTAGAAACCTGTTAACAGAATCTTATTTATACGTAATGCAGTGTTATACATATTGAAATACAACTGAGTTTTACGTAATTATAATGAGCATATGGCATACACCATCTTAAAACAAATTGAGGGTACTTTCCTTATCTCTGTTGACAAAGACGCAAGCTAAGCAGACAGCTTTCGGCCTCGGAAACAAAAAACAATAATATGTTTGTTGGTAGAGAGCGACAATGCAGCAACAAACAAGAAGTTAAGATAAAAATGTTCAGTATCTGTTATTGTTAAACAGTGGCTTTGTCTTTCAGTTCTCAGTTGCTTTTAATCAGCCATGGAGAACAGAAAAAGGAAATGTTTTACGCTAGATCAGAAAATGAAATTCATACGAGAGGTGGACCACACAAAACCAAAACCAAAATTGCTTCAGACTTAGCAATTGCTTACTCCACACTATGTACAGTCATCAGTAACAAAAATGTTATTTTGGATGAGTTTTTAAAATTGGGTGCCAAATCAACAAAACCCAGATGACAGCAGGAAGGGAGATATACTAATCTGGAAATGGCACTTTTCACATGATTCCAGCAGAAACAGGCAGCAGCTCTACCAATCAGTGGCAACATGCTGAAAGCAAAAGTGATAGATTTAGCTAAAGTAATGCATATTACGGCTGATTTCAAGGCTTTACCAGGATGGCTGCAAGGATTTAAAGATCGTCAAGGAATCACAGGGAAAACAATTTGCAGAGAGTCGAATGCTGTGGATGACATCAGGTTCAACACTGGAAGAAAGAGGTTACCAGGAATCATAAGGGTTATCAGCCTCAAAACATCCACAACTGTGATGAGACTGGCCCATTCTACAATCTCCTTCACAGCAAGACATTAGCTGAAAAGGGATACTCATGCCATGGAGGGAAGAAAAGTAAAATTTGCGTAACAGTTCTTCTTGCCACCAACGCAAATGGATCAGACAAACTTCCCCCACTTGTGAAAGGAAAATCTGAGGTGTTTTAAGGGTGTGAAAACAAAACCTATGGAATATGAACCCATCCATCCATCTTGGATGACTATGATTTTAATAGAACAGTGGTTAAAGTTACTGGACATTAAAATGAAACAGAAACAGAAGAAGATCCTTCTTTTTATAGATTGATGTACAGCACCTACACCTCAAATAATTTTGGAATATGTTTGAGTGGAATTTTTCCCTGCTAACTGTACCAGTCGTCTACTGCCACTTATTTGGGCATCATTGCATCAGTTCATTATAGAAAAATGCTGGTTCAACATTTAATAACACTAACTGCTGCAGGAAATGAAAATCTCGCCTTTAACTTACTACAAGCCATGGAATTTATTTCAGCTGCCTGGAAGCAGATGTCATTATCCACAATCAAACACTGCTTCATTAAATCTGGTGTCTTACAAGAAGAAGTGATGATATTGGTAGTGATGAGCCTTCAAATGAGCTAGCTCTACCGGAGGATGCAAATTTTGATGACAATCTAGCTGTATGTGGGACACTACAGGATGAGGAGATTATTGCTCATGTGTGCCAGAAACAAGATGGTGATCAAGAAAATGGACCAGCTTCAAGCGACACTGACAGTAATGTGGATGACAACTCAAATCTTGAAATGCCTAAGGTGGGTGAAGTGTTAAGTACTTTGTATCAGTGCTAAAAGTGGTAGTGAAAAAGCTGAGGTTTATGCACTTGGTGCAAGAAAAGTGAACAGGCTAAATTAACTGATTTCTTTAAAGCATGAGCAAGTAATGTTTTCTTCGTATGTATCTTTGTCGTTTGTCAAATTTTGCACATGTAGGCCCACTGTATTGCCCTTTTTTTTTTTTTTTTTTAATATGTATGATGCATTATCAAAATCTCAGTTGCAAGTAATTCTGAGTTATAAGTAATCTTCCCTCGTCCCCTTGATATACACATAAATCAGGTTCACCTGTATATACTTTATCATCAACTTTATATGCCATCTTTAATGTCTTAAAACATATTAGCAGCTTTGAGATTGGAAGTTACTTATATCAGCAATGATGTTTTAAGTAAATCATTACTTTTTATAATTTTGGGGTATTTTAATTTTGGGTTATTGCTCTATAAATATTAAACTTATTTACATATTCAGACTGTCATTCACACTTATAGACTCTAGGGAAAATAGGGAATATCATGGGTAAAAACAAATTTCTATCTTCTATCCAGAAATTGAAAACAGTATTCTGAATTTGAAGGCTAGCCTTCCTAACTTGCTCAATGTTGTTATACTGGCTAGACTAAATTGTGTCTTTTAGGCAAGGAATTGTAATGTAATGTCATTTATTGTATCCAGTTTATCAACTTTACATTGACTTTGGACATGTCAGCCTTTTCCTAGAATATACAAATTATTTACAATATTTTTACATTATTATACATTTACAGTTCATTTAAGTTATACAAAGGCTTATTTATTAAGCATTCTTGTAGTTTAGATTTAAATTGTGTTTTTGAGATGTTAGCAATATTTTTTAATTGTGATGGTAACTTATTAAACAACTTAATTCCTCTTTTTCTGAGATACCCTTATTTACATGATATCTGTGGAAATCAGAATTGCTCCTCGTGATATACTCATGCAGGTCATTATTCCTTGTTAAGCTCTGCTTATCTATCACATACAATATAATCCTGAAAACATACACAGAGTAAATGGTGAATATTTTTTTATTAATGAAAGTATCCCTACTTGAATCTCTTGGTTTTAATTTGAACATAAGTCTAATGCACTTTTTTAAGAATAAATAATCTGTCCATGTGTGTTTTTGTACAGCAGCCCCAGATTTCTACTCCATACACAAGTTGGGAATAAATGCAACCAAATTAAATAAATTTCAAAATATATAAATCCCCATATGTCTGGAAATGTCTTATTAGAAAAATTGATTTGCTGATGGTACTACAAATGTGGTTAATGTGTTCTACCCATTTTAATTGATTATCTACTACTATGCCTAAGAATTTGTGATCTTGCACTTCTTTGATAGTGTTACCCTGTAATTGTAGGCTCCAATTGGAGATATTTTTGTTTAACAAGTTAAATTGCATCATTTTTATTTTTTTCATATTACATTTAAGGTTGATAGCCTCGAAGTAGTTTGCTATCATGGAGGCAGAGTTGTTCATGTTTACATTTAATCTCTCTATGCTTTTACTCCAGCAGATGGCTGTTGTATCGTCTGCATAAGTGACAATTGAGGTATTGAGTGGGTGCACAATATCGTTAACATATATAATGGTCCCAATACTGTCCCTTGGGGTACTCCATACTTAATGATTTTTACTTTTGTGTGTATTTTATTGATGAATTTATGGGATATTTCTGTTAACTGACTTCTTCCAATAAGGTAACTACTTATTAAATAACTCAGAAGTTTGAGACAAGTGAAGTTTTAATCAATGTGATGTTGAAAATGAGTCGGAATAGTAACACTCACCTCACTTATATGTAATTGTTCAAAACATATGTTTCAAGGGCAATTGCCCTCTTCTTCAGTTGAAGTCCGACTGATGGCTGCTATTTGTGCTCTGTGGTCTATTACGGTGGAGCCATCTGGTGTTCTCAGTAGAAGTTCATAATCATGTGGCGGTATTTCAAAATTCATCAGTTGGTCTTTTTGTTGTGTAATGAGAATATTCTCCCAAACTGTAAGTTCTGCCGGGTTGTTTACAGGTTTTAGCAATTTTATGTCATTTTGTATTTCATGATGTGATGTCCAAAAATGGTATGCTACTGCCGATTTATCTGTTTGTTTCTGTTTGATATGTCTGAAATGTTCCTTTAGCCTTGTTTCCAGTCTTCTTTTTGTTTGGCCAATGTAACATGATTTGCAGTCCTTGCAATCAATTCTGTAGATGCCTGATCTCTGGTTTGTAGGTATGGGGTCTTTAATGTCTGTTTTCAGTGCATTTTTTATGTTGAATTGGTTACTTGAAGCTAAACTTATATTGTATTTCTTGAAAATTTTTTTGAATTTCCTATCTGCTGTTGGGTGATAGGTGAATTTTTTATATATAACTTTTGGTTTTTGTATGGACAAAGTGGTGATTTGTTTTAAGGTTAATTTCTCCTTATGTTTTTTAATTTTTTGGTCAATGATGTCTGGGTTAAAACCATTGGCTGAGGCTATATGTCTTAGTTGGAGGTATTCTGTGTTGTACTCTTCTGGGTCAAGTGGGATGCTGAGGAGTCTGTGTACTGAACTGTTGAAGACTGCCTGTTTATGAGGTTCTGGGTTGAAACTATTCTGTTTTATGTAATTGTCTGTATGTGTGGTCTTCCTGTAGATGCCATAAGTGATCTTTTGTTCTTTCCGTGTTAGTTTTAGGTCCAGGTATGGTAGCATTTGGTCTTTTTCTGTTTCCATTGTGAATTGTATGTACCTGTCCTGTAGGTTTAGTAATTTTAGAGAGTCTTCTGCTAATTTTTTGGGGACCACCGCAAAAACATCATCAACATATCTAAACCATTTTTTGAATATATTCGGGAAACTGGAGGTTATATGTACTTCAAGTCGTCCCATGTACAGATTTGCTAAAAAGGGCGAAAGTGGGTTACCCATTGCTAAGCCTGATGATTGTCTGTAAAATCTACCATTGAATTGGAAATAATTCTGGTTGATGCAAAGTTCTGTTAAAGTATGGAAGTCTTCTATTTCTTTCTGGTTTAAGCCAATGCCCCTGAGCCATGCTTTGAAGGTTTCAAGTAACTTGTCGACTGGGATGCTGGTGAATAATGATTTCACATCAAACGAAACCAACAACTCATTGTTTGAAACTTTGTACTCTTCTAGATGTTTTATTAGTTCTATGGAGTTTTTAATGGAAAGGTGGTTGTGTTCGGGGAAGCTATTGAATTTGTTAACTAACCACTTAGATAATTTGTAGGTTGGAGAGTTTATGCAATTGACTATTGGTCTCATGGGTTTGTCCGGTTTGTGGATTTTTGGCAAAGCATAAAGACGTGGTAGAGTTGGGTTTGCTTCTTTCATTTTGAATTTTTCTAGTTTAGGTATAACTTCTGTTCTTTCTATTGTATGTTTTAAGGATGTTATCAGTGTGTTTAATGGGTTTTTACTTATTTCTGTATATTCTTTATTCTCTAAAAGGGTTTCTACTTTTGAAATGTAACCTTTTTTGTCCATTATGACTGTTGTGTTTCCCTTATCTGCTTTTAAGAAAACTACCGGTTTTTTGTTTAAGGACCTGATTATTTGTTTATGTTTGTTCTTCTGTATTTTTGTGTCTTTGATTTCCTGCAGTATAGGTGCAACTTCTTTCTTTATTGTTAATTGATCGGTCCGGTTTAGTTCTTTTGTAGCTATTTCTATGTCCGCTATATAATCTTGTACGTTGGTCGAGAATTGAGTGCAAGTTTTGAAGCCCTTGTTTAAAAATGTAATTTCTTCGTTATTGAAGGTTTCTTCCGAAAGATTTACTACGTTCACATTAGTTGGTTTGTTTGACTGTATATTGAGTTGCGTTTGGTTTTTCCGCGTCGTTTTGCTAATTAGTTTCTCCAATTTCTTTTTAAGTTTCATTGTTTTTTCGTGCATTATTCTATTGAGTTTTTTTAAAAGATTTTGTTGAATGTTATTCCAAATGATGTCCCCTACATTTTGCACAAGTTTCATATGTGACGCGTATAGCTGGAGTTCTAATTTATTTAGCGTGGCATAGTGTTTGTTTCTTGCAAGTGTGATAACTTTCCTATCTGCGGCTTTTTGTATCATACTGTTGTTGTCGAATTTTATGAATTTTCTGACAAAAATCGGCGTTACGCGGTGTCTTAGGCATAGGTTCAAAAAGCGTATGTCGGCAAGTAGCGTTCTTCTTTTGATCTGGTTTTTGAGGAATATCTTGATATCTTTTTTGTTATTGTCTAAAGTTTTATTAAATGAATCATACCTGCAGTAATCTTGTGATGAGCACATGTTCCAATTATCTTGACGATTTCCGGTTTGGATAGAGCACATGTTGTTAGCGTCGGATTTTTACTTCTGTCGACTTGTAGGCCGTAATTCAAATTAAATAACTCAGAAGTTTGAGACAAGTGAAGTTTTAATCAATGTGATGTTGAAAATGAGTCGGAATAGTAACACTCACCTCACTTATATGTAATTGTTCAAAACATATGTTTCAAGGGCAATTGCCCTCTTCTTCAGTTGAAGTCCGACTGATGGCTGCTATTTGTGCTCTGTGGTCTATTACGGTGGAGCCATCTGGTGTTCTCAGTAGAAGTTCAAAATCATGTGGCGGTATTTCAAAATTCATCAGTTGGTCTTTTTGTTGTGTAATGAGAATATTCTCCCAAACTGTAAGTTCTGCCGGGTTGTTTACAGGTTTTAGCAATTTTATGTCATTTTGTATTTCATGATGTGATGTCCAAAAATGGTATGCTACTGCCGATTTATCTGTTTGTTTCTGTTTGATATGTCTGAAATGTTCCTTTAGCCTTGTTTCCAGTCTTCTTTTTGTTTGGCCAATGTAACATGATTTGCAGTCCTTGCAATCAATTCTGTAGATGCCTGATCTCTGGTTTGTAGGTATGGGGTCTTTAATGTCTGTTTTCAATGCATTTTTTATGTTGAATTGGTTACTTGAAGCTAAACTTATATTGTATTTCTTGAAAATTTTTTTGAATTTCCTATCTGCTGTTGGGTGATAGGTGAATTTTTTATATATAACTTTCGGTTTTTGTATGGACAAAGTGGTGATTTGTTTTAAGGTTAATTTCTCCTTATGTTTTTTAATTTTTTGGTCAATGATGTCTGGGTTAAAACCATTGGCTGAGGCTATATGTCTTAGTTGGAGGTATTCTGTGTTGTACTCTTCTGGGTCAAGTGGGATGCTGAGGAGTCTGTGTACTGAACTGTTGAAGACTGCCTGTTTATGACAACAACAGTATGATACAAAAAGCCGCAGATAGGAAAGTTATCACACTTGCAAGAAACAAACACTATGCCACGCTAAATAAATTAGAACTCCAGCTATACGCGTCACATATGAAACTTGTGCAAAATGTAGGGGACATCATTTGGAATAACATTCAACAAAATCTTTTAAAAAAACTCAATAGAATAATGCACGAAAAAACAATGAAACTTAAAAAGAAATTGGAGAAACTAATTAGCAAAACGACGCGGAAAAACCAAACGCAACTCAATATACAGTCAAACAAACCAACTAATGTGAACGTAGTAAATCTTTCGGAAGAAACCTTCAATAACGAAGAAATTACATTTTTAAACAAGGGCTTCAAAACTTGCACTCAATTCTCGACCAACGTACAAGATTATATAGCGGACATAGAAATAGCTACAAAAGAACTAAACCGGACCGATCAATTAACAATAAAGAAAGAAGTTGCACCTATACTGCAGGAAATCAAAGACACAAAAATACAGAAGAACAAACATAAACAAATAATCAGGTCCTTAAACAAAAAACCGGTAGTTTTCTTAAAAGCAGATAAGGGAAACACAACAGTCATAATGGACAAAAAAGGTTACATTTCAAAAGTAGAAACCCTTTTAGAGAATAAAGAATATACAGAAATAAGTAAAAACCCATTAAACACACTGATAACATCCTTAAAACATACAATAGAAAGAACAGAAGTTATACCTAAACTAGAAAAATTCAAAATGAAAGAAGCAAACCCAACTCTACCACGTCTTTATGCTTTGCCAAAAATCCACAAACCGGACAAACCCATGAGACCAATAGTCAATTGCATAAACTCTCCAACCTACAAATTATCTAAGTGGTTAGTTAACAAATTCAATAGCTTCCCCGAACACAACCACCTTTCCATTAAAAACTCCATAGAACTAATAAAACATCTAGAAGAGTACAAAGTTTCAAACAATGAGTTGTTGGTTTCGTTTGATGTGAAATCATTATTCACCAGCATCCCAGTCGACAAGTTACTTGAAACCTTCAAAGCATGGCTCAGGGGCATTGGCTTAAACCAGAAAGAAATAGAAGACTTCCATACTTTAACAGAACTTTGCATCAACCAGAATTATTTCCAATTCAATGGTAGATTTTACAGACAATCATCAGGCTTAGCAATGGGTAACCCACTTTCGCCCTTTTTAGCAAATCTGTACATGGGACGACTTGAAGTACATATAACCTCCAGTTTCCCGAATATATTCAAAAAATGGTTTAGATATGTTGATGATGTTTTTGCGGTGGTCCCCAAAAAATTAGCAGAAGACTCTCTAAAATTACTAAACCTACAGGACAGGTACATACAATTCACAATGGAAACAGAAAAAGACCAAATGCTACCATACCTGGACCTAAAACTAACACGGAAAGAACAAAAGATCACTTATGGCATCTACAGGAAGACCACACATACAGACAATTACATAAAACAGAATAGTTTCAACCCAGAACCTCATAAACAGGCAGTCTTCAACAGTTCAGTACACAGACTCCTCAGCATCCCACTTGACCCAGAAGAGTACAACACAGAATACCTCCAACTAAGACATATAGCCTCAGCCAATGGTTTTAACCCAGACATCATTGACCAAAAAATTAAAAAACATAAGGAGAAATTAACCTTAAAACAAATCACCACTTTGTCCATACAAAAACCAAAAGTTATATATAAAAAATTCACCTATCACCCAACAGCAGATAGGAAATTCAAAAAAATTTTCAAGAAATACAATATAAGTTGAGCTTCAAGTAACCAATTCAACATAAAAAATGCACTGAAAACAGACATTAAAGACCCCATACCTACAAACCAGAGATCAGGCATCTACAGAATTGATTGCAAGGACTGCAAATCATGTTACATTGGCCAAACAAAAAGAAGACTGGAAACAAGGCTAAAGGAACATTTCAGACATATCAAACAGAAACAAACAGATAAATCGGCAGTAGCATACCATTTTTGGACATCACATCATGAAATACAAAATGACATAAAATTGCTAAAACCTGTAAACAACCCGGCAGAACTTACAGTTTGGGAGAATATTCTCATTACACAACAAAAAGACCAACTGATGAATTTTGAAATACCGCCACATGATTTTGAACTTCTACTGAGAACACCAGATGGCTCCACCGTAATAGACCACAGAGCACAAATAGCAGCCATCAGTCGGACTTCAACTGAAGAAGAGGGCAATTGCCCTTGAAACATATGTTTTGAACAATTACATATAAGTGAGGTGAGTGTTACTATTCCGACTCATTTTCAACATCACATTAACTACTTATTATTTTCTTAGCTAAACCCCTTATCCCATAGTTATCCAGTTTACTCAATAGGATGTTATGATCAATGCAGTCGAAAGCTTTAGACAGATCAAAAAATAAAGAGCTAACCTTGTCATCATTTTCCATTTTTTTTTTGTGACTTCATGAATAAACTGGCTAATAGCAGTGGATGTAGTTCCTTTTCTGAAACCATGTTGAAAGTTTTGAAGAAGTTGGTATTTATCAAAGTACGGAATTAACCTTTCCAATAGGACTCTTGCAAAAAGTTTGGCTACTTCAGCAGTTACCAATAGGACTCTTCAAAAAGTTTGGCTACTTCAGCAGTTAATGAAATTGGTCTATAATTATTAACATCATCACCATCTCCTTTTTTAAATAATGGCTTAATTAGTCCTATTTTTAATATTTCCAGAAATTCTCCTTCTTCTATAGAGGAGTTTATTAAATATGTTAATGGTTTAACCAGAATGTTCCTACATGTTTCATTATCACTGGACTGATCATGTCCCACCCACTGCTTGATTTATTCACTAAGTTACTAATTAATTTACTGATTTCACTTTCTGTTACTGGTCTAATAAAGAATGAGGACTGGACTGGAGGTGTAGCAATATCTGAATACTTGCTTCAGTCTAATGTTTGAGAGGCCACATTGATAAAAAAGTCATTAAATATATTACTTACAATTACTGGGTCCTGTATCAATTTCCCATCTATGTTTAGCTGAATATTTCGTGCAACTGTTTGTTCTTTCTAGTATCATTTATCAGACTCCATGCTGATTTGTTAATATTTTTTGAATTTTCCATTTTCTCTCTATATGTTTTTACTTTTACATTCTTTAGTTCTTTTAAATATTGTCATTTTACAGCCTTATACTTATTTTTATAATAAACAGTTGATGTGCTCTTATACAGTACATACATATCTTTCAATTTCTCTTTTAGCCTTACTAAGTCTAATGGTAATACAATTCTTTCTTTTTTTATCCTATTTAGTGTACCCTGCTTAAGTAGGCCTTAGTTTCTGGTGAAATAGTATAGAGATCCAGATAAGTGTTGGCCAATAAAGGAGATAGTGAATTAAATTCTGTCTCAATATTACACAAGAATAACTTCTTTACCATGTAATGGGCAATTCAACTTGCACCTTATGCAAAAACAAGGAAACATTAGTGCTTGGTGGATACATCAAGTATCCTGATCTAAGAAGCAGGCAGGTTTCTGTGTCACAATTAAATCTTTTCAAATAAGAGCTTATACAGTTCAAACTCAGTTATACGTTTTTCACTTCAACATTTTTCGCACATATACGCTAAAATTTTAGGGACCAGTCATCCTCCATTCAAATTTTGCTCAATTATATGTTTTCTCGGTCATGTGTCACTTTTTCTGATCCCCATACACAAAACGTAAGGTGGTATGCTTGCTGTGTATAGCCTTTGAATTGCCTGGTTTGCGATTTTCATTGATGGTTACAGTTTCATTGTCATCATATCGTTTCAACAATCTTTTAACCTTGGTTCCAACAGTCATTTTTATGCTTTAAGTCGAGTACTGCTAGTGTGCTGTTTTCATTGTCATCATATCATTCCAACAGTCACTTATCTATTTTATGTGGAGTTAAAAACAGGAGAAGAAACATGTGTGAATATCAAGCAGCAAGGAAGAAAACAAGAAAATCCTTAACTCTTAGTGAAAAATTAAAAATTCCAGAAGAGGTCCATACCAGAAGAGAAAATCAGTTACACATTTTCTCATTTATACAGAATTTTAGTAATCTCCCTTGAAAAATGTATAAGTGAGGTTCCACTATACTTACTTTGATGTGTCAGTAGCTAGCAAACATCTTGAGGCTACTTGTAGGCCCGACTCCAAATGCATTGTTTAGGAGGCCAGAGAGCAACTTCCGAGATGTTATGTATGTTTTAAGACTTAATCTGTGCCAAAGAGGTGCTTAGCATATGGTAGATGTTATTTACAGAACCTCCAAAAGATTGGGCAATCTTTCCAAATATGATAGTCTTTCCTAACTGATACCCTGTTTATTGTTTCTAACCTAAAAAGCTCATTTGGCACTTTTGAAAGACTTTTAGATAAGGTCACTGCAGGAACCAAAACTGGAGAACCTGTAGCAGAAATTTCTTCAATGTTGGGAAAGCTCTTGGAGAATGTGGGCTCAGCCGAACTAAAAGAATAGCCCAGAGACTGAAACTTGCCAGGGGAAAGGTTCAATTTCGGAGCAGGAACAAGAAACCTAGAATAGTTACTCTACCAGGAGTCTGCAGCAATCACCAAACTAAGGAACTGCCTAATACTGCTGTGCTTCTCACCATCCTATTCTACATAAAGTGTGAGGCTTGAGGTTCTCATCACTACCAGCATTACTTCCCTTGCTAAGGGTTTTTATGTCCAAAAAAAATCTATCGCCCTCCACCTATTTCAAGTAAAGGGCATCCTAGTTGATCTAAAAAAATAAACACTTGTGGACTTGGTTGTTCAGCCAATGCCTAAAATGGAACCTTGGAAGGGTGCCAGACTTAAATTGGAGGGCCTTGCAAGTTTTAGGAAGGTAATGGCCTGGGTTCCTAGACTGCCTGTAGATGGTTGGAGATGTGGAGGGTATATTACTACAAGGAGGAGAAGATGGGTATCCGATTCATGGTCTCTGCACATATCCACCATAATAATGCGCCTCTTAATTACAGTATTTAGGAACAATAAGCCATTGATCAATCCCTAGCTCCCTTTCCTCATTTTTCTGGTGGCATTCCCAAGAATTACCAATAGTGTTGAAAACTTCATAGAGGAAAGATGTCACTCTTACTAATATATAAGCATCCTTAATGAACAGCACTTGGAAATGTTAATTTGCATATTGCATTAAGCAAAAAAAGATACATTTATACTAATGTGTGTGTGTTGTGTGTGTGTTTGTTTGTTTGTTTGTTTTATTTTTTTTAAAACTCAAAAACCATTCATCTGATTTTGTAATCTTTCACAACAATGATAATCTTACCCCACCCAATTCATTCTAATGAAGCTGGGGCAATAAAGCACCTTCTAATTTCATTTCACAAACTATTAAAAAGGATAAATAAGCCCTAGTATTTGAATATGGATAAATTGGAGTAATAAGAAGGCCTTGACTTTTAGTTGAGAATGCATGATAATTGTTATTAAATAAATAATGTAGCAAATAGAAAAGTACTGCAATGATTTACCAAACTTGTTGGTAAATCAGGAGAGAACTCCAATTATATACACTGTGTTAATTTTTAAGTGTATTTTTGCTTTCCAATCTATGACGTCAGTCTTTTGAAGCTAGCTTGCGGTTACTTAGAAGTATCCATCAGGTGCCATCCAATAATGTATTGTATTTCTATCAGCATTTCTATCAACAGCTTATTGGTGGTTTGTGTCAGGTGAGCTTGTTTCACTTGGAGTTGCTGAATTGCAAAATTTACTTGTCCTTCGAATCTGTCCACATGATATGGAAACAAGTCATACGATGCAGCATATTCACTGGTAGAGGACAATATCAACCTATAATATATGTCTACTTGTTGAAATGCTATTTTCAAACCATAGTATTGAATGCAGGGGGATATCAGTATAATATAAACTGCTGCATTGAAGATTTCCTGTAGCTATCCAGAATTCCAAGAGACATCTTGAAGAATTCTTTAAGAGAAATGTTAAAAGTTAACCATGATTACTTTAAGGTACTTTATTATGGTTTGGCACACACATTTAATGTGATGGAAGTAAATTAAGAGTTGGTACCCTATAAAATTATATGGCTGCATAAATCAGACCAGCCACTGCATGTAAAATTCTCTGAATTTTTTCTGGAACATTTTGAGGCTGACGAGGAACCATGTTACAATGAAACGTTCTGTAAACAGCCTGAACCACCTCATGAATATGTACACACTAGACTGTATCCCAACAAAACAATTGAAGATTGGGTTGCTGTATAGAGGCAAGGAATTATTAGCCCTGTATTTTTTAAAGATAAGACTGAATACTATTTGATAAATTGATACCTGAATGAAACTTTGGCCAAGTTCATTGAGCAATTGCACAATGCTGAAGCAAATAAAGGTTCCAACAGATTGTGCTCCCATCCATACTGCTAGCAGCACAATTGATTATCTTGAGGGACACTCCTGGGACGGTAAGAATAGTAATTAAATAATAAGATATTTATACCAATAATTTGTGCTTAATGTCATAGTTATTCTTATTTTTCAGAGTCATTGGCAATCCACTATGGCCACCACGATCACCTGATTTGGCACCCCAGATTTTTTTCTGCAGTGATATCTTAAAAATTGGGTCTATGCTAGACTTCCTGAGAATATACATAAGCTGCAGCCTTGCCAAATTTACTGTTACCCCAGCTATGCTTCATATTACATACGAATGTATGATAAGGCAAGCAAAAGATGCTGGAGCTCAATGCTACACATACAACTCCATACAACATTAATTTAAACTTGTATTAGTTTTCAAGTGCAGTAGATGGGTAATCAACCCGAATGAAAAACACACATTGTTATTTTGTACCCTTGAGATGCCTAACCAAAAATAGGTTTATTCATTTCTTTCAATGTAACAGATCAAATACTTAATTTAAAACACTCCCTCCTATATGTTCCTGCATTTTTTAAATTTTTTTTCTTCATATATACCTGTTTTACCTAAGGAAATCTAATCCATCCAGTTTTCTATGTAACCATATTCATTGGCATCTCTCCACACTTTAGCGAGAAGCAAGCTGCTGCACTAATATGTAGCTACATTGTTGGAAAGTGTTCCAATAAACCTCAGAAACAAACTATTGTTACAAGTTCAATGCAAAATAAAGATATTGGCTTTCTTCAACCAGCTGAAACTAAAGCCATGCAGGACAGCAGTGACATCGATCGAAGGGACAATTAAAAATGAACATTTGACACATTTCATATAATAATATACCTTTCTTTTTTCCTTAAATACACTCAGCTAAACTCCTATCCCCCAGTGAGGTGCTTGTTCCTATGGACCTTATATACTCTAGTACATCCTGTATAACCATGAGGGCATTTAATAAATACTAAGAAAATCCAAGACATTACACAGGTAGCATTGAAAAAAGTTTATATTTAGTAACTGTCATCTCTTACTAGATAGCAGTTAAAGTTTCAGCTTTATCCATCATGGGGTTTCATTGCCATAGGCGATTGAATCAACAATCTTGTGCTTATTTAGAAAAGATGGAAAACATCAAGATTCATGTGGTGATTAAACATTTCTATTTAAAAGGCTTAACACCAAAGGAGGGAGATAAAAGTCGAGATGGATGAAGCTCATGGCACATCTGCTCCTGCGTTTGCAACAATTTACATTTGGATAAATCAATTTAAATGTGGCCATACATCTACACATGCTGAACATTGTTCCGGATGTCCAGTAGATGTGGCTTCCTCTAAAATGATTGACAACATCCAATCAATTGAGTGATCAACGAATCAAGTTCACGGAATGTTAGACACCACAGGCATATCACAAAGTACAGTGTTCTCAATTTTTCACCAAAAATTAGGCGTGACAAAGGTCTCAGCAAGATGGTGCTGCATTTGTTGTCAATGGAGAATAAATGCAGTCATGTGATCGATTTGGAAACTGGTTTGGCATTTTTCCGTCACAATCCTGAGTTTCTGCTTCGATACATAATTGTGAATGAAACATGGATACACTACTACACTCCAGAGACAAAAGTACAATCAAAACAGCAGGTTTTTAAAGGCAAATTGACTCTGAAGAAGAAAAGTGGTGAAATCTGCTGACAAGATGATGGCCTCGGTTTTTTGGAATGCACACAGAATCATCTACATTGATTACTTGCAGAAAGGAAAAACGATAAATGGAGAGTATTATGCATTGTTATTGCACCGGTTGAATGGAGAAGTCATTCTCTTGCATTAAGACAATACAAGGGTGCACATCTTTGGTTTTGATGGCCAAAATTGTGGAATTAAGGTTTGAATTACTACAACATCCACCTTATTCACCAGATTTTGCTCCCAATGACATTATTTTAATTTCCGAACTTGAAAAAGTGGCTTAGCGGAAAACAATTCACGTTTATCAAAGAAGTCATCTACCAAACAGTTGGCTATTTTGAAGAAATTCCAAAATCCTACTTTTTGGAAGGCTTAAAAAAGAGAAACACTGGAAAAATTGTGTCAAGCTAAAAGAAGATTATGTTGAAAAATAAAAAAAAATCTACCAAAAATAATTTGTTTTTCTATCTTTTTCTAAGGACTAATTGAACGCCCCTAGTAATCCCACTCTCTCTTCTACTCACTTCCTTCTCCTTCCACTGCCTAACAATTCTATACCATTTCTCACGTACCTTACATAAATGTTTTCTGCATTATCTTCAATTATTGTTAAACATTATTATTTTCTCTTCATGTACTATGTTCATAATGTATAGAGAAGGTATTGCATTCCACTCAAAAATTTGATACCAAGATTTCACCAGAAATACATGTATTGTGTCCCCCCGAATAAAAAAGCAGCATTTCTGGAAAAAGGTAGGGGTGTGTGTGTGTGTGTGTGTACAGTATAGCTCAAAAATGAAAAGGTCGTTAAATATCAAACTTTGTATTTAAGTTTGGTATCTTCTAAGGATGTGACACGAAGATTTTCAAACCTCCCCCCCCCCCAAACTACCTTTTACAAAAAATTTCGAAAGTTTTGATTTTTTCAAAAACGATGCTAACGATTTTGATTAAAATGTGTTATATTTAAGATATTTACATGCCAAACAAAATGTATATCTTGAAATTTTCTGGAAATACTCTCTGGATGATTTTTATTGAATTTTGTATAATTGGTAAACCATAAGAGATAGACAAAAAGTTACTGCACCAAAAATGTAGATCACGATAAAACACACACTATGAGTCATATACATTTTATTTCATGGAGTTGGTCATTTTTGAGATATTCCTTGTTATTAAAAACTTATACTTTTCTCATACAGGAATTTTTCAACTCCTGTCCATACAAACAAAGGAACTTC
The DNA here is from genome assembly GCA_030762935.1 of Hymenopus coronatus. NCBI lineage: Eukaryota > Metazoa > Arthropoda > Insecta > Mantodea > Hymenopodidae > Hymenopus > Hymenopus coronatus. The sequence continues at coordinate 3,860,848 of CM060884.1, forward strand.
AGTCACATAGCAACCAGCTTCTGAATATCACTTTAGCTTATGGTACTCCCTTATTTCTCTTCTACTTACAAGGAAGCAAGTAATAGGTCTATTTCTACTAATTTTTTCTCAATTAGCATGAAGTAAATATAGGCATAAATTTTTTAACAATAATTTGTTGCAGAGATGTAGAAAAAGTCATGTGAATGGAACATGTCAAATTTTTTTTACCAATTCCTCTATCCGTGGTTTATTCCATTTATCAAATCTCAATTCACCTCTTCATACCTCTGTTTTTTTAAATTAAGAACACAGTATAACTTTTTTTCATTTTCCCCACCCATCGGCATACATTAATGTCATAATCTCTTCTAAGCCCCTAATTTTAAGACACCTGTTCTTGTCCAAGCATATCTTTCTCACCCTGGTTTATCACATAAGTCCACATATCTTTCTATGCCCAAATCTATTTTTAAATTTCTGTCTAGTTCCAAAAAATGTTATCTCTTAAGCTGCTAAAGAAATTTTGTGCTTCAATATGCTCACTTTTCCCCACGAACATTTTCTCATGCCCAAGCATTTCCCTTTGCATCTTTGCATATCAACTGAGCTCCCTGTTTTGAATTAAGAAACATTCCTTTCCAATGTTTCCTGATCGTCTACTCAGCTCAAGCATTTAGTGAATCTTGTCAATATGCTTCCATCACTACTATAACATGCGCTGATACCTCCCATAAGTTTAACTAATACATTTTTCATTTGGTCTTCATATCACCCATTTGCACTCAACCTAAACCCCAGATAAACAAATTTATTGACTACCTCTGTGTACTATTTCTCATCCTTAGCTTGTTTCCTTACTTTTAGATTTATTTTTATTAACGTTTAAGCCCGCTTTCTTACTGGTTTCATGGCACACAATAGTCCTCTGATAGATATTGCACCTGCCTCAAAGACAAGACCTGGAACATTTCTATTACTGATTACCAGTTTCCTTTTAGAATACCATCAGTGTATAGATTAAATAGAATAGGACTTAGTTTACAGCCTTGTCTCAGACCCATTGCATTATATATCCATTCTGTTTGAGTTTGATTCAAAACACATTTTCTCCATCCATAAAGTCTCTGAATTATTTACTCCTATAAATTTAAAACTCACTCCTTTTATAGCTAATTTAGCCCACAAAGCTTTCTCCAGTGTTGCTGTTCTAGAGTTGTTATTATAAAGAAGCTATCAACAGTCCTGTTGCCTTTCCTAAATCCTGCTTGAAATTCCATGTCTGCCCATTTGTGTAACCTATCTGCCAACACTCTTGTAAAAACTTATCCAAACACTAAAATTCCTTTAATTCATTCAATATTAATATCTCACTTTCTTTTAAATATGGGTAAATCATTCCTTTCCTCCAGCTAACCTAATTAATATTTGCTTTCTGAATTTGTCACATCACCTCTGTGAGCCGTGCCCCACCCAGCAAACTAACAATTCTCGCCATTGCGCTGGTGTTATTGTCCCCTGCATTTGCTATGTGTATCTTATTATTACATTTTTCACCCCATTCTTTCTAATTTTCTTCCAATAAGCACCTATTTTCCCATCTTCATAGTCAGAAACTGTTGTCTTTCTACTTCACTTCCATCTCCTTACCTCTCTTTTGTATTTGACACTTTCCTTTGTCATCATTCTTTCTCCAGCCCATTTCACACTCCACTTATCATCTGCTCTACTTCCTATTCATTTAGTGAAAGCTCTGAATCCTTCTTCCTTGGCTAGCGCCCACCGCTTGGTTAAACAACTCCTTCTCTGTTTCCTTCCATTTAAAGCTTTGTATAAGTTTACCATACTCACAAGATATTGGTTCATGTCTAGTATATTTATACTACAAATCCTGCAGACGATTTGGTAATGGGTTTCATTACCGTAAATTGTCTTAACAAGGAAGATAATCACTGTATAGAATGTGGACTAAATGTAAACATAGAAAAAACCGAAATTGTAGAGCTTAACAGAGGATTTAAATTGAGTAAATATGAGAAATAGAAAAAAAAAAAAAAAAATGTCCTGTTATTTATGGACGCTCTTTAACTGCTGTGGTTCTCAGCATCTCATTCTAAATTGAGCATGAAATTATTAATTTTGCTCAGAGGCCTCTCAATCAGGCTTGAGGTTTCTTTCTTCCCTTCCGAAGAAAGCCATGCTAAGGGTTTTTACGCCTGAAAAAATTCATCGTCCTCTGCCAGGTTTGAACCCGCAACCTTGGGAATGGAAAAAAAAAAAAAAAAAGCAAGTATAAAGAATATAAAATTGTGCATTACTACATTTATTTATGAATAAAAATAGATGCAGGAGATTAATGGGAGAAACAAAAGAAAGTAGCATTAGCAAAAGGAAAAGCAGCAATAAAGGTAGTAAGAGGATGTTTATATAAAACACCAGAGATGGCAGTGAAACGGTTGGAAAGAGTGAATTATTAGTGGTTGAGGCTAGGATGCTATATAGTATTGAAATATGGGGTTTCAAAAATAGAGGGAAGTTATAGATTTTGTCCACAGGATGTCTTGTACGGAAATTTTGAGGTTGCCAAGAGCAACAGCAAATGAAATGGCCCAAACTGAAATGGGGAGAGCGACAAGAAAAGGATTAGTTATGCAGAGGGCTTTGAAATATTGGTACATGATCCGACATTACGAAGATGATAATTTGCTTAAACAATGTTTGAAATACAAGAAACAAGTTTACTAAGTACAAGTTGGGTAAGTAATTTAAGAAATAACATAGAAAACAATGGTTTAGGTGATATGTGGAGGACAAGAGAAACAAAGGGAAGGGAGCAAGAAAAAGATTTGAAGATACAGAAATTAAAAAATTGTTTATTTAGCTATCAGAGAAGACATATATACCCATAAAAATAGCTGGGAAAGAGAGAGATACATAGATAACACTAGTGATGAAGAAAGGAGAGGGATAACATGGCTAACAGCAGGAATATGGAGGCTAAAGGGCACCCACAAGGTCAACGTGGGGGAACGGAACATCTTCAACATATTATTTTTTGATTGTAAGAAAACTGAGAAATCTAAGGTCAAAAATGAATAAGAAATCTGATATAAATAAAATGACAGATAAAAACTGAAAGACATTGGGACAATATTTAGAAAACGTCAAAAATAAATGAAAATGGCCTGTGAGGTGAAGCTTCTCGGGAGATGCCCACATGGTCACTCTCCAGCTCGAACGAGCAGCATGCCCTGATGGGTCTTACACCCATAATCCAGATTAACTTTATACAGCATGAAATATTAGGCGCTTTAGAATAATCGTTGATCTCAGGGTTTGAAGAAGAATAGCAATTTGGCTACCAGGATGTTTGTTGGGTGTTAGGGATGCAACTAAGGCTTCATGTACTGTTAATAAATCTATAATCCCATAATGTTGTTGGTCTTAAACTGCTTTATCTTTTGTGTGCCCATGTGTGAAAAGTATTTTAGGTTTATAAGTGCAAAAACTATTCCATAACCCCAATATCTGTGTATATCTATAACATGACTTTGCCACTCTCTAACATAACTTTGAAATCCTATCTTTCGTCTAGTTCGAGATATTCACAGCACACGAGCCATGGTCTCATCTCTGGCTTCTCCAAGTCTCTCGAGCCTCCCCTGTTGGTTTTACCACAAAAAGTGAATTATCATAACTAAGAATGTGTAGACGCAGCTCTGCAATGCTCAGATTACCCCTTCTTTACTTATATCTATGCTGATGTAGTAGCTTCCCATTGGTTGTCTACCCGTCTCCTAACATTTTATTCCCTGGTACCTTGTATCTAATTTTCCTGGCATGAACTACAAGATACCCCTTTCATAACATCGTGGATGTAAAGGAACTCCTGATCTTAGAAATGAAGCCGTAAACTAATGATCCCTCTTGAATAGTTTTCTACAGACACAAAAGATTCCCTACTTCTTGGTACAAACTTTCAAACAATATACAAGAAACAAAGCCATTTGATATACTACCAATATATATATATCAATATTACCAGAATATTAGGAACAATAAATTCATTAATTAAAATATGGACATGAAGTAAAGTAATTAAAAACATTTACACAAATTATTAAATTCAATGCAGAGCATTCAGTTTCTGCTTCAACTGTTAACAGAGAAGAACTATAGTTCATGAGCATTTAGTAGGTAGCTATTGTTATATATATTTTTTTTTTGTATAACTTGAACTGGACTGCCCACTGAAAAAGTGGCCTATGCCAAATTCTAGTGGGCAGTACAAGATATGCATTGTGCAATATACAGGGTTCTTCATTTAAAACCTAACGGGTGCACATCATTTTGTCTGAGTGCCATACATAAACTCTGCTCATAAAACATGTATAACACTCTGCATTTACAGTCTGCTCTTAAAATATTGGAATAATTAAGCACGTAGCGCTGACAACACACCATACTCCAACTTTGCGATCAACGTGGTGTGAGGCCCAGTAGGTTGTTATGAGTGTTGATACAATCATTTAGGTGGAATAGAACAGAAGCTGTAGATCAATTAAACCATCATTCACTGATGAAAGAAACCATTAAAAATAAAGCATTCGTGATCCTGGGTCACCTTGTTTTAAAGAATGGACATTTGTTTACTTATAAGATTTTAGTTTTAATAATTTAATTGTTCTACGTGCAGAAGACACTGAAATTCCCACCTGTTGTGCTAATTTTGGGATGGATTTTGTGGTGAATGTTCAAGACTTGTAGTCTGATTTTTCCTCTATACGTTGTTTGCCACACAACTAGTGGTTTTGAATTTCTTCACGATTTCGTGAATTGTAAATCTGTAAGGAGGCACTTCACCAGGGAACTTTTGAACACATACAAAAACGCGTTGCTCTAAAGTCAATTGCTGTTAATGTTGGTGGCCAGTACAATACCTGCATGTGCAAAAACAGCCAGTAAGGTCTTGGGAAGGGCAAGATCCTGTGTGCTCCATTAGGTTTTAAATGAAGAACTCTGCATGTATTTCTTAGTACTTCAATAAACTTAAATTATATTTATACTCAATCTCATAATTACTGGAAATGGTCACATATCACCTTGAACTCTACAGGGAATCTGTCATTTCCATTATAACACAATATATAATCAATGACAGTGCCCATTTTCATTTATAAATGTAAATTCAGGCATATCCCTTCTCCTTAGACAATTACACACAAGATTATGTTCTTCACAAAACTTAATTTCCATCTTTCATTATTATAACATTTATCATTACTCTTCTGTTTAATTTGATTTTCTTTGTCAATATCTCCTTCCAAATGTACTCCAACTCTAGCATTAAGATCTCCTACATTCACAGATTCAACATTTAAGTACTTGTATTTTAATTCTTCCTTATTTCTTTCTCTACATATAGTATGTACATAGTGTATAGAGGAAGTATTTTATTTCACCCAAAAATTCACTGAGATTTCATCGGAAATATATGTTTTTAGCTCTCCTGAGTCCAAAAAGGGCATTTTTAGAAAAAGGTCCATGTGTGTGTTTGGCATTTAACAAAGACTGTTAAATACCAAATTTAGTAACATTGAAACATGAATATTTTTAAGAAAATCCCCTCACCTCAAACTACCCTTTACATGAAACAATTTTTGAAAATGTTGTTTTTCTCAAAAATGGCTCTAACGAGTTTCATTACAATACCACATATTAAAGCTATTTACATCACAAATAAAATGCATATTTTGAATGTTCTGTGAATAGCTTCTGAAGACCTGTTCAATCTGGATGAATTTTGCATAACTGGTAAACTGCAACAGATACACAAAAATTGTAGATCTCATTAAAATATGCAATTTATCTTCATATACATTTTTGTTGCAGAGTTGACCATTTCCAATATATTCCTTGTTATTGGTTTCATTTTTAAACTGCACACCTTCTCAAATGGGACCACCTTAAAAATAATATTAATTACTTAAGAACCAATAATGCTCATTTGATTTTGCTGTATAACTGAAAGTGAACTGAACTTCAGTTTGATGTTGAAAATGAGTCGGAATAGTAACACTCACCTCACTTATATGTAATTGTTCAAAACATATGTTTCAAGGGCAATCGCCCTCTTCTTCAGTTGAAGTCCGACTGATGGCTGCTATTTGTGCTCTGTGGTCTATTACGGTGGAGCCATCTGGTGTTCTCAGTAGAAGTTCAAAATCATGTGGCGGTATTTCAAAATTCATCAGTTGGTCTTTTTGTTGTGTAATGAGAATATTCTCCCAAACTGTAAGTTCTGCCGGGTTGTTTACAGGTTTTAGCAATTTTATGTCATTTTGTATTTCATGATGTGATGTCCAAAAATGGTATGCTACTGCCGATTTATCTGTTTGTTTCTGTTTGATATGTCTGAAATGTTCCTTTAGCCTTGTTTCCAGTCTTCTTTTTGTTTGGCCAATGTAACATGATTTGCAGTCCTTGCAATCAATTCTGTAGATGCCTGATCTCTGGTTTGTAGGTATGGGGTCTTTAATGTCTGTTTTCAATGCATTTTTTATGTTGAATTGGTTACTTGAAGCTAAACTTATATTGTATTTCTTGAAAATTTTTTTGAATTTCCTATCTGCTGTTGGGTGATAGGTGAATTTTTTATATATCACTTTCGGTTTTTGTATGGACAAAGTGGTGATTTGTTTTAAGGTTAATTTCTCCTTATGTTTTTTAATTTTTTGGTCAATGATGTCTGGGTTAAAACCATTGGCTGAGGCTATATGTCTTAGTTGGCGGTATTCTGTGTTGTACTCTTCTGGGTCAAGTGGGATGCTGAGGAGTCTGTGTACTGAACTGTTGAAGACTGCCTGTTTATGAGGTTCTGGGTTGAAACTATTCTGTTTTATGTAATTGTCTGTATGTGTGGTCTTCCTATAGATGCCATAAGTGATCTTTTGTTCTTTCCGTGTTAGTTTTAGGTCCAGGTATGGTAGCATTTGGTCTTTTTCTGTTTCCATTGTGAATTATATGTACCTGTCCTGTAGGTTTAGTAATTTTAGAGAGTCTTCTGCTAATTTTTTGGGGACCACCGCAAAAACATCATCAACATATCTAAACCATTTTTTGAATATATTCGGAAAACTGGAGGTTATATGTACTTCAAGTCGTCCCATGTACAGATTTGCTAAAAAGGGCGAAAGTGGGTTACCCATTGCTAAGCCTGATGATTGTCTGTAAAATCTACCATTGAATTGGAAATAATTCTGGTTGATGCAAAGTTCTGTTAAAGTATGGAAGTCTTCTATTTCTTTCTGGTTTAAGCCAATGCCCCTGAGCCATGCTTTGAAGGTTTCAAGTAACTTGTCGACTGGGATGCTGGTGAATAATGATTTCACATCAAACGAAACCAACAACTCATTGTTTGAAACCTTGTACTCTTCTAGATGTTTTATTAGTTCTATGGAGTTTTTAATGGAAAGGTGGTTGTGTTCGGGGAAGCTATTGAATTTGTTAACTAACCACTTAGATAATTTGTAGGTTGGAGAGTTTATGCAATTGACTATTGGTCTCATGGGTTTGTCTGGTTTGTGGATTTTTGGCAAAGCATAAAGACGTGGTAGAGTTGGGTTTGCTTCTTTCATTTTGAATTTTTCTAGTTTAGGTATAACTTCTGTTCTTTCTATTGTATGTTTTAAGGATGTTATCAGTGTGTTTAATGGGTTTTTACTTATTTCTGTATATTCTTTATTCTCTAAAAGGGTTTCTACTTTTGAAATGTAACCTTTTTTGTCCATTATGACTGTTGTGTTTCCCTTATCTGCTTTTAAGAAAACTACCGGTTTTTTGTTTAAGGACCTGATTATTTGTTTATGTTTGTTCTTCTGTATTTTTGTGTCTTTGATTTCCTGCAGTATAGGTGCAACTTCTTTCTTTATTGTTAATTGATCGGTCCGGTTTAGTTCTTTTGTAGCTATTTCTATGTCCGCTATATAATCTTGTACGTTGGTCGAGAATTGAGTGCAAGTTTTGAAGCCCTTGTTTAAAAATGTAATTTCTTCGTTATTGAAGGTTTCTTCCGAAAGATTTACTACGTTCACATTAGTTGGTTTGTTTGACTGTATATTGAGTTGCGTTTGGTTTTTCCGCGTCGTTTTGCTAATTAGTTTCTCCAATTTCTTTTTAAGTTTCATTGTTTTTTCGTGCATTATTCTATTGAGTTTTTCTAAAAGATTTTGTTGAATGTTATTCCAAATGATGTCCCCTACATTTTGCACAAGTTACATATGTGACGCGTATAGCTGGAGTTCTAATTTATTTAGCGTGGCATAGTGTTTGTTTCTTGCAAGTGTGATAACTTTCCTATCTGCGGCTTTTTGTATCATACTGTTGTTGTCGAATTTTATGAATTTTCTGACAAAAATCGGCGTTACGCGGTGTCCTAGGCATAGGTTCAAAAAGCGTATGTCGGCAAGTAGCGTTCTTCTTTTGATCTGGTTTTTGAGAAATATCTTGAGATCTTTTTTGTTATTGTCTAAAGTTTTATTAAATGAATCATACCTGCAGTAATCTTGTGATGAGCACATGTTCCAATTATCTTGACGATTTCCGGTTTGGATAGAGCACATGTTGTTAGCGTCGGATTTTTACTTCTGTCGACTTGTAGGCCGTAATTCAAATTAAATAACTCAGAAGTTTGAGACAAGTGAAGTTTTAATCAATGTGATGTTGAAAATGAGTCTGAATAGTAACACTCACCTCACTTATATGTAATTGTTCAAAACATATGTTTCAAGGGCAATCGCCCTCTTCTTCAGTTGAAGTCCGACTGATGGCTGCTATTTGTGCACTGTGGTCTATTACGGTGGAGCCATCTGGTGTTCTCAGTAGAAGTTCAAAATCATGTGGCGGTATTTCAAAATTCATCAGTTGGTCTTTTTGTTGTGTAATGAGAATATTCTCCCAAACTGTAAGTTCTGCCGGGTTGTTTACAGGTTTTAGCAATTTTATGTCATTTTGTATTTCATGATGTGATGTCCAAAAATGGTATGCTACTGCCGATTTATCTGTTTGTTTCTGTTTGATATGTCTGAAATGTTCCTTTAGCCTTGTTTCCAGTCTTCTTTTTGTTTGGCCAATGTAACATGATTTGCAGTCCTTGCAATCAATTCTGTAGATGCCTGATCTCTGGTTTGTAGGTATGGGGTCTTTAATGTCTGTTTTCAATGCATTTTTTATGTTGAATTGGTTACTTGAAGCTAAACTTATATTGTATTTCTTGAAAATTTTTTTGAATTTCCTATCTGCTGTTGGGTGATAGGTGAATTTTTTATATATCACTTTCGGTTTTTGTATGGACAAAGTGGTGATTTGTTTTAAGGTTAATTTCTCCTTATGTTTTTTAATTTTTTGGTCAATGATGTCTGGGTTAAAACCATTGGCTGAGGCTATATGTCTTTTAAAACTTCACTTGTCTCAAACTTCTGAGTTATTTAATTTGAACTTCAGTTGTTTACATGTCAATCAGCTTTTAAAAGATTTGACTATCACTTTAGCCTGGTGTTTTCCCTTATTTCCATTCTGCTTATAAAGAACTAAGTAGTAAGACCAATGGTGTTAATGTTTATCTCGTTTAGCATGATGTAGATAGAAGAATAATCTTTTGTAAGAATAGTTTGTTTGCAGAACAAGTAGCAAAAGTCATGTAAATGCTAAACATAAGATTTTTAGAAAGAGGCACTGTGTGTGTGTTTTATTTAAGTTTAGCATCTCCCAAGGATGCGACACAAAAATTTTCAAGAAAATCACCCCATCCAGAACTACCCTTTGCATGGAAAAATGTTCCAAAATTTTGATTTTCTCTAAAAAGGCTGTAACAATTTTGATTAAAATATTGTATATTAAAGATATTTAGATCACAAATAAAATATGTATCTTGAAATTTCTGGGAATAGCCTCTGAAGCCCTCTTTGTTCTGGACGAGTTTTGCAAAATGTTGCATAATAGTTAAACTGTAAAAGATAAACAAAAATTTAATAGACAATAAATGTAGATCTTGTTAAAACACACAATTTATATCATATAATTTTTTTTTGTACAGTTGACCATTTTCGAGATGAAAAAACTTTGGAAAATGTTTATTTTTCTTTAAATGGCTCCATCATTTTGATTAAAATACTGAACTAAAGATGTTTACTTTACAGATAAGATATATGTATTGTATTTTCTTTAAAGCCCTCTTTATTCGAAAATACTTTTGCATAACTGGTACATAAAAATTGTAGATCTTGTCCATATATACAGTTTATGTCCTTTACATTTTTATTGTGGACCTAACCATTTCTGAGATATTCCTTGTTACTGGTTTCACTTTTAAAATACTTATAATTTTCTCAAGCAGAAAGTTGTCCGTGTTTTATTAACAATCGCATAGCGACAGCTTTTAAAACATTTGACATTATGTATTCCCTTGGTTCTCTTCCACTTATAAGTCCATTATGCTAATGTCTTATTATCATGGAGTAAGAAGTATCTGTAAAACAGGTAGAGAAAGTCATGTGAATGGAACCCATCAGATTTGTTTTCCTGATGGTTTCAAATATATATAAGATGACCCTGGCAGACTTTCTTTAGCAACTCCACTTAGTGTTACCATTTCACTTTCTAGCCACTATTTTTCTATTATCATAAATGATATCCTCTCTTTTTTTATAAAAGTACCAATACCCCCCAATAATCTACCGTTCCCTTTCTTTCTGGTACCATATTTTCCATAATATTCAAAATCAGCTAACTCTATCACCTTGTTTTGTGTTAACCATGTCTTCAAATTCCTACTTGAGGCATATCTCCCTTACTTGTCTTGTCCAATAAAACTTCAACATTTCAAATAAGTACTGCCAGGGAATTTTCCTATACTGACTCTTTTCTATCCCTCTAAATTGTTCTGATTTTGATTTTGCCCATCCTGATCTTGAACATACTGCCTGAGAACAAGCCACCTCTGCTATGTTATCAGCTGTTTGTTGCCTGCCACCCCACCTCCACCTCCTCTTTCACATGTCTCATTCTCCCTATTCATAGCTGCAGATCTTTTACGAATGCAATTTTTCCTTCACTTCTTGCTTTTCTCATTTCCTGCTGTAAAATGAGGTTTCCCATTCTTGTTGCTGAAATCCTGTTCGATAAAAATGTTGATATCCTTCAAATGTTTTGTCTTACATAGAACATTCCACCACATTGTTGCCAATTTCAAAACAATGAAAATGTTTTCCACTAACATATCCACTCTTTCTCTTTGCTGTTCTTCTACTCCAAAAATAATTAAATTTGATTCTGTAATTCCTCTTACTGTCTTTCCAATCTTTTTTGCTGACTTTTGCATTCATGTAGCTCTTTTCTGATTTCACCAACATACTTGCTCACTCTCTTCCATTCTTCCTTCCATTTTTTCACCCATTTTTTTTTACATTTTCTCAAAATTTGTTGTCTCTTGTAATGTGTTTCATCATTTCCAACATTTCTTCCAATGCCTACCAATAATTAGCAATGCTGTTAATACCAATACTGTCCACATGAGAGTTATCACTTCCCTGCTATCTCCAATTCCACATGAATGTACTTTCAAATAGTTGAATAAGCCTATTCTTGCTCTATAGATCGCTACTTCAACTGCACAATCCTGGTAGCTTCACGCACACACTTCATCTCTTACGTGCTCTCATCAGCAACTTATATGAAGCATATAGTTTTTTAATGTAAAGGGAATGAGCTTTGAGGGAAAAACTTATAAATGGGAAATGGTTCAAATTAGATAGAAAGGTAGTCTTAATTAAACTCTTTACTAAAGATTGTAAGCAGGTAAGTGAGTTCTTGAAGTCAAGTTGTGGTCCAGAGATACCAATGAAACACAACTGCTAAACATGACTATCTTGAACATTGTCAACTCTCTAGCTATTTGTTTGTTTATCTATTACATTTATTATTGTTAATGCTGTTATCATCGTTATGGATTAGCATTAAAATAGAATGTTTCAAATATTAAGAAAAATGTGGGCATGAATATGGCAAGATAAATAAATAAAACTCTGCAACATCATACTCTGGTGGCTAATTTCTAAAACTAGGGTATATTCCAAATCCTTATTAGATTGAAGAGAACAATTTCAGTGAAGAAACTTTTCCATTAAGGAACAGAATACTACTTGATGGAAAAATCTTTGCATTTATTTCACTAGATTTACTGCACATATGGAACAAACCTGTTTGCAATGAATGCAGAGTCGGAAGTGCTGTTCTCCTGTTACAGTGTCCACCAGAGAAAGCACAGAGTTGAGGCTAGAGCTTGATCCACTACGACGCAGTGCCAGCACAGTGGTAGCAGCACTGCTGCTAGCTGATGGTGCTACCTCATGTCCAAAAGCTGGGTTTGTCATTTTCTCTATAATGGAGAACAAAATATACACTTTCTTCCCACCTGCAAACTTTGATCATAACTGCTCTTACACATATTCATTTTCATTTATAGTAAAACTCCAACTCTAACCATCCTCATTGTCAGTTATTTGGATCACTGGGAGGGAGGGAGGGAGGGAGGGAGGGAGGGAGGGAGGACAAAAAACTAAACTAAAATTTCTATTAAACCAATGAGTTGATTTTGCTTGGCAGTTATTGCAGTACATAGCTGTAAATTGCTATACTTTTATTTCTTTTAAAATCAACCTGCAGCAAATGTATTAATGTAATCTTCCAGCGCCAACGTCGAAAGCTGAGTATTCGCTACGACAAGTATAAAAAAACAACCCAGAGAGATGACAACATGCTGGAGATATAGCAAACCAAGTCAACAAGTAGGTGGGAAACACAGGTGACATTGCCAAACCCCTCGAGTGACACTGTGTGACTTGGGCAGAGCTGGATGCAAGCAAGACCAGTGCCTGATGTGGAGAGCAAAAACCTAGTCAGCCAAGTCAACTAACCAGCTGGGACTGGATACCCCCAAGAGTTAATATTGGCAAGAAGGTACAACAACTTGGCTCCAGAGACTGACAGACAATAGAGTTGTGCCTGCAACAAGTAATATCTGGAGGGCCAATGGTCAAGCAACTCATTTTGGACCAGAAAACACCACTGAACAGATTATCCAAACATTGTTTCCTTGTCGGGAAAGAGAAAGAGTGGAGTAAGTCTTAAGGCACCCAACCTATGAGATTTAGCACCCTATAAATCAATGAGAAAAAAAACAAAAAAAAAAAAAAAAAAAAAATGAAACTGTCTAAAAGGTTATGATAAACATAAACACAAAAATAAGTATTACAACATGAGATTGCTCTTTGTAAAAGAAAATATGAAAAATCCAGTTGGGTTAAAAAAATTAATAACACTATATAGTGCCAAAACTGCACAACACAATTAAAACTATATCGGCCAATTATGGTGCAGTGCCAGTATCGAATAAAAGATTAAATACGTTCTACAGCAACCAAGATGGCACACTTGCCATGCAGCAAATGCAATGACAGACGCAGTGCAGCTAAAATTGGCACTCGATTAAAATGTGACTCATCGTCAAGGTAACGCCACAACGACAAACTGGAGCTGGCTCCTCGCAGTAAATGACAGTGGCTAAAACAACAGTGTCCGATGCGCAGGCGACATAAAACAACCCTTCTCAGTGGGAGGTACGACAAGAGGTTCTCCAGGATTCAGGGAGTGCTTTAATTACCCACAATTTCTTACTAGTTCTGGACACTCATCTGCCCAATGAGAAAGAATGATCCCTCGTAATACCACCTTAAGATCATCTGGAAGATGTAATGGCAGCAAAATCAGCTTCCTCGTTTCCCAGCACCCACAGAAATGTGACCTGGAGACCTGCTGCGAAAGGAAGAGAAGCCAGGCTTGGATCCATTGTATGAGAGACTGTACTTTACAGAACACTCAGAGAATCACAACATATTGCAGGGAGCGCATATAAAAACAGTCTGGAGAATACCAATTCAATTCTTTCACCTTAGAAATTGACACAATTCATGGTTTCGTCAATGTGTCACTTACATACTATACAAGTAATAGTCATTATTAATTCCTTCATTTTATTTACAATTACAAAAGTTAGTTTGGTAAATACAATATAACTACACTACCGGTTATATGGTTATCAAAGAATGCCTTCATTTATTGAATAGTGTGTTTCCTTTCTAAATCTGCATGCACTGAAATCACCTAGTCCTTTGCTTAGTTTGTTGTATAGTTTAATACCTTGATGGTCAATACATTTTAAATTTTTGGAGGTTTGTTGGGTAGAAAAATGGATATGATTTGTTATACTTGTCAAGTAATCATGACATTTCCTGTTAGTTTTAAAGTCCTTTATATTATTATGTATAAAGCAAACATGGCAGAATTAGTATATTTAATTTATCAAAAAGTGGATTTAATTTATCAAAAGTATAATTCATATAATTTTCTTTTGCAGTTTAAGTATTTTTTGTAGATTTTTGAGTGTAGAACCCCAGAAAGGGGCATGGACTATACATAGCCATGATAGATGGCTTTTTAAGGCAGTCATACTTAAGCATCTAATACTAATTTGCAAAGTGTTGAATATAAATATTGTATATGATTCTTCCAGTTCAGGTTTGAATCAATCATTACTCCTAGAAACTTTGTGTTTTTTACTTCAGAAGAGCTGTTTTTGAAAATAGAGATACTCGACACCTCTTTATAAGGGGAAGAACTAAAATTTATAAAAGATGTTTTGTTACAATTTAGAGGTATTTTATTAGAGTTTAGCCAATTTTCAAGTTTGATTATCGTAGTGTTTACTTGATCCTTTAATTGTGTCTTATTGTTGTGGGAGAAGAGTAGATTTGTGTCATCCGCAATAGCACTGTGTAGCATTAACTGAGAGCCTTGGGAATATCGTTAATAAATAATAGAACAAGTAGACGCCTTGTGAGACTCCACTTACAGATTAGATCTAGTGTAGTTTATTGGTTAAATATGTAATAATCTAAATCTTTGCAATTCCTCTTATGCCATAAATATCAAGCTTACCAATAAGTATCTGGTGATCAAAAACTTTAGTAAGGTCAATAAATAAACCTAAAGCTGATTGTTTATTATTGGTAGCAGAGTGTATTTTGTTGGTGAAAAATTACAGAGCACTACAAACTGATACATCTTTTCCAAAAATGAATTGATTATTAGCAAGGATGTTATATTTATCCAAAAAGTTGATAATTCCATTACAGACTATTCATTCTAACACTTTTGACAAAGCAGATCAATAATGCGAAGATAGGCCTGTAGTTGTTTTCTGTAGACAGGTATTACTTTTACAATTTTGAACTGCTCAGGAAACAACCCAGTCAAAACAGAGGTACTGAATATTTTTAAAAGAGCTATAGTTAAATTGGATTTGAGATTACTTACTATTTGTCTTATTTCGCTTTCATTCGTGCGTGCTAAAAATTTGGTATCCTTAATTTTCCCTATATGAGTTATCTGACTATGTACATTATTATGGTTGTCTTTTGAGCAATTAATATTTACAAAGGGTCATTAAAAATTTGAACTATTTCTTCAATTTTAGTAATTTCATTCTGTCTATGTTGTAATTTGATTGTCAGGTGTTCTTTTGAGGATGATTTTGCTAATTCCCTTTCAACTATGTTCCAAACTGCTTTGCTTTTGCAATCTGCATTAATAATATATGTCATTATTAAGTTTTTTTGTGTCATGTATGACGTTTCTTAAATTTTGCGGTAGTTTCTGTAGTAAAATTTAAAGTTTATAACAGACCAGTTTTATAGGTACTGTATACTGTTTTTGTTACAAGTTATGTTGTAAGTTATCCAATTTCTAGGTTTATTAGTTGATGAATTAATACTTATTTCATACTTTTTACAGGGAAACATAATAGTTTACAGTACTATAAAAGGCACCTAGTTTCTCATTAACACTTGTTTGTTGCATTAAATCTGACCATGTCTCTTTATTGAGTTTTGCAAATCAATATTATATTAACTAATAATGTTAATATTTTTGTAAGTTTCTTTATCTTTCCAACATTGATCTGAGTAGTTAAATTTAAGCAGTATTCTTTCATGATCTAATATGACAGTATCGATTACTTAAACACAAAATTGAAATACATTTATGTTTAATGCAAAGTGATCCAAACATGTATGTGAATGATCTTGGCAGTATTGACTATGTAATACCATGATATGAGATAATATTGTTATATTCACTGACCTCTCTGGAGCATTTTAAGAAATCAATGTTAAAGTCTCCAGCTAATATTATGTGTATACCTTTAGATTTCAGTTTACTTAATAGTTGTAATTTATTTAAGAATACATCAATGTTTCCAGTTGGTGCTCTGTATATAGTAATTCAATGACACTGTGCTCAAAGTGTTTTTCACATTTTATATAATTTGACAGAGGTTTGGTTTTATGAGCTAAATTAGAATTTACTAGGATAGCAGTGCTGTCATTTTTGTATTCAGAGCGACAAAAACAACTGATTAATTTATAATTTTGTATATTAAAACAGTTAAGTTCTTCTGCCTTAAGCCAGTGCTTAGACATAGCACATCAAGGCCAGGAAAATCTACATTTAATAGTAGTTCATATTACTAATTTTATTTCTCATGGATTGTGAATTTTGTAATAGTAGAGAACATTCTAAGTAATTACTAATTGAATTGTTTGTTTCTGGCATATTACCCATTTTAATGCTGTGGCATTGATATGAAACTGAATTTGAATCAACTAGCTTTCTGTGAAGTTGTTTGAGGTTTCCATTCCTTTCTAGTATAAAAAAGTGTTTAAAATGGTCACTGGAAATTTGGTCCATACAGTCTGCTAGTTTTACATATGGTACCGTAAAAGCGGGTGAACCTGATATAGGTGGATAATTCCGATCATTTCTTCTTTTACTCGGAAAACAACAATAAATGGTGGAACAACTGTTTAGAGTTAATTATTGCATCGCATGTTCAGAACGAGAATACAATTAGAACATAGCATTGTTGCATCAGAATTGCTATTATTGTTTTCTATAGCAGTAGATCAGTTTCAAGTAACGCGTTATAGCGGTGGAAGAAGCTTACTTGTGAAAAGTTCTGTTAAGCGTTTCATCGCTTTCGTATAACTAGGTATGTTTTAACATATTTTATTTCATTCATGTTTCTTGCGGTGGTATCAGTAACTAAACCTATTCAAGTTCGTTTTGTATTAATGGTAGCTCATCTGACATTAAAATTTGTTACATTGTAGGGTGAATCCGATCAGCATGGGGAAGTATAAAAAGAAAGTTGGTCCTGGCAGTAGATGTAACGACAATCCTGTACACTTAACTAACGTGGTAAATGCTGTGAAATCAGGGAAATTAAGCATTCGAAAAGTATCGGAGCAATATGGTGTGCCTTATACCACCCTTAATGATAAAATAAATAAAAAATATAAATTCAGAATGGGAGGACAAACTGCTTTTAGTACAGAAGAAGAAAAAGCTTTAGTTGAAGGATTACTGGTGTGTGCCCAATGAGGTTTCCCGCTAAGAGATCGAGATATCAGAAACGTAGTACAAAGCTATCTAAATAGGATACGGAAAATAGAATAAAGACTGACAACAGACCTGGCAAGGAATAGTTACGTGGGTTCCTCGGAAGAAATAAGGAATTAAGTGTGAGATTAAGTGAAAATATAGAGGGGCAGAGCAGCTGTTACACATGCTACAGTGCCTGAATATTTTTCTAATTTAGAGACATCAATGGAGGGAGTTCCTCCATCTAACATCATTAATTATGATGAAACAAATTTCTCAGATGATCTGGGCCAAGTTAGAATCGTCGTCAAACGTAGTGTGAAATACCCAGAAAGAATAATTGATTCTTCAAAGAACAGCATTAGCGTTATGGTATCAGCTACAGCAGATGGAAAATTGCTTCCTCGTATACAGTGTACAGCATTTTTTAGTTATACACACGCACACAAACACCCCCAGCGAGACTCTGTAGGTATAGAAGATGGTTGTAGTTAAAAAGAATTCCCTGCCACAGCTGAAAATCGAACCCAGGACCTTTGGGTGAGAAGCTAGAAAGTTGACCATTCAACCGCAGGTAGTAAACCCTGGAATTGAGTGCAGCATTCAGAAGATACAGAGGCCTCTCAGCATTCAGTATCCATAATATTTTGGAAAGTTCGCTGCAACTTCGCAAGGGTGCAATTATTGCAGCTTTATATTACACCCTATCATAATAATAAAAAACAGAAATTTCATGTAGACGAAATCATTACCAAAAGAACGCGTTGTTTACAAGTGGCATGGTTCTAGGCAGGAGCAAAATTCCGATGTCTGCAGAAATATCCGTAATAATAATGATGATGATGATAATAATAATGATGATAATAATAATAATACTTATACTAATAATAATAATAATAATAATAATAATAATAATAATAATAATAATAATAATAATGCACTATTTCTTAAAGATGGTGGTTATGGACATCATAAATGCCCTATGTAGGTATCTCGCCAAGGAACGTGTTATAAAACACAGATATTTTGCCCAGGAAAAGAGTTTTAAAATAATTTAATAACAAGTAACGTTATCTATAGAGTACCTTCATTTATGTATATTGTATGGTTCTCCATAATAAACATTTGCAGGAACATGATTACGAGATTCTTGGTACAAGACTGTGGAGAGGAGTAACAGCAGGAAGATCAGCTTATAATGTTGATCATGAACATGAGGTGATGATGGAGAGGAAGCAGGTACATTAGGGAAAGGGAACCCAAATAACAAGAATAAAAAGTGATTACACAAGTAGGCTTTTATAACCAATAATATATTTAATAAGAACTACAGGTATTTTAATAAGTACAATTTTTTAATTAAGTTATTTTAATTAAGTTATTATGAGGGTCATTAAATTATTAGTTTCATCGACACAGTTGCAAATTAATACATATAAAAGTACTGCTCACTTTCGTCTTTTATAGAACATGAGATATGAAACTTGTTATTATGTTCTACAAAAATAGGTTTTTGCACTCCGTGACACAGTGGAATTTTTATAGAAGCATGTCTATTACAAAGTAACTAAATAAATGGCAGATATGTAAAATAATACTCTTCAATGTATTACTCTTAACTGTCACTATTTTCAGAGGATTTGTTTCGCCTATCAAGTTCAAGGACCTTGTTTTCTATTCTTTCATGTGTACAGGCTTGTTGTTCTCAGTAAAGCATTTGCTTTTTACTTTCACTAGCATGTGTATATATATATATATATATGAAGTACATAGTAGGTGGAGAAGATGTTATATTCCACCCAAAAATTTGAGGTCGTGATTTCACCGGTAATCTGTTTTGAGGTCCCATGATTAAAAAAATTAGAAATAGGTTGGTGTGTGGGGGGGGAGGCAGCACAGCTCAAAGGAAATTTTTATTTATTGGAATGAATTTTTTGTTTATTAATTATTAAATTAAATTGATTAAAGTAAAAATTGCAAATACTAAACTTGGTATTTATGTTTCGTATCTTTCAAGTGGGGAAACAAAGTTTTTGAAGAAAATCCCCCCACCCCAAACTACCATTTACATGGAACAATGTGTGAAAATTTTGTTTTTCTCAAAAATGGCTCTAATGATTTTGATTAAAAGTACCGTATATTAAAGGTATTTGCATCAGAAAAAAATATATCTTGTATTTTCTGGGAATAATCTCCAGAATTATTCTGGATGAATTTTGCATAACTGATAAAGAGATAGACAAAAACTTACCACACAAAAAATGTAGATCTCGTTAAAATACATAATTTATGTCATATACGTCTTTATGTCTTTAAAGTTGACCATTTTCCAGATATTCCTAGTTATTGGTTTCAATTTTAAAGTACGTTAACTGTTTTAAAACAGGAAGCCTACTTTGTTTTGTCTCTCTAGCTTTGCTGCTTGCCATGCAAAGCAAACCAAACTTCTGTTTCACATAACGATCAGTTTTTAAAGGTTTTGACTATGCTTTAGCCTAGTATATTACCTTATTTCCCTTCTACTCACAAAGAAGTAAATAATAAGACTTCTGCTACTGTTTATATTGATTAGCATGATGTAGATAAAAGAATGTTTTGTGTGTGGAACAGCTAGAGCAAGTCATGTGAATGGAGCATCAGATTTTTTGTTTTATTCTGCTTTTCACATTGTTTATTTTCCTAAATATATTGCATTATAATCCAGGACAGGAATTTTTCCTAGATCTTGTTTATTCCACGAAACACAATTAAAATGTAATGTTTCCCATTTTAACAGTAAAAGTCGTATAAATTGATTCATAAGTGCTGAAATAAACCCTTTCCATTCATGCAACAATACATCGTTGACCTGTTTACACTCAGATAACAAAGAGGGGAAATTTTTATTCATAGAAAATCAGTGAGACACATCTCAAGACTAGCTGCGTCTCACATTTTCTACTAGCAGTGTT
This sequence comes from Hymenopus coronatus, assembly GCA_030762935.1. Taxonomy (NCBI): domain Eukaryota; kingdom Metazoa; phylum Arthropoda; class Insecta; order Mantodea; family Hymenopodidae; genus Hymenopus; species Hymenopus coronatus. The sequence continues at coordinate 3,881,331 of CM060884.1, forward strand.
TCATAAGACATGTCTCATTTTTATTCATGCCACCCAGTGTGACACTAAGTACTGAATGCTGAGGCATTCCATTCTCTTGAATAAAATAATCATATAAAACTGAACACACATGCAAACAGAATAAGCAGTCTTTCATGAACTCTCGAATGAATATGGCGAGGCAATCACAGAAACCCCATTGATGAACCGTACCAAGTATGCCAGTCCTCCAGCACATATTGTAAGCTTTCTCTAAATCAAAAAATACAGCTACAGTGTAACTTTTTCTCAGGAACTCATTCATAAAGTGATTCAAAAGAGACACCAGATGATCGATTAGTAGAACAGTGCCAACGAAACCCATACATAACATTTGATAGAGGCCCCCAGATTCATGCCACCACGTAAACTGCCCATTTAGCAGGTGTTCCATAACCATGCAAAACAACTAGTAGGGAACTTGGGTGATAGCTGAAAGGTATTGACGATCCTTGCCAGGTTTCAAAATTGGAACCACGGTGGCCTCCAGCCAAACAGCGGGAAATGCACCTTCATGCCAGACATGATTATAGAGCTGGAGCAGAAAGAGTTACCAACTGTAGATAAATGCGACACATTTATGGCATCAGGCCCAGGAGTAGAATGCCTAAAAAAGAGATGGCATGTTCTAGCTCGCGAAAGTTAAAAGGGTAGTTGTAGTTCTTGTGGTTTTCAGTGTGGAGTGATAACTCCTGGGCTTCCAACACGCCCTTGAGGGGAATGAAAGAGCTGGATCATAATTAGTGCAACTGGAAACTGCCTAAAAGTCCTACCAGCTCCACCCAGATATAGCATTACCAGCTTCGTGCCTAAGTCTATCCCATGCAATGGATGTGGATATTAAGCAATTAAAGCTCTCTAAGAAATCTTCTTACTGTCACGTGCTCTAGCCATAGTCTTTATAGATTTAAGTTTGGATGACATTTGAAAACTCAAAGAGCACTTCTCCCCACACACGATGGCTTAGCTACATTCCTTGTTCCACCAAAGAAGCCAGGTAGGCCTAGGGAATGGAGCATTCGGCAGCGGGCAGGTGTTCAACCATACTGTCAACGGTTATACATTCCCTATCAGAGAATTGCACTAGATGAGAATAAAGTGGCCAATTCTTCTTACTAAACTGGAATTTTGGGGTGCCAGTGGTCAGAGTAGTACAATGAAGAAGTGTAATGATCACTGGAGTAAAAGTCAGACACAATATTGCACCCCAAATGTGTGCTGAGCAAACACTTAAATCAAGGTGAGAAAAAGTGCCATTGGAGTGTGAAAGAAAGGTAGGCTCACCAGTTCTCAAAAGAGAGGCATTCAGCTGGTCCAGAATATCACTAATTAAGGTTCCCTAGCACACACCCTAAGAGATCCTCAAAGAGGTGATGGGCATTAAAATCCCCCACCAGAAGATACAGTGGAGATAATTGCAAAACAAAATGTGTAAGTTTGGCAGTGCAACGGGAGATGAAGTAGTAACATAGAGACTAGAGACTGAAAAATGAAAACCAGGTGTAAAGCAACAGCCTGCAAGGGAGAGGTGAATAGCACGATGTCCTGCACCACAACCCTCGTCTGGTTCCAAATCAAAGCAAAGCTTGGTCTCCTACAAGCAAACGAAGAGAGGTCTGACTGCATTAAAATATCCAGTTCTGGTCAATGTGTGCATAAACCACATATATTCCACTGGAGGAGCACCATAAAAAGGATGGTAAGAAGGTTCATGCGCCAGTATGGGAACTCCTAGATCGTCTTCTCCTTGAGGAACAGGAATACTCCTTAGAGTTGCACATATGAGGGGGCCTTGAGTGCATTTAGAGCCATTGTGTGCTTTTTGCCCACATTGAACAAAATGGTACAATGTTGTGTACTTCTGACAATGGTGACAGCACATTGGATTAGGTATATATGGGCGCTCTCTCATAACTGCACATGATGCTCAAATGTCAGGAAGACCATGTGATGTGGGAATGGCTTGTCAGGTCCCAGCCACTCTCACAGTCGCCGAGCTATGAGTGCACATCATAACAGCTAGTGTCGCACAAAAGAGGGGGGTCAATTAAACCTTCACATTTGATATCTCCAGAGAGCATACATGTTCAAAGCTGCACTGAAACCATGGGACAGGAGTTGAAAACAGTGAAGACCCTAAACCTAAGAAATTAATAAACCTATAATAGATGAAGAGCCTATCGTTATATGGAATGAAACGAGGAGTGACATGTGGCTATGACATGGCGAATGGCTCGAGCACCCCATCCTCACACAACATGAGCCACTGGGGGGGGGGGGGGATCCTTGTCAAGAAGAAGGGCCTTTGAGACTGATAAATCAAATGAAAACTAACAGATATGTTATTTGTTAATATTAATGGTATCCATATTATATTACAGATAGAGATAAGTATGGGGTTATTCGAGTCTTTTGACTTCTCTTCAATGCGACCTATCTGTATTATGTCATTTATCAATACAAATGTTATCTGTGCTGTTTATTTGATGTTAAATTTACGTTAAAGGCATAATCTTCTTTATATTGAAATATTTTATACTTAAAATGGACAATAAATAAATAATTAAATGACATTAGAAAACCCATTATGTTAGCACAAAAATCTCATGAGCGCAATATAAAATGTATAATTTATTTTATTGTTCTGAACATGGCTTGATATAACATCATTTTCATATAATGATGAAACATTAAAACAAAAGAGTTTATCTTATAACCATAGTAAACAAGAGAATGTATTTCAATTCATAATTTGTCTCAAACCTGGAGACTAGTGATTTGACTGTTCCGAATTGGACTCACTTTGCTAGTTATGCTGTATTATTCTAAATTAACCCATCTAAATTAAGAATCAAATATCAAGAGAATTACACAATTATTATTGTAGAAATTATTATATTCATGTAGCAAGATTAATCACAAAAATGTACTCACAGTTTCTTCATTGAGTTATTACATACAATAAACAATGTAAATCAATCATCCATGTACTCATCATTTGCAATTGTTTTTTCACTAATCTAGATGTCTTATATTTCAAATCTCATGCTAACATAATTAGTTTCTATTGTCAATAGTTTTAAATTTAATAGAAACTGCGACAATATATGTTTTGAGGAATTTACTGATTATTGAGTTAGGCTGCTAAACTGTTGAATGCAAATTCTCTCCATATTCAACACAGAAGAATAAACGACAGGAGATCAAAACCATTGCTCTTATAAGAATTCTTTTAATGTACAAAAAGCCATCCTAAAATGCCACAGAATATAAAAGCTATTCTAAATTGGAAGCCCAAATTAAATTGGTGACCAACGTTGAGGTTGTAACCAAAGTAAGCTGGCCTTGCAGTGTACCAACATTGAAGAATGTGTCCAGCATCTATTAAAGCAAGGGAATGGGGATCACAGCCATTGGTACTCCCCTCTTGCTTCTGTGTGCAATATAGCAAACTCAATGTTTTTCCTTACCAGGGTACTCCTCATCTTCTAGGTCATTAGTGTCTGCTGCTGCTGCTGCTGCTGCTGCTGCTGCTGCACAGACCCACAACTCAAACTTAAATAACCACACAAGGTGTTGGAAATGATGCCACACTTTTACAATTAAAACCTTAGTTGAGGAACTGCAACCACATAATACTGTGAGTAGTGTAAATTTCTGCAATTGGGTGAGGGATGGACTCAAAATTAACATTTCTACAGACAAAACATAGTTTTCTTTAAATGGCCATGTATCAACACAAAACAACACATACTGGACTCAGAAAAACTCAATATTGCACACAAAATGCCTCTGTATGACCAGAAAATTGCTGTGAATGCATACCACACTATAGGGCCTATATTCTTTGAGGATACAGTTAATAGACAGAGGTTCAGGGAATATTTGTGTGACATTGAATGTACACAGCCATATTTTCAACAAGACTCTGCTATAGCATATAAACTGATCTCTCATTGAAATTTTTAAGATACGGTCATCAGAAAGCACTATGGCTACCAGGATCCCCATACAGTATGCGACTTTTATTTATGGGGGAACTTAAAAAATAAAGTGTTTGGAGCAACCCACATTCATTGGAAAAACTGAAAGATAGTATCGGAAGAGAAATTACTGCAATTTGAGAAGAAGAATTGATGCATTTTGTTAATATGTGTGGCAGCAGAAGCATATAATTTGCAACAGCTTCTGTCATAAAACTATATGCTGGCATGCTCTGTGCCTGAGCTCAGGATCTAAACATTCAACTCGCCCAGCAGCAGCCTGTCAGGAGTCAAAAATAAGGTACTGTACAATTAGAAAACTATTTCAAAAATTATATCAAAAAAGGTATAAATAAACCTAAATTATCATTTGAAAAATCTTTGATAAAAATTTAAAAGCCTTATCTACTGCTCAGTTATGATCTGCCATGACTTCTGTGGTTGCAGAGATTCCCAAATATGTGCCAGAAGAAAGCAAATGATAGGAGCACAAAATTGCTCATGTTGAGATAGACAACACCACCATCTTACTGATGGATACTGGGAGTGCACGGTCAAGCACGCACTCAACCGGGAGAGATTAGTTCCCCACGGAAACCAACCATCAACATTCAAATTTAAAAAACACAAAAAAAACAGTCCAAGCAGCAGCCAGAGTAGGTAAATTTTTTGCAAGGTCTGTGTCACCCAGCGCACACTGTGTATGTATGAATGTATGTATGCATTTATTTCTCTGCAAGTGGGTATCACCCGGTGGCAGAGTTATATATGTATACAAGATATATAAACAATAAATCACAGCTTCCAGTTTATGACTTTGTAAGCTAGAAGTAATAGTTATTTACAACAAATGTGAAAACATTAATTTTTCTCTCAATTCAGATTAATTTCATAATTAGAATCACCAACCTATTTAGCATTTGTATTTACAGCAATATAAAATCACAAGCATTTCATTTAAGGGATATTTACAAAAATTATCCAACATTAATATCAAGATTTTTCCTAAATTTCTTCAGAGACAGAGGACAACAAAGAAAGGCTGTTCTAGGCAATTCATTCCAGTCTTTTATGGTTCTATTTACAAAGGAGATTTTTCCCACGTCAGTTTTGTATCTTCTACCCTTAATTTTGAACGGATGATCGTTTCGTGCATGATAAGTTGGGTTTTCGGGTTTGTCAGTAACGTCCTCCCATGCGTTTAAGCCAGCGTAAGCTTTAAATAAAGTGCACAACCTCTGTTTCTGATGCTTAACTTTCAACGGCTCCCATTTTATCTCCTCAGCGTTTGTAGGCCCAAAATATTTACCCCTTTTTATGACTTTTATAGCCCTTTTCTGCATCTTTTCTAACGAATCAATTTGATTTACTCTATACAGGTCCCAACAAGTTACTTCAAATTCCATGACCGGCCACACTAAGGACTTGTATGCGATTTCCCTGGACTTTACACTCCCCTTTTTTAAAATCCTCATTAGGAAGTGCAGGGTTTTCCACGCTTTCTTAGATACACAATTTACCTGCTCATCTCATCCAGCGTTACTCGCCAAGTAAACTCCCAAGTATTTGCAGCTGTCCACCTGTGGAATTTTTTCCCCACCCATGTGATAGTTTTGCAGAATTTTTTCCCTAGATCTATTAAATGCAATTGACTTACTTTTGCCAGCGTTAATTTTCATTTTATTTGCAGAGGCTAATCACTAATTTCATTTAAATCACCCTGAAGAGCAGTCTCATCTTCAACATTTCTAATTTTATTGTAAATAATACAATCATCTGCAAACAATCTTATCTGGCATTTTATATTAACAGTTATGTCATTTACAAAAATAAGAAAAAGTAACGGCCCCAGTACTGAGCCTTGGGGTATGCCCGAGCTCACCATACCCCTCTCAGATAGCTCCTTGCCTACTTTTACCCTTTGCGATCTTCCTTCCAAAAATGTTTTAACCCATAGAACTACGCGTTTATCAATTCCTGTAGCAGTTAGCTTCTGGATAAGTAAATTATATGATACAACATCAAAAGCTTTGGAAAAATCTATCACCACTGCATCTGTTCTTCTCCCTGCATCCACCTCCTCTGCTAAATCTTGAAATAATGACGTTATCTAATTCCTCCCGTATATATTCCACAATTAAATGTTCCATCAGTTTGCACACTACTGAAGTTAGGCTGACTGGTCGATAATTATTTAATTCTGTTTTATTTCCCCCTTTATGAATTGGAACTACAATTGCGGTTTTCCAGTCTTCCGGTAAAGCACAGTTATTTATTGACATACAGGCCATTTACCTGATTTAGCTGTTTATCATCCTGATGATGGGAAATATGTTTGCTTCTGAAACATAGATGGCCACATACTGAAGTTCAAGAACACCTAGTGCTAAAACAAGAGGAAGTTACACACTTTATTGGAACGTCCTTCATTACTCTAAGCTTGTTTCTGCTGCGAGCTGACCACTCTTCAAGTTCTGCTCTCTGCACAAGCCTAAAATTTTCTGATGTCACTTGTTTCTGTGGTTGCTGACAAATCCCCAGCAAACAAACATGACCAGGAATCCAAGCACACTCCATATGAATGCCAGAAGTGTGTCAAATGTGGAGGGCATCCTGCAGTACAGCTCACGAATGCAGTAAACAAATTACTCATAATAAAGCAGTCACCCAAATTTTGTCAGCAAACATACTGAATGGCTTGGTATGGCACTAAAAACAGATATGCTACTATGAAATCTAAATGCATATGGTTTGACTGTATTAACAAAGGCACATACCACACCTTTGGTGAACCTACTTTCATCGCTGTATATACAAATTTGGTCACTGTAATTTACAAAGATTCTAGAAAAGCCATGTATAGATACTAGACACAGAATTTGTTATGCTGTCATCCCGAGGTTCAGATAGGATGTTGCAGGTAACCAGGGTGGGTGCACCTTCTCTCCTTTAGGAAGCATGTGTTTCTATGTTTGTCCAACTCAGTGTGGAAAAAAGGACTGATCAGCCATAATTTGCTAATACGATATCATCCTGAGGGGGTTCTGCCGATTTGGCACAAAGGCTTGCAACTGGGCTGCTTGGAAAACCTCCATCATCCATAATCTAACTTGGATCGGATCAGTGGGCAATAAAGCTGCAGCAATACTTTCTGATCTGCTCCCCAAGATTTGTCACTTAGTATCTGTAAAATATTGAGAGGATATTTTGGAGGGTTGCAGTGGTCAGTTCAATTTATTATTTGTTGGACTCAGACTAACAGGAGGCTGTTCCTGCTGCTTACTCACTGTCTTTGTAGCAATGAGGACAGAACCCTACCTTCGTGGGAGACAACAATGTATATCACTGGTCTGAGTTGCAATTTCCCAACTGAGCTACAGATACCAGAAAGACACCTTCCTCCTAACTCAGATCTCCTGAATTACTCTTTCCTCTGCATTCTCTGGAACTTAATGGGTGTTCACCATCACAGTTGACGCAGGTAGAATCACTCTTGCAGAAATCACTAGTGTAGCCTAACATTGGCACATAGCACATGACCTAACCTCGATGGCTTGATAGTCTATCTTAACCCTTTGAGGGAAATCTATCCATAAAAGATAGTGTGAATCGGCATGAATTCTCCATTTACTTTTCACTGAACCTGATATACAGATGTGATGCCTTATTCTACAAGATTTTCTTAAATCTCCTCAAGGGTCAAACCATCCAATGCATATTTACTACACTGCATGAGGGGTTCAAGGTCACCTTGACCTTCGTTGGGTACCTGGCTAACATATTGGCCTCAAGTAGCCCTGGATGCTGATTGTGCTTCAATCAGGAGTATGCCATTAAAATTTTATCAGGACCCTTTTGAATTATAAAAGGGCTCACTGTTGAGGACTTGCTCTGTTCTATTAACAACCAGCAACACTCGACTTCATCATTACCATGTTTAGTGCCATGGACATCCCTGGACTACACAGGGGATACAGCAGGCTCTGTATCCTGGGCCAGTTGGCTAGTCCCTAACTGGCCATTTAGGTGAAGCAGAAACCTAAGTGGTATATTGAAGCTGGACACCCTCCTTGGTCATTGTCCACATAAACAACCCTCAGTGAACCTGAATATTACTTTCCACAGACATGACCCACATGTGGATGGGCATTAAACCACAAGCTTGGTACCCTGGTTGTGGCAAACCATACCTATTGGTGACATCCTCAACATATTTGCAGTACCCAGTGGTTCTCAACTTTGGATCTGCAATCAAAGAGTGACCCTAGACAAAATTGCATGCAATTGGCCATGAGAGGATTGATTTACGATGTCTGAATGACTTGATTGTTAGCAACAACTTTGAAGACTATCTTGAGAGTTGACAAAGATACTGCAAAGTTGCAGGCAGCTAACCTGAAGCTGAACACAAACATGTGCCAACTCGTCTGCAAGGAAGTCAATTACTTGAGTTACATAGACTCACCAACTGGGGTGGCATGGAGAAGGCTCAGGAATGAATGATTGGCCTCACAATATACACACAAAATTTCTAACAAGTATTTATGCCATAACACTTGAGGTTGCAAAGAAAATTTAAATGCTAATTTCATTTGCCCATTCATTATTGCTATCAAAATGCATAAATCCTTTTTATTCTAAGATATACCAAAAAATGAGTCCAGATCAACTTTACATCAATGTGTTATTGAAAAGTCTGATTCCATTGGTTGCAGGGAAACAGTATTTCCTTCTTTGTTCAGAAATCATGTCTACTTCAAGTAAACTATTCAACATTTAGTATATTAGAAGTTGCATTTAGCCATTGGTGAAAATGGTGTTCATTAACAAAATGGTTGTTACCTTCGTATTAGTTATATCTACAGAAACTTACTGGCACTGGCAAGAGAGAGGAAGTGAGTACAGTCATGGCACATGATGGCACCACATAGGCGGCAGTGGTGCTTACGTCTTGCCAAATGGAAACTCTTAGCACAAGTCGGGCAGAGTTTAACATCTTTGTCATCTATCCATGGGACCACAGCTTGTTCATGAGCTGAAACAGTATTTCTTATTTGCAATCAATTTTCATTCTCACGAGAAAATGTACTGCATCTTAATCTTATAGAAATGATAACAACCTTTACGCTTTACAGGATCTGGAGGAAGATCAACCAGAAGTTTGTCTAGTCTGATAAGTAGTTTGTTGGTCTCTGCTGCATAACGCTCCAAACGACTGTTACGAATTCTACGAAACAGCTGTGTGTAGCTTCTTGACATACCTGAATTAAAAACAATCATGTCCATCAGTTTTCCTATCCACATGTATTTAGAAATAACACATTTATTCCATTAAATATGGCATGCACAAAATGGTTAAGTAACACAATTTCATGGAATCATACTTTTAAAGACAGGTAAAAATTATGAAATAATTCAAATCTACAAGGGCTGATCAACAAAGACTGAGACTGATTTTTTTTCACAGATGTTTATTACTCCAATTCAGTTTTTACATGATCTTTTTCAAAGCAGTCCTCTCCTACTTCAATGCACTTTTTATAGCATCTCTGCCAGTCCTTGAACACGTGCTGCAGACCATTTTTTGTCAGGTCCTTGAGTATCACCTCACTTTTCTTGAGCACTGCTTCAGAGTTCTCAAATCGATTACCCCTAAGCTTTGCCTTTAGTGATGGGAATAAAAAAAAGTCACAGGGTGCGAGATCGGGGCTATAAGGTGGATGTGGTACACAGGTAATGTTGAATCGAGCCAGAAACTGCATGACTTGATTTGCGACGTGAGGCCGTGCATTGTCATGATGAAGTCGCCACCCAGTCCGAGAAAGCTCTGGTTGTTTCTTTGCAATGTGCTTCCTCAGTGTAGCCAATACTGATGTGTAGTATGCTGCTATAACAGTAGTGTGAGGGAGAACTGCATGCTGGTAAATCATTCCATTACAGTCACAAAATGTGATCACCATCACTTTCCCTGCAGATGGAATAACTTTTGCCTTTTTTGGTGTTGGAGAACCTGGCGATTTCCACACTGTGCTGGTTTGTTTTCCTTCAGGATCATAATGATGCAGCCATGACTCATCACCGGTGATAATTGATTTAAAATGCATCCCCTCCATCAGCAAAGAGACGCAGCACCTCACGGCTTGTCTCCAATCGCACAGCCTTTTGTTCGGGAGTCAACAGAAGTGGCACCCAACGAGCACAAACTCAGGTCATATGGAGATGGTCGTGCATAATTGTAAACACACTGCTATATGAAATTCTCAACACTTCACTGAGGTTACATAATGTTATAAGCCAATGTACAGAAGAGAGAAAAAAATGTACTAAGAACAGGACAATTTACTAATTTACCATAAGAAAATACTAAGTATGAATGTAGCTGGCTGTTTATTATTGGGTACAGAGAGAATACCAATCACATTCACAGAGCATTTTGTAGAATAGTCTGGCATTATGTTCAATTGGGAAGAGTTGGCAGCAGTAGTTAAACATACAGGATGCACCAAAAGTTTCTCACCCCCCAGCTTTTAGAAATAACACCCTTTAAACAATAATTAGGCAATTTATTTTGTCAACATCATAATCATGTATCTGCCTAACACACACCAAATTTAAAACTTTGTATGTCTGCCGTTGTTGGCATAGCATGCAATAATGTGTCGAGCAAAACTTTCCACCAAATCCTTGGTGGTGTTCTGGTCGATGCTTTCCCATTCCTCATGAACCCTAGTGACTAATTGATCCCTGTTCCGTGGTCTGGGTTGTCTAAAAACACTATCTCGAAGTTTGGCCCACAAGTTCTCGATGACATTGAGATCAGACGAATTTCCTGGCCAGTCAGTCCAAACATTGTTGAAGTGTTCCTTTATCACCTTCATGGTTGTCTTCACAGTATGAGCCGTTGCTCCATCCTGCATCAAAACACCTATATTACTCTTGGGAAACTGAGAGTGGTCACACAGTCTTCTTCAATATTGGCAAAATTGACAGTCTGTAATATTCACCATTGACATTCTACTGTGGGACAATGTGCAATTCTGTTTTCCTATACCATGATATGCCACCTGTGACCATGATTTTCAGGGGAAATTTTGGAACAAGGACTGGTGAAATACTGGAAGGATCATTTGTACAGATCCTACCATTTTGTCTTCCAGAGTATCATGAACAAAACCTTCCCAGATTAATCTTTCATAAAATTTCATTCGATCATTGATATTTCATTAAGCAAAGACTTCACTGGTTCCTTATCAGTTTTACCCCAATCAGTGGACCTTACATAGTGCTTCACTGTTGAGACCCCAATTTTCTTCCCACTGTCTTGGAATTCAGTCGAAAAATTCAGTTTCTTGACAACGCTTTGTATGCCCGCAACTTTACCCTTAAGATCCCTCTGATCCTTCTTTTTGAATTTGGAGTAACTTTAGATAGTCTACCACTTCGTTTTTCATCCTCAACATCCCCCTCCTCTTTCTCACAGTGTTTCTGTCAATGTTTATCTCAATTATCATGACATATTTAAAAGAAAGTTTGTATGTGGAAGAGCTAGAGAAAATCATGTGAATGAAAAAGCCATCACAAACAGTAGGTGCTGACTCACCAATTTCCTGAGGCTCCGTGTCATTGGGATTGTAACCAGTTGATGCAACACTTCTACTGAAACTACTACTGCTGCTGCTGGGCTCACAGTCATTTGAAAACATGTCATCATCCAACTTGAGAATCTTGCTCTTAAAATTCTTTACTTTACCCAAAAGATCTGTAAAAATACTAGATAATCAATAAAAGCATAACATTTACTGGTTAACTTCTTCAATGCAATGCATATAAAACTGAAAATACTTGTTCTCCTTAGGGGAAACATAGATTATATTTGTGAGGTAAAAGTTCTTTGTGTTGATAATGTGACATTAAAATTGGCTAAAACAGAGCTTTGGTGTCCTACAGAAAACAGACTGATAGTACAGGAAATATCAATACAAGTACAAAAAGTGATATTCTAAGTTCTTGGGCTTCTTGCAGATATGTAACAACTTAAACTACACTATCAACTAAACTAATGCAGCATCACTTTGATCTCTCATCACTTTCGATACTTTGTCTATTTTCCATCTCACTTGGGTCACTCTGAAGACAGAAAATATATTAAATTAATATGAACTTGAGTTTATGACACTAACTTCAGAGATAATACCTTACAAATGATTTACCATACCTTATACCAATTATTTGATATTGCTGATATTATCAAAAGGTGTTTTTGTTAATTGTTAGAACATGCCATAACCAGCAATTGAATATGGTTCTTCCACTCGCCATGCAGTTGCTCTATTGACACATTACCAGTTGGTTAACTCAGTAAAAACCTGAATCAATTAGAGAATTTAATGTCCTACCAGCATATTGTCATAGAAGCTCAATGGTTAAGTAGCAAGTGAACAGTTTAAAATCCTGGCTATGGCTGGTTCCAACAATTACATGAATGTATTAAAATATTCAATGTCTACTGACTATTGTCAGATGCCAAAAAGAAATTCTGAGTGTTCTTAAAAAAGGCATATTACTTCAATAACTGGGATAGTGAATTTACCCAATATCATTGTTTTACACTGCATTATGGTGGCACATGAAAATGCTATAATGCATGGTCTTTCTCATTTGGCTGATCTTGGATCAAATTATATGGATTGTTAAAATACATAAAAACCCTACTGTGAGGGAGACGTAATATGATTAGGGAAGGTTGTTAACTATGCGGGGTGTTCAATGACCCAGAGCTCAGTTGCAGTGCAGTCTTATCAATGAATAAATTAAACAAAGATAACAAATAAATAACAGCAGAATATTTACATTATGACAAGGAATGCAAGTTTTAAAATACATAGTTTGGATTTAATGGAACAACAAACTTTGTCCTAATTTTTTTGGGAGGACTAATTCTTGCAGAATCAATTAGCACACATTGCAAACCAGACAGATTAAGTGTGCCTGATATTACTTTCTCTACATGTACTATGTACATAGTGTATAGAGAAGGTATTGCATTCTACCCCAAAAATTTGATACCGAGATTTCATTGGAAATACATATTATGTCTCCCTTAATAAAATAAAAAAAAAAAAAAATAAAAAAAAAAATAAATAAAAATAAAAAAAAAAAAGGATTTTCAGAACAGTGAATCTCTGTGCATCCATGTGTGTGAGCATGCATGCACGCACATGCATGGATAGCATAGCTCAAAAACAAAAAGGCTGTTTAATACCAAACTTGATATTTAAGTTTAGTATCTTCCAGGGATGCAACATGCAGATTTTGAGAAGAATCCGCCCACCTCCAACTACCCTTTACATGGAAATTTTTTCGAAAATTTTGACATTTTCAAAAATGGCTCTAATGATTTTGATTAAAATATTGTATATTAAAGCTATTTACCTAACAAATAAAATGTATATTTTGAATGTTCTGAGAATAGCCTCTGAAGAGTACTTTATTCTGGATGAATTTTACGGAATTTTGAACAACTGCTAAACCATAAGAGATGGACAAAAACTTACTACACGAAAAATGTAGAGAACATTAAAACACACAATTTATGTTATATACATTTTTTTCATGGAGTTAAATCGTTTTTGAGACATTCCTTGTTTTTGGTTTCTGCTTTGAAAAACTTATACTTTTCTCATACAGGAATTTGTCAACTATGTCCATATAAACAAAGGAACTTCAGTCACTTGCAACCAGCTTTTGACTATCACTTTAACCTATGGTAGTCCCTTATTTCGCTTCTACTTACAATGAAGCAAGTAGTAAGACTATTTCTGCTAATTTTTTCTGATTAGCATAAAGTAAATAGAAGTATAAGCTTTTTAAGAATAATTTGCTGCAGGGATATAGAGAAAGTCAAGTTTGGTATTTTACCAACTTTTCGTTTTTGAGTTATCGCGCGCACGCACACGCACACCACACGGACCTTTTTCCGAAAATGCACTTTTTAGTTAAAGGGGCTAAAACATATATTGCCGGTGAAATCTTGGTATCGAATTTCTGGGTGGAGTGCAATACCTTCTCTATATGCTATGTAAATAGTGCATATAGAGAAAGTAAAAATAGTTAAAAAACCAATTGGAATTAACACTGTGAAGCACTGTAATAATTTATAAAATAATAGAATCGACCAGACTTTCTATGGCTTCACATACCTAAAACTTTCCCCAACGCGTTTCACCCTCAGTTGTCAACTGGCTGAAACTCTGGTGCTTGTGGAGACATCTGATGGAAGTTGTATGAGGCTTAGTTGTGAGTTAACTTCTGGTGGGATGTCAAAGTTTGTAATCAAATCACTGTGTTTTTTTTTTTTTTTAAATCTTTTCGCAGAAATTTAATTCTGAAGCAAGACTGACCAATTTTAATAGATGAGTCTTTGTCTATGTTGTAATGGTCAATCTAAAAATGTGCTGCCACTGCAGATTTGTTGGCTTCTTTATTTTTTATGTTCCTTTTGGTCTTGCCAATGCAGTCAGAACAGTTCATTTTATAAATGCTGGTTTTCTTTTTGGGGGAAATTTTATTAGTTGTTGGTTTCTTCAGGAGATTCTTGACACAAAATCTACTGACAGATGCTAAGATGATGATGAGTATTTCATAGACTTTTGAAACCTATGGATTGCCCATATGGTGATATGTGAACTTCTTGTATACTTTTTTGTCTATGGAAGGTGTCAGTGTGGTGATTTGCTGTAGATGTTTTTGTCTCTTGAACCTTTTTTATTTTGTTGTCTACTAACTTTTGTTGAAGCCATTTCTATTATAGGGAGTATTCAGTCAAATATTCTGTTAGAATCCTTCAGTATGCCACCAGAAGAAATACAGGAATACAAAAAAATTACCAAAACTTGCATCGACCAATCATACTTCAGAACAAATATTACAAACAAGAAGAAGCCTTAGTTATGGGAAATCCTTTATCTCCTTTCCTAGCAAATTCATTTGTGAGTCAGTATGAAATCGTTCCGTAACATCTCCAAAGTATGGTTCAGATATGTGGACAATAGTTTTGCTATAGTGAATGAGCAACTATTAGATGATGCACTAAAGCTACTAAACTTACAGAAACCAAAAGTAAAATTTATAATGGAGTTAGAACAACAAGGCACACTGGCATTTTTAGATCTCAAAATTGTTAATAAAGATGCAAAACTAAAATTTTGTATACATAGAAAAGAAACCTATACTGACAACTACATCAAAGTGGACAGTTTCAACTCACCAACATGCCATACTAAACAGCCTACTAAAAAGAGTAACTAAAGTACCTCTGGAAAAAGCATAGTGAAAACAGCTGAAATAAATGGTTTTAGCAAGGATTTGGTATTCAAAAAACTCAAGAAAATTAAACAACAAAATAAGATTACAGAAATATCCACTCTCAAACAAATAACTACAGAAGATTCACTTACCATGCTTGGGCAACTAAGAAATTTCAAAAAATATTTAAAGAACATAATATAACGCTGGCACCTTGTAACAAGTTCAGTGTGAAGAATTTGATTCCATCCCATAGAACAAAAAAAGTCCCAATTGACAAAAAGCCAGGCATCTATAGAATTAATTGCAATGAGTGTAACAAAGTATGCATTGGAAGAACAAAAAGAAACATATTAGAAATATTAAAAATAGGGAAACTGAAAAATCTGCAGTATTGGCTCACTTTTGGAACAATCGACATGAAATTAAACAAAATATCCATCTTTTGGAAAATGTGCAACAGGCAGTAGAACTCGACACATGGGAGAAAATGAAAAAACATGAAACGCACCTCATGAATTTTGATTGTCCCTTTGAAGAGAACTCACTAATGAAGTTCATCAATCCAACACCAGAGGGAAGACAGTCATACATCAAGGATCCTCATGTTGAGTCCGACAGTCGAAAGCAGTAGACAATGCATGCAACATGCATGCAAAACTAGTTCTGCATAAGTAAGTTTTTGTGAAGCACAGGTGTGTCTACTCGACTCCAATTAAAATTAAAACTAATTGCTAGCTCCACAGAGTACCACTTCCAGTAATCAAAAATTATAATTTGTTGGTGTTTGCAAGTCCTGTTAGTATTAGGACTATTTCTGGATTATTTATTACTAGGTAATAGATGAAGAATGGAAGTGAGAGAGAAGGCGGTGCAGTGTAGTGATGCAAGAGCATGACGGCATATCATTGTTAAAAGAACAGTTAAGAAGGATAAAAAGGAGGATGTGATTGTTTAAGTCCGGTAAAGGGTCTTAAGTGCCCTACATTAAAAGCAAGGAGTGAAGGAAAGTGTCTTAAAAGAGTTAAATGTTAGTAAGTGATGAAGAGAGTAGAAATAAGCTATATATTATATATGCATATCAAGTAATATACTTGTTTATTGTGTACTGACTGTTAAATACTTTAATGTTTACAATAAATGTTTATTTATTTATTTATTCTGGTTGGAGTTAAGGCCATAAGACCTTTTCTTCCACTCTACCAGGCAATACATTAAATTCAATATAGCAATGATACAATCAATAAAGGAATAAAGAACAAAAATACCATTCTATACAACTTAATTAAAACATACATTGTCATATTTACAATTGAAATGCATATTACTTGCCAGTACATAAAATATTAATAACAATAAATGAAAGTAGTGATGTATTTATCGTATTAATACAGCATCAGATTAGGTTTCATTACAAATGTATGCCCTAATTTTCTGCTTGAACAGTATAACTTTCCTGCAGTCCCTTACATTTTCAGGTAGGGAATTACAAAGATAAGCTAACTCTATTGTAAATGATGAGCAGGTAGAGCAAGAAGGAAAGTGTTGTGCGTGAGTTTCTCAATTATGACAGTCAGAAAGATATTTGAAGAGAACATTTAGATAGTTTGGAATGTGAGATGGAGTTGATAGAGAATACAGTTTTCTTCTATCCCTAACCTGGAGCCAGTTAAGAGTTTTGAGTGATGGTGTAACATGACCAAATCAACGGAGATTGCATACAAAGCATACACACGTATTCTGAGCCCCTTGAAGTCTTAGAGTAAAATTTTCAGTTAGGTTAGTAAAAACAGAGTCACAATAGTCTAAATGGGGCATCACAAGTATTTGTATTAATATTTTCTTAATTGAAGTTGGTAGAAAGTCATTTATATGTTATAAAGGATAGACTATTGAGAATACTTTTTACATACGTGTGTAATTTGCGTGTTCCAGTTTAAATTTTGATCTATATTAACTCCAAGATTCTTTACTGTATTAAGAAATGGTATTTCAGAATTATTTAATGTATTGTGTTGTATATTATCCAAATTTAGAGTTCCCAACAACCGCTCGTGTCCCATAATGATTGCCTGTGATTTTCCTGGATTCAGCTGTGGTCCTTGTTTTAATGACCAAGTCGATAGTGAATTTGAGTCTTCATTTATAGTCCTAATTGAGTTGTCTAAATCACTAGGATCCATGTGTAAGTACAGTTGCAATTCGTCAGCGAAAAGATGGTGTTTACAATGTCTTATACTTTCTGTAATGTCATTTATGTAAATAGAAAACAACAATGGGCCCAAGCACCGACCCTT
This sequence comes from Hymenopus coronatus, assembly GCA_030762935.1. Taxonomy (NCBI): domain Eukaryota; kingdom Metazoa; phylum Arthropoda; class Insecta; order Mantodea; family Hymenopodidae; genus Hymenopus; species Hymenopus coronatus. Next base: position 3,898,933 of record CM060884.1, read on the forward strand.
GAGGTACACCAGCTTTCATTTCCTTCCAATGAGATCGGTTTGATCTAATTACACTTACAACAGTTTGCTGGCACTCAGATAAATAAGATTTGAACCATGTTGTAACGCTATTTGACATATTCAAGCTAACACACTAATAAGTCAATATCTACTGTATCAAAAGCTTTAGAAAAATCAAATAGTTAGTAAGGTCAACTGTCTGCTGCTTCATGTTCGTCCTCAGTAACTTTTTAATAATGCAGTATTTGTATTGTGTTCCTGTCTGATATTCGTTTAGGTTGTTGTTTCTGTTGAGGTAGTCTGTAACTTGTCTGTGAATTATCCAACCAAGCGCCTTGGACATGACAGGATGGATACTAACAGGCCGATAATCATTAGAGGAATTGGGAATTTTGATTTTGGGGAGGGGAAAAATGAGGGAAAATGTAGAGATGCATTAAATATGAGTCACAATAGGTAGTATTATGTCGATGTTATATGAGTCGTATTGTTGTGATGTTACCTCTTCGACTTTAGTAGTAATTCTCAGTAAAGCTTTAGATCATTAGTATAGTTAAAGTGGAATTTTTCATCGCAGGAGGGAGGGGTTTTTGTTTCAGTTCGTTGTTTATTGAAATGGTGGTAACATTTGTAAAGCAATCATTGAGCAAGTCTAAAGGTGTTGTCTACCTGATCAGTTGTTTTACCTATTCCCATTTTGTTTAGAGCATTCCTAAGTCCAGAGGTGTTAGCAGAACACTTAACTGCGTCATACATAAATTGTTGCTTAGCGCTTCTGATTGCCTGAGTTGTTTGGTTATGTATTCATTTGTACAGATCAAAATGATCAATTGTTTTCTCTCTTCTGTAATTTCGACAAATTTTGTCTCTTTCTGTCATCAAATTACATATAGAGTCAGTCATCCAAGGAATTGTTTTTCTCTTCACAACTCTGGACTTTATAGGGGAAAATTTATCATATTATGTTATAATGAAGTTGTTTGATAATTTAACTTTATCGTTTACATTTTTTAACGTCCAAATTGTATGCCACGGTATCTGTAGTGCTTTTTTTTAGTGCAGTTTCGTCAATGCATTTTAGGTCTCTATGGGTAGCCATTTGCGTACATTTTTGGTGCACTTGAGTGAGTAAGCAATGTTTTGATATTCCACCTGCTGGAAGTTGTCCATAAGTCAGGACTTGATCACAATTATGTCAAGCAAAGTCGCAGAGGAAGGATAGTTAGACTATTAGAAAGGAACATAGCTGTCAATTGTATAGTTGCAGCAGCGTCAGTAACCAGTACATCACCCATGTGGATGACGTGTTCATAGTCAGGTAGTATGCAGCCTCAATTATGGTTCACTTTAAGCAGTTTGTATATTACACATACTAGACATATCTTACAAATAGCAGTTATATCATTAAAAAGAAATTCAGGCTGTGCTGTGTACTCAGATAGTGAGACAGAAATAACTTTTGGTTGCAGATCTGTTCTAACATAAGCAGCCACACCACCACCTCTTTTCTTGGTCCTGTCATTACGGAGCAAAGTATACCCATTCATTGCAATGAATGTTGATGGAAGGAGCGTTTTTAGACATGCTTTAGATATAAGAATTACATGCAAGTTAACTGGTGAAAAATACAAAAGAATTTGTCAAAATGTGCATGAATGCTTTGAGCATTTAAATGAACTATTTCAAGGGAAAGAGGAAAGAAAAATTTAGGAGATCATTGGCAGGTATTTTTACATTATTCTTGGTGCTAGAGGAAAGCGAAGGATATTTGACCATCCCTCGAGACTGCTGGGTGCACATAATGTTCCTCAGTGGATACCAACTTTAGAATCTAAAATAATTTATATTAATCTAAAACCTAAAATTGCCATAATGCTAAATAACAATAATTTTTTAACAAAAGTAACAGGTTAATGATAAATACTGAAATCACAACAGAAGAAAATAAATTCTAAGGAAGAAAAGAGAATAAAAGCTATATCTAAATAACTAAAATAAGATTCTAACAATAAGAAATGTAATATCACTTGTGTGTGATACCGGCTGTTCACTCATGCTTTATATGTCCCTAGCACGTGTCATTTTGCATTCTTGTTTTACACATATTACATCATCTATAGTCCAAACTTCTTTAAGTCCATATTTTGTAATACACTGCTGCAAAATGTCATACCTTTCTCGTGTCAGACCCTCCCTTGTGGTGATTTCTTGGTCCTTTAGCTTCTTCTTATTCTGGAACATTTCACTTCGTTTTCTGTAGCTGACAAATTTTACAATTCCTGGTCACAGTCTTTCAGTTTTTTTTCCAACACAATGTTGCTCACTTGTAAATTTATGTCTATCAGAATATTACCTGTCACTTCATTAATATGATAATATGTATATATAGTAAAATAAACGTACTTAATTAATATACAACTTGTGCTGGATACCAGTGATATAGTTTGTTAATTTGTTCACACCATGAGGCAATGCTCGGGGACATTGAACATGTCATACAATTTTGAGAGATGCAGCATAATAACAACATACACAATACAACTTTTTTCTCCCACTGTGCAATATGAACAGAAAATGAAAATGTCTAAATTAGCACAATTTCAAGAGGGAACTACCTAACATGGATTAATGTAAGAGAAACAATAACAAACAAATGTAAACCAACCATCAATACATGCAATCTGTCCCATATATGGAATATTTTCCTATTAAAAATGTCTCTACAGTATATGGGAAATGAGCATATAGGAATCATTTAAAATCTTTCTTGAAAACATTATCTTGATTACAGTTGCCTAATAATCTCAGGTAACATGGAAGTTTACTGCAGCATATTTGGAACTTTTTAAACTATTTACTAGTCTAACCTTGTATTGTGACCATGTACATCAAAGTTTGTTGTGAAGTCAGCGTAATTATCTGCAAGAGAGAATATACAGTTGTCCCAGAATTCAAACACATAAATTGGCAAGATTGTAGAAGGGTCCAGATAAACAAACATATGGGCTATTGGTTCTAAATCCTTTACTACAGCATAAAATGTGAAGACATTGCCTACAATTATATGGAAATGAAAGGATGTAGCAAAGTGATGAAATCACAATTAAACCCAGAGGGTGTAATTGACATCAAATCGAGGAAAACGGATGATGTTAAGGTAAAGAATTACAACAGTGACATTGGAAATTATCATTTTGGAAAGCACTGTAAGAGAAACGCTACAAAAGTTTGATATTTAGCCAAGTCAAGTGTGAATCAACTCTTATATAAGAGAAAATTGCCAGCTTAAAGTTGAAAGAGAATTTTTAAATGTTTATGACAGACATAAACCTAACCCTGGGGTGGATAAGCTGAACTGCTTACTATGTGTGCCTCAAAGTGTTGCTCATGTACTGGATATTGCAGATCTTCTATCTGAAAAGGAAAAATCCATACAATATCTGAAATCAAAGCTAATTTTGGAATACAAGAAAAAAAACAATCAAGAAGAGATGTCCAATCCTTTGCAGTAAAGAAGAAAGCATATCTGTATTATGAGTACACTATCCTACAAGAAAGGTGACTCAACTTGAGAGGAACCAGCAACCAACAACTTTAAAGTTACGGTATGAAGAAATGAATGCTGACACAAAGTGTTTGGAAATACAGTTATGTGGAAATCACAAGATAGATTCAACAAGGTCAAGTCATGCATTTGCTGATTGTGTTGAACAAGTATTAGCCATATTGGCTGGTATTGATGTAAGCAAGTGTAGCAATCTATAAAGACAACAGTGGTGCAATAGCTGGCAAACAATGGCAATTTTGTAACAATTCCAAGCATATAGATATTGCAGGGCCCAGATTTTTATGACATGTCATTGTTTTTTCTTTATGCAGTATGGATTGCTCATAAGTATTACAATCCTGAACATGAATCTCTGGTTTTTAAAAATACTAATTTTATTGGGCATTTTTTGTCATATTTTCTGGTTTTTAAGTTTTAGGTCATATTGTCACACATTTAGTTAAAGATTCCCCGAGAGCAAAGTTTCATGTTTAAGTTTGGTAGTTCCATTCAGCTATGCCTACAGTAAAGCCATCTAAATCTTGCCATTTAAGACGGATTGTATCTGAATTTGGAAATAATATTTTTCCTACAGTAAGTTAAGTGTTATTTTGTAAGTTCCGGGAAACAATGAAAATTCAGTGTTCAGCAAATGCGGGTCATAATAAGCAAGTCAGAAAATATCCACCTAACTTTTACTACAACAAAGTGTATCCAGCTCGCCTGGGTAGTGTGGCGGTAGTGTGTCTGCCTCACATTCAACAGGTCGTGAGTTCGAATCTTGCTTAGGGTGAATTATCCGGATAAGGCTTTTTTCAGGGTTTTCTCTTATCCTGAGAAGACGAATGTCGAGTAACTTTAAGCTCCAAGGACCCTGAGATCATTTGAGCTACATTTCACCAATATCATTCATCGTCCGATATGACCAAACAGTTAAACGGCGTTAAACTTAAAAAAGAAGAAAAGTGTATCTATGAACAGAGACTTTAGTTTCTGCAAACATCCCATTTTGGACATTGAACAACAATAAAAGTGCATTTATTCCAGACGAGTGATGCAGAAAAACATTATGTGTTAACGTTGGCATATAACAACTGTTTATGCTTATAAGTGCTCCACAATGTGAACCATGACTCGTCAATACAACCTTTGTACCTGAAAATGGTGCACATTACTTGCTATGCATAGAGCAAGTTAGAGAACATTTTGTATTGCATAGTGTCAAAGACAAACAACATTTTGTTCAAGGTTCCCTCTTGTAAGCTGCTCCTACAAGAACCTATCATCACCCGAAGAAGCACCTGCATTCATTCCACAATTTATTATTGTGTTCATTTCCAGATAGTGAAACGTGTTACTGAAACACTGAATTCCAATGATGCTACTGCAATTGATATGCTTAAAACACTATTTTCAAACAGTGAAATTGAAGGACAGCTAGCCTTAATAAAGGCAAATTTCAGTTGCTTAGCACAAGGAATCACACATGTACAGGAGTTTCTCACGGTACAAAAATGTGCTTTCTGACAACTTTCAAGAACCTGTGCATGCTACTGGTTATCTATTGTAATAATTCTGAATAAGGTATTGTATGTTCATCTTCCTACAGCATATCAATTTGTGAGTTTAAACTAATACCTATTAATTTTTAATTTCCATTTTAACATTACAGAATGAATTGTGCTGTACTCTCATGCTCTGAAATGAAGACAAAATTTGTAAAGTTATTTTTTTAGGTTATTTTATAGATTTCGTCACTTTTTAAATATTTTTAGGTCATCAAAATCTGAGGCCTGGTTATCATTTTGTGTATGATTGTAATTAATGTTGAACAAATTTCAACTAAGGACCAAATGGCAGATATTTTGACAGTTGTGTAACAAAGTTACAGAATTTCAGAGATTTATTAGGAATTAAATAAAATTAAAACGAGATATAAAAGTATAAAAATGTAATTGAATTTTGTATAAATATGCATAAGGAAAAGGGTTGTGATTTTTCAAGTGAAAAACTAAATTAAGAGGCTGTGTTGGAAATGTAATTTAGTTTTTCTACTGTGGATACATTGTAAATGTTGCAAAGAAAAAGGAAGAAGACAAAACAAGATGCTACATGTGATAAAGCGAAACTTCTACAATAAATATGTTTAATCCAAAAGTATTCCAACATTCACAGAATAACCTTTGATATTGTTGCACCTCCCCCAACAGGCAACTGTGATATAAGCACTACTACTGCTCTATTCGAAAATATGAAAGACACAGGACCTTTTGATGCAGGCTGCACGAGCTGTGAGTCGGAAAAACTATTGTATCACTAATACCAGATAAGCTAACCTTTGAGATTGATTACCTGGGTTTGTGCAAGCAATGGCCATTCATTATAGGTTGTGGTACTCAGTTTAGCTTTTTACAACAGTGAGTGTTCTATTTTTGGTCAGCATGGCTAGAGTTGTGATAAGAGAGCCTTAAGTTGCACAGAGTAATGACAGTGATGTAAAAACTGTGACACGTGTTAGTGAAAATAATGAGAGTAAGTGCACTACTACTAAGTTTTCTACATGAGGAGCATTTTTTCAAAACTCAATAGAGCACAAGTTTTGAGAAAATGTATGGGATCGGTATGTTTTCGATGCCAGCAATCAGTTTGTGAAATCAGATTTTGCATAACTCGATATTTGCTGTGTGTATAGCACGGTGAACCATGAGCATTTCTTCATAACTCGATAGAGAGCATGCACAGCGATTTTACAAAACTCGATACAGCACAGTCTAAATGAAAAGATTTGCCATCTGTCAACACCTATCACTGACCTGATAACAATTTGCAATATTCTGTTTGTCCGACCTTGCTTTCCTGGAATGAAAAGCTATACAAAAACCATATAATTATTTCAAAGCCTTAAATACATGGCAATTAACTCTCCAAAATGAAGGAAAGTGAAGGAGTAAAATTCTAAAAGAAAACAATCTGTGAGTGTTAAGTATAGCATTAGAAAGAAAAATAGAGATGTATTACCAACCTGTGCTGCAAGTTTTCAGGGAATAGCAGGCATGTCTAAGGACAGACTGTCCCTCTTTCAAGACTGGGAATTCACCTAAAGAAAATGGAGGAGGGGAGCAAAGAACAAGGAGCTTATTATTGCAGTAAAAATGATATTAAGAGCTCCAGGTGCACAGAAAGCCACTACAGTAGATGAAAACCTTCAAGGAACTACCTACCACCCCAATCAAATATTCAACAAATGTGGACAGCGTTTTGTGAAAAAAGAAGACAGGAAAAACTATCTACATGCTCATTATCCAAATACAAGTTTATTTTTATAACTGTTTTAATCTCTCATTCAAGACACCACACTGATACATGCTCCACGTGCAGGATGGGAATAATTTCCATAAAGCAAGAGTCAGATTTGGAGAAGAAGAATGAATATAGGACAAACTCAGACTGCATTAACTTCAACAAAGAAGTTTTATATTATAATGAAACAAGAAAATCTTGATGTAATCAAAACCCATTTCGATATGCAGAATAATCAGCCACTACTTAAATTATCGGTAGGTGAAGTGTACTATTCCAGGCAAGTTTGGTTCTATAATCTTTGCTTTATGATTCACTCTAAACCACAAATGAAAGAGAATATACATTTCTACATCTGGTTGGAAACAGAGTCATCTAAGGGATGTAATCAAGCTTTGTTGAATTTTCTGTTAGACCTGGAAAAAAATGAAGTGTCCTTCCATTATTCATCTCTTCGCAGATTCATGTTCAGGTCAAAATAAGAACAGTGTAGTAATGGCCACGCTCATTGCCTTTTTGGAAAGAAATACAACATTTACATCTGTATGTCATTTCTTTCCCATAAGAGAACACAGTTCTGTGGCTCCTGATTGGTAGGGTTGAGAAGGAGTACAGAAGAAAGGAAGATATTTTGTCATCAAGTTCTGCAATCCCATGGAGTTACCAACAGAGACTGACAAATCAAAACACTGAAGGATACTACTCAGAACATGGTGAAAGCAAAGCTGCCATTTAACATAGGAATGCAACGTGTCATATCGTACAAAAAGTCTTCTACAAACGTGTTTAATGTTTCTGTAGCTGTGCAGAATACTCTCATTGTGTCACCTGTGCAGGTTTCTATTTTCAAATCTGCAATTAAAACATGCCAAAAAGAAATGCTGAGGTCTTCATGTCTACAGAAGATGAACAAAGTAGAGAGAACAAAGATGTAAAAAAAACTCATGCAATTTTTTGAAATTCCAGCAGAAGCAAAAGGATTTTACAAACACGTTCTCAGAGACTGTACATAGTTTAATCATATTGTATTATTAAATTTCTGAAATTATTAATTTAATAATTTTGTATATTTTTTATAAATGTCTATTATTTCATTAATGTAACAATCTTGATTTAACCATTTATTAAATTTGTATACTGTACATAAAAAAGAACGTATGGAGAAATGAAAGTAAAATCAAAACAGCAATAAAAACAATAAAACTAGTAGCAAATTTAGGTTCAGTCAAATTTGCTCTCCATGTCCTCTATCAAGTTTTGAAAAAAAGGGCATTTTTTAACTGTTCAATACTATGAAAAATATGTTCATCCTCTAGGAGTTTCACTACTGTCTAAAACTGTCCCATGATAATGTCTAGTATTGCCAAAAATAAAGTTTGTGTAATGAAAGAATAAAAAAATGTAATTTCTGTAATAATATGTTTTTGCCTCTATCGAGTTTTTAAAAAATGCTCCTCACATGTTTGCCAAGGTTTTGACTTCTTTTTGGGGTTTTAGTCCTATGCCTTATTTTTGCATACAGTCTTCAACCGCAACTGCTTCAATCCTCTACTAATAAATATAACACATGCCTTGGCTACCCTCGGTTTAGGACCCTCCGCCTTGATCTACCCTTGGAAACTTAGGGCTCTAAAAGTTTATAACAGACCAGTAAGTGACTACAAAATGGCTCTAATAGCAGAAGCACCAATACTGGATCATGTATGGAAGTAATGCCTCCCAGTAGAACTGCAATGACAAATTGCATTATTACTATACAATGTTACACCATTTGGCATTACTTTTGTTATTCTGTCATTACAGGTGATTTGTAGTTACTGTTATAAACGTTTAGGGCCCTAAGCCGCAAACCATCGCCTTAGGCCGCAAAGCTTAGCCGAAGGATTTTTTTATAAGTAGAGGACTGTAGCAGCTGCGGCCAAACGACGAATGACGTAACCAAGGGATATGTGAAGCTAAAACCTCAATAATCCTAAGTAGAAGTCAAAACTTCGGCAATCTGGCGACTTTCACATGTGAACAACTTAACGTTTTCAACACTTTCAAATATGGATCGCCAGTAAGAAATCAGTTGAACTACTACTTAAAACCGTTGTGTGTGTGTGTGTGTGTGTGTGTGTGTGTGTGTGTTGCAACCATCGTATAGCTTTACCCAAACTGCTACCAAACCATCTAACAAATAAACTGCAGACGCAAAATGTTTTTGGAATAAGGAAAAACTCTACTCAACTCAAACGCAGTTAATTTGCCAAATGCATGACTACCTGGCGCCCTTTACTGGTAATTGGCCTTTTTTCATACATGTTATTAATGACATTTCATACACTATCTTACCTTTGAGAGATTTAAGAACATCTTGATCCTCTTTATGCTCTTCCTGGAAGTGTGAAACTAATTGGACCGCCGTACCCAGATCTGCCATGCAGATAGGGCACAAGAAACCCTCCAGGATTTCGCCCCCTTCCGCCATTATCCTGGTATAATCAACATAACCTCAATGCATCTTCTTTCGTTTCCTTCTTTCTTAAGCAAATCCTTTCTACTACTTGAAAAAAAGGTTGCACTAACAACAGTGAACACATGAGGATTACTAGAGTCGTGCACGATGAATGTGAAACCAAATACTTATTACTCACTCCCGGTAACATGAAGCTTTGAAATGTCAACCCGTTACAAAACACAAGGACGAACCATTGGATACATCAAATTACAGGCATTAACATATTCTGTATAATTCAGCTACAGAGAAACTGCTTATGTTACCTAGCTTAGAAATATTGGTATATGCACTAAATTCATCCACAAGTTAAATACTCCACATATTGACATGATGCATGGCAAAAATGACAACGCATGACAATCAGCTGGTGAACGCAGGGCCAGTGGTGAGATTCATAGGCGGCAAATTCGAACTTCGAAAGTCGCATCGTTTACTTCTATAGTATTCTTTCATCATAAATGCATAACAAAGAGATGTTTTAATCTAGGTTTTAATTTTAACGTTTGATGTTGGACAAATATGAAATGAAAATCAGAGAACTCGTATTACAGGTCGTATTAACTCAAGGAATAACTATATCTAGTAGGAAGCTAAGAAAATTAAATGCTCTTCAAAACCAAGGTTTAGTCAAACAAGATTGTGTGAACAAATATAAAAAAAAAAAATATATATATATATATAAAAACGTTATAAGACAGGCACAGAAAATAGAAAGTGACAAGTTTATAGTAATTTCAAATAATAAAGTTAGAGCCGCTTGGCAAATAGTAAATAAAGAAATTGGGAGAAGTCAAGAGGTAATACAGGAAATAAAGAGCACAAAAACGAACGTAACAGAACCCCAATTAAATGTAGACTTATTCAATTTGTATTTTTCAGAAATAGCTAGCAAATTAATTGAAACTAATACATATCAGGCAAGTTATGGGTATGTAACTGATAATATACAACGAGTAAATAGTAGTTTGATTTTAAAACCAATTACAGAATTAAAAATAATAAAAGTAGTAGGACATATGAAAAGTAAACAGTCGTCGGGAATGGATGACATACCAGAATGAATAATTAAGCAGTGTATTAATTACATAAAGTGTCCATTAGCAAATATATACATGTTATCAGTAGAATCAGGGAAATTTCCTCAGAAGCTAAAAATTGCTAAAGTAAGCCCTTTGTTCAAGAAAGAGGATAAGTTAGAAATGGGTAATTATAGACCATATCCTTATTATCAATATTTTCTAAGATTTTTGAGAGGTTAATATGCAGGCATATGGTCTCTTTTTTGTCCAAATATAATATGCTTTCAGATGCACATTTCGGCTTTAGAAACAACAGGTGGACAGAATCAGCAATTTATCAATTATTAGAAGAGTTGATCGACAGAAAACTTTCAAGTATTGGTATTTTCTTGATGCTTATTATGCTTTGGACCACAATATATTGTTATCAAAATTAGAAAAATACGATTTTCGTGGAAAAATATATGACTTCTTAAGATCATATTTAACAAACAGAAAGCAAATTGTAGAATTGGAATTCTTAAAAGGTAATAAAATGAGCAGATATATATCAAAAGTCAGGGAAATTAATATAGGCGTGCCACAAGGCTCTACCCTTGGTCCGTTACTATTTTTAATTTACATAAATGACATGCCATCATCTGTCAAACAAGCAAACATAATTCTTTTCGCTGATGATACCAATGTGCTGATAAAGGGTAACAATCAAATGTAAATGGCGTGTTATTTATGGGCACTTTTTAACTGCTGTGGTTCTCATTCTAAATTGGGCGTGAAAGACCGCTTAATTTTGCTCAGATGTTGCTCTATCAGGCTTGAGGTTCTTTTACGCACCGTAAATCTACGACAGGGCACCAACGGGTTTACTTCCCTTCCGAAGGAACCCATGCTAAGGATTTTTACACCCGAAAAAATCCATCATAACAATCAGGATAGTTTAAAAAGAACAGCAAAACAGGTTGTGGCAGAATTATATTCCTGGTTTCAAGTTAACTAGCTAGTAATAAATGAAAGCAAAACTACTGCGATATCCTTCCACACATACCAAAATAAAGCACATTTATTATAACAATCTCAACATTAAATATGGGAAAGATATACAATTTTTTAGAATCATTTTAAATGAGAACCTAAAGTGCAAGTACCAAATTGAAAAGTTAGCGTCTAAATTGAGCTCAGCTTGCTACTTACTAAGATGTATTAAAAATGAAGTAAACTTAAATATCCAAAGGAATGTTTACTATACAAATTTTCACAGCCTAATGCGCTACGGCATAATTTTCTGGAAAACATGCTATGAGAGTGAGCAGATATTTAAACTACAGAAAAGAGCAATTAGAATAATAAGTAGCAAGGATAGTCGGTGCTCATGAGAGTTCTTTTCAAAGAACAAAAAATATTGCCTCTTACTTGCATATTTATATTGGAGACATTAACTTATATTAAAAAATGTATAATCGGTTTGAAATAAATCAAAACCTCCATCAACATAGCAGTCGACAAAAGAATGCACTGCATACTCAGTTCTGTAGAACCAACATATCTAAAAAATGATGTAAAGAATTTGGGTATTTGACTATTTAACATATTGCCTCAGAATATCAAAGTAATTATTAACATCCACCATTTTAAAAAATGTTTAAAATCGTTCCTAATACTGAATATATTTTATTCCATAGATTAGTATGTATCATATTGTACAAATACAATACAACCAATCTATGTTATAGCGTGTATATTCAAAATATATATTGAATTATTAGCTCTTAATAACTTAATGATTTGTAATTGAATATTTACTGTCTATCATCTAGCTAATACTACTGTATACATGTATAAAATTAGTGGAAATATTTATACCATTGACATGTCCAAAAACAATGTAAATTGTTCTAAAAGAATGAAAATAAAAATACAATACAATAAAGATATGCATAAGGAACATAAACACACAAGCTTGAGTAATGTTTAAACCATTGCTAACTGTATATCATAAGCTGGCGGATTGGCATGAGAATAATTGGCAGTAAAATAGGCGTAACAGCAATTTATGCCAAAGAGGCGCACACATATATCTGCAGCCTGTAGTGCAGTGTTTTTGCTTCAAATCTTTGTTCTAATTTATTTATTTATATAAAGTCGCTTTAACTGCAAGGCTATATCGCGACTTCTCATTAGGGTTACATACACAGTGCAAATTTAAATAAACATACATAAAACAAGTAAGAAATACAATACAATACTAACAAGTAGGAGAAAAGTTATTTTGTGATTTGTTGTGAACAATGTTGTGTATTAACGTATACATATGACAATATTTAGAATTTAGTTTAACATTTTTGTAATATATGCATAGAAACGAAAGCTTTAGATTAAATTGTATTATACAGTTAAATTACTTGTGAGAAGTTCAAGACGTTGTTGGAGAACTGTAGCTGGTCCAGGGCTGTCGGAGGTTCATTTGGCACTTTATATATGGTTCGCATATGTTCATCATACATATATTCATCGTAGAGACTGCGATGTTTCACTGTTAGTTGACAGTTACACATCAGTGGGGTTTCACGTGACAGAAGATGTGGATGTGCGTACGACGTATGTCCAATAGGCAGATGAGTCAGTACAGTCATGTTCTTACGATGAAGAGATTTGTATGAGTAGCTACAATCAGCGAAGATGTGTACCTCATGCAATTTGCTGTTTGACAGGTTAGACCATTCTTGTTTCCACTTTTGGACAATGACACTTTGAACAAAGTTGCTGTAGTCACGATGAGGATCTTGAAATCTGGTAGGCTACACGGATGTTTGGTAGCTTCTTTGGCCGCTTCATCTGCCCCTTCGTTTACCGGTATACCTACGAAGGTGTATCAAAAAGTAACGGGATTTTTTGGGGCACCATGGCCTTTTTGTTGTTCCAATTTAATTACGAACATTAAAAATAATCTCCTTCTAAGACTAGACACTGGTTTCAAGGTTCTATCTGCTTTTCAAACACTCAGAGAAGCTCTTGTGTGACATCCTGTTTTGTATACTCGAAATAACATTATTTTGTGCTGTATCGGTTTGAAAATGGCGCTCACAAAGATTTGTTTCACTCGTGGAAAAAGGTAGAAATTGCAGGATGTTAGCTCTGGCAAATATGGTGGGTGGGTGGGGTATGATTTGGATATCAAGATGAGTGATTGCCTCTTGTGTTGCTATGACTCCTTTTGGACAGTTGTCCTGATGGAGGATCCATCAATTGGGAGCTAGTTCTGGTTCCTCGGTAACCATTTTCCTCTTGAATAGTTCTTTAAGGACACTGTTGTAATATTGAGCAATTATTGTGGTGTGTTTAGGAACTATGTGGTCATAAATTACCCCAATTTGGTCAAAAAACACAAGATGCATGACTTTCCCTGCACTTGGTTGAACCTTTGCTCTTTTCACCATCTTGAATTTTTTTTATGTCATTCAAGAACACGTGTTTTTGATAAAGCTTGTCTCCATATGCTTCCTGTATCATTTGCAGTATTTCAGTTCCAGAATTTTTTTTTTTTTGTCCGAGAAGAACACAAAACCGAATTGCTGCTCGTAGTTTTAACTTAAAATCCATGTTGGGTTATTGAAACATGTGCTTGTGTAATGGCTCCCTCAACAAAAAGAAATAAAATACATATTAAAAGCCATTCTGTACTACAATCGTAGTTAAAACGAGAAAACCATTAAAAACAATGGTTCATAAATGGGTTAAAAATACCTAAAATTAAAACCATAATGAGTTAAAGTAATGCTGCCACCATAAAACATACAACAGCTGTAGATGAGTATGTTTCAGGTCGCTCAAGTGCATGGGTAAAACAAAATGTGACAAAAGGAAAATGATAAAATCAATAACAAACAAGAGTAAAACAATTAAATTCAGAGGTAAAAATAGAGCAACACCCCTCTATGTATACGAACCAGAGTGGGATGTATCTAAAGACCAGTACCACAATGGAGTGAAAAACGGGAGAGTTAAAATAAAATGCTGCTCTGAACAAGTCACTGAAGGATAAAATTGGAAGTTAAAAAGCCCTACCTATCACCCCATTGTCTTCTGGCAGGATAAAAATAAACTAAATCCGGTAGGTAAAAGGAATTTTTGATAAAACATAAAAATGTTATCAACCGCTCCGTTATCGTTAGCCAAGACCGCTGCAAGACTGGTCGGCAGGCGCAGAGTAGTGCGTAGTGGTTCTAGACGAGCACGCTCTTGCAACACGTGCCGGACCAACAAGACTACCACAAGACTGGCCGGCAGTCGCAGAGAGGCTCGCAGTGGTTCTAGACGAGCACACTCTTGCAACACATGCCGGACCGAAGACGCCGCTGTACATTATAGACTGGCGTAGTGTTATGCCGACCGAATAAGAATCGTGTAGCAGCAGACACAAAGGCACAGCCAATACTGTCGGCGCACCTACTCCCATCCGTGTATATAAAAATGCGGCCATTATAAGGTGATAAAACTTCTAAAAAGCAAGTTCGTATACAAGAGACAGGCAGTGTAGACGTCTCATAGGCAGCCATCCCAAGATCGATGTGGGAAGTGGCACGTAACCACGGAGAGTACATTCTCTCTCCCTTGAAGAACAACCTAGGCAAGTCAATATTGTGTTGTCGAAGAAGCCCGCGGAAACAGAACCCTGCTGTCTTTGGACACTGTTCGTCTAGCTCGGGAGAGAAAAACGCGTGGAACATTGGATGCCCAGGCATACCTTGAAGCCCACAGCCATAATTAGCCAATACGGAATCACGGCGACAGCGCAGAGGGGGTTCTCTCGATTCGGCGTAGAGGCTAACAACTGGGTTGGTTGGAAAAGCTCCAATCGCCAGAGAAAGCCCTTGTTATGGACGGTGTCTAATCTTTAGAGAACGGACGGTGTCTAATCTTTTGAGAACAAACGGTCGTGATGAAGAATAGACAATGCAGCCATAATCCAGTTTCGATCGAATCAGCGCACGATAAAGATGAAGCATCGCTGTTCGAGCCGCTCCCCAAGATTTGCCACTTAGTATCCGTAAATTATTAAGAGAACGGCCACATCTTGCTTTCAGCTGTGCTATATAGGATAACCAACAACGTTTTCGGTCGAAGATCAACCCAAGGAATCTCGCATCATCTGCGGAAGGAAGTAAATCTGGCCCGAGACGAAGAGACGGCGGATAGCGCCACCTACGGCGCCAGAATTTAACGTAGACTGTCTTCTCAAGTGAGAAACGAAAGCCGTTTTCCAAGCTCCAGTCGTGGAGATTGTGCAAACACCGCTGGAGACGGCGTTCCAAAAACGGTGTACTCTGAGTGCAGAAGAAGGCAAAGTCATCCACGAATAAACAGGACGAGATACCTGGAGGAACACATTGCGATATGGTATTAATCGCTCTAGCAAATAGCGTCACGCTTAGTACAGAGCTCTGCGGCACTTCGTTCTCTTGAATAAAAAGGGTAGAAAAAACCGAGCCAACCCGTACTCGGAAAACGCGGTCTTGCCTAAACTCCTGAATGAATAACGGTAGGCATCCTCGCATGTCCCAGTTGTGGAGAGAACGTAATATCCCTACTCGCTAACACGTATCATAAGCCTTCTCGAGGTCAAAAAAGATAGCAACCGTTTGACAATTCTTAAGAAAGCCGTTCATAATCTGCGTCGACAGCGATACAAGATGGTCCTCCGCTGACCGACGACGCCGAAAACCGCACTGGACATTAGTCAATAGGTTGCTGGATTCTAGCTACCACACCAACCGTCCATTAATGATGCGTTCCATCATCTTGCAAATGCAACGGGTGGGGGAAATAGGACGGAAGCTGGAAGGAAGAAGACGGTTCATTCCAGGCTTCAAAATAAGTATAACGGTGGCCTCCCGCCATTTGTCTGGAAAAGTGGCGTCAACCCAGAGCTGATTATAGACCTCGAGTAGGAACTCCTTACTATCAGGAGAAAGATGTTGCAACATTTGGACGTGGATGCCAGATGTTTTGAGACCAGCGATTGGCAAATGGGTCGATGCCGGCCACACGCCTCAACTTATCCCATATGACAGAGGAAGGAGTATGTCATTTGAAGGAAGCTACAAACTGGCTCCAAGACTTCTTTTTGCTATCCTTAATAACTTGTGATTTGGCACGCATTTTCTTATAGGGCACGCATTTTCGATGCCGGCCACTCACCTCAACTTATCCCATATGACAGGAAGGAGTATGTCATTTGAAGGAAGCTACAAACTGGCTCCTAGACTTCCTTTTGCTATCCTTAATAACTTGTGATTTAGCACGCATTTTCTTATAGTGTATAAGGTTGTCCAGTGTAGGACGACGCTGGAAAACCCTAAGAGCACGGCGGCGAGCACGAATAGCATTCAGCATTCCTCGGTCCACCAAGCTACCGGAAATCGCCGGGTGGGGCCAGTGGAACGCTGAATGGATTGCTCAGCAGAGGAAATAATTACCCCTTTGAGGTGTTCAACCAAACAGTTCACAGAGTCGTGCTCATTAGAGTTGAATACAGCCAAGCGGGAATACTATATGGGTCAAGAAACCGATAAGGCAAGGAATGTGGTCACCAGAATGCAAATCAGAGATGATATTCCAATTTAAGGAAACTGCTAACCGAGGTGAACAAATTACTACATCGAGGTGTGAAAGACTATGAAAGACGTGTAGAGACAAAAGTGGGCTCTCTGGTGTTCAGAGGAGCTAAATTACGGCCGTCTAAGAAGTCCGCAATTAGCTTTAACTCTCGCATAAGCCCGGGTGAACCCCAAAGTGGGTGATGGGCGTTCACATCGCCTACCAACAAAAAGGGTGGTGGCACTGCGATACTAGATGGTCTAAGTCGCTGTGCGAGAGGTCCGCAGATGGAGCCAAATAGATACTATAAACGGTGAATAAGGCGGAGGGCAGCTTAATCCTTACAGCAACGGACTGGATGTCAGATTGTAGAGGTACGAATTCGGCAAAAATATGATCTCTTATAAGCATCATAGTGCCCCCATGTGCCGGAACACCGTCCTCCGGGGATAAATCCCAGCGCGCGGAGGAATACTGCCGGAAGGTAACGGTGTCCGGGGTTCGAAGCTTTGTCTCTTGTAAGAATGCGACCAGAGGCTTATTCAGGTGCAGCAACAATTCGAGCTTTGGTCGATGCGATGCGATGCGTATGTTCCACTGTAGGATAGCCATAGTCCATAGGATGGGATAAGTTTTAAATTGAAAGACTCTTCTGCATATTATTATTATTCTTTTTGGGTGTCGGACTAACACTTTGCTCAGGAGCTCGAACCTGTCGCTTACGACTGTGCGTTTGGCACTGACGGCATAATCCTCCTGATCCATCTCCTCCATGGGGGATGACCCCTTTCCAAGAGAGAATTTCGGTTCGAAAATCTCGAACCGATTAGAGGTACTGATCGACGAGTATGGTCGTCGCCGATCAACACTTCCCCCAGAAGAGTCCTCCGAAGAGGATCTCCGTGGAGAAAGGCGAAGACTTTGGGAGCCGTCTTGTTACTATCTTTCAAAAAGTCTTGGCGGACGTAGCTGGTCTTGAACTGTTTTGCTGGTGCAGAATACGTCGCAAGCTTACCGGTCTTAAGTCCCAAGGTGGAGGGTCTGAGGTGATTTGGGTGCTTGACTGCTCTGTACGCTGGCGGACTTAGCCGGCGTTGATGCCGACTTTGTAGATGAACGAGAATGCTTTGGTTGTGCTGTGGCTACAAGAACCTTTTCCGGAATGGTTGCCCTGTTTATATCGCCAGTTTGCGTTGCGATTTCCCGACACGGCAGAGGTTTAGCCGCAACAGGGCTAAACATACCGGACTTCGGGACAGGGGGTTAGCGGAGTCGCAGGAGCTTCCGGGCTTCCGAGAAGGACACCTCTTTCACTCGGATCTCAAGCCTTTTCCTCTGTAAAACGGGGGCATTCTCAGGAGCTAGATGAATGCTCGCCTTCGCAATTCACACACGATGGAGGTGAAGTACACTCATCATCGTGGGAGAGGTCACCACAGTTGGCGTAGATAGATTCACCGTTGCAAAAATCTCGCGTGTGGTCAAAACGCTGACACTTATAGCACCGGAGCAGGTTTGGTACATAGGGCCTAACCTCGATGGCTTCAGACCCTGCCTTAATCTTTTGAGGGAGTTCTATCCGATCAAAAGTAAGGAACAGCGTACGGGTCGGCATGAATTCTCCATTTACCTTACGCTGAACCCGATAGACAGATCTGACACCTTGATCAGACATATTCTATTGGATCTCCCCAGTGTTTAGAACGGCATGAGCGCGGGTGGTTATCCCAACGCGTGAGGAGTTAAGTGTCTTATGTGCTTCGATCTTCACGGGGTAGCTTGCTAAGAATTTAGCTTTCAGTAGTTTGGCAGCCTGGGATGCGGATGTTGCCTCGACCAGCAGCGTGTCGTTTGGGTTCTAATGCAAAATTTAACGGGACCAGCTATAGCATCGAGACCCTTTTGAATTGCAAAAGGGCTCAGCATAGAAAACTTTCTCTCTTCCGTCACCCTCCGTGGTGTAATGGTTACCATACTAACTTCATATACCCAAGGTCGCGGGTTCAAACCTGGTGGAGGACGATGGATTTTTCGGGTGTAAAAATCCTTAGCATGGCTTGCTTCGGAAGGGAAGTGAAGCCGTTGGTCCCGTGTCGTAGATTTACGGCTCGTAAAAGAACCTCAGGCCTGATAGAGAAGCCCCTGAGCAAAATTAAGCGGTATTTCACGCCCAGTATAGAATGGGACGCTGAGAACCACAGCAGTTAAAGGGTGTCCATAAATAACACTCCATTTACATTTATTTTCCTCTCTTCCTCTGTCTGAGAAACAACCAAGTAGCGAGGACCACAGAAGTAGTCGATACTTCTTTTACAAAATCACGACCATGTTTAAGGGGAGTTGGTCGTTATCAGTGTCAAAAAATGAAAAAAAAATTTATTTGTTTATATGAAAGAGCATACTTTCCTGAACATTTTGATATATGATATGTATGTGTTGCATTATTATTAAGCACTTTTAAATGCCTGGATTTAAATCGCTACGTGCGTTCCATGTTTGAATGCCACGCCCACTCCAGCTCAAGATATGTTTCCGTATGGGTAAGAGGCTTTTTATTTGTATGTTTTGTTGCTGGGAAGCTTATTCTTTTGCTGTTGGCAGCACTGAACTAATATCATACCATGTGTGTTTTGTTGCTGTGATCTTTTGCTGGTGGCAGCACTGAACTATGATCTCTTTTCTTGTATGTAAGCAAGGGAAATCTGTCTACTAGCTGGTGCAGAAAAGGAATTTTGTATAACAGTGTTAGTTTTGGAGGTCTTTGAGTATATTTTCAAATTTAAATATGGGAAGAAATACCTCATTCAATCGTAAACGTAAATTTAGAGGTAACCAACACAAGAAGCTGAACAACATTACATCTTCACCTAACCTCCAATCCCCTGCAAGTTCAAGTGCCTCAAGAAAGAAGCTGTCTGATTTATTCAATGTTAGTGATGATGTTAATGATATGCCAGCTTCAAGTGCTACAAATAGTGTAAATATAATTATTGACTTGTCCATATTATCTTTATTTATAAACAAAAGTGTTTCTTGTTCAAGTTGTAATGCTGTAAATAGTGTACAAATAACTGAGGAACAGCGAAGCAGAAGAGGTTTGTCAACTAAACTAAAGTTAGAATGTAAATATTGTAACCACAGCAATTATACAATGACATCACCAGTAAATACAAGAAAAGTCTCCTCTGTAAATCTTAGATTTGCTTATGCCATGAGGTGTATTGGAAAAGGTAAACTGGCAGCTCGTACCTTTTGTGCTCTTATGGACCTACCACCACCTGCCAGTAAATTTGATGTGTATAACAAAGCTATATATGACAGTGTAAAAGAGGTTGCTGAGGGTTCAATGTGGAATGCTGCTAAAGAAGTCAAGGAATTAGAAGGTAGTCCTGACACAACAATTGTCATAGATGGATCATGGCAGAAGAGAGGTTTCTCATCACTGCATGGTGTTGTGACTGGAACCTCGCTGCTCACAGGAAAAGTGCTAGATGTAGCAACATATAGCAAGTACTGTGCAGGATGCACTAGGAATAATGACCATGCCTGCCTCAAAAATTTTGATGGCTACAGTGGAGGGATGGAGGTTGCAGGTGCAGTTGAAATTTGCTCAAGATCTGAGCTTACCAGAGGCCTGCGCTATGTGCAATATTTGGGTGATGGTGATTCCAAGGGGTATCATGCAGTGTCTAAGGCAAAGCCCTATGGTAGTGAAGTGGAAGTTACCAAAATTGAATGTGTAGGCCATGTTCAAAAGAGAATGGGTCGATTTCTACTGGAATTATGCAAATCTTTGAAAGGGCAGAAATTAGATGATGGTAAGCCAATTGGTGGACGAGGTCGGCTTACCAAATCAGAAATTGATCAGTTACAAAACTACTATGGAATGGCAATTAGAAATAATTGCAATAATCTAAAAGAAATACAGAAAGCTGTATGGGCTTCTTTTTTTCACAAATGCTCTACTGATGAGAACCCTTCCCATGGTCTCTGTCCACCAGGAGTTGAATCATGGTGTGGTTATCAGCGATCACTTATAACTGGAGCTGAATATGTACATAAACATTCCTTGCCAAATGCTGTGATTGAAAAAATCAAGCCCATTTACAGGAAGCTTTCAGATGAAGAACTACTAAGAAAATGTCTACATGGCAAGACTCAAAACCAGAACGAGTCTTTCAACAGCTGCATCTGGCAAAGGATACCAAAAAATGTATTTGTTGGAGCAAAAACAATTAAAATTGGTGTTTTCGACTCAGTAATATGTTTTAATGATGGGTGCTACAAGAGAATCCATGTAATGAAAGCAATGGACATTGAACCAGGAGAAAACATGAAGAAAGCACTGCGAGCATTAGACCTGGACCGTGTTGCTAAGGCTGATAAAGCTATGGAGGAGATGTCCAAAGAAGCCAGAGTGAAGAAGAGAGGGCTAAAAAGGAAGAGAGAAGATAAGGAAGCCCAGGAGGGAGACAGTTACAGTCCTGGAGCATTCTAAAATTAAAAAAGTAAGGTTAGAGAATGTATGCTATTTTCTTTTTGCTCTCCTGAAAAATCACATTTTTTACACTTCTTGTACCATTTCCTCTCAAACCATTCAAGCTAACAGCCTGAAACTTTCAGGATTACTGTATGAATGTATGATAAAACTCCCTTGCCAGTATTATAGAATTACTTAGGAATTTGAGGAAATTGCTGTATTTTTCATGGTAAAAATAAATTGGTTTTTTTTAGTAATAAAGTTTTTATGCAACTTTACCCAGTAATACTGAATATATTTCAATAATTGTGGTAGGGTAGGTTTAGGTATCCCTTTTTAGTAAATTCCCAAAGTTTCACAGAAATCTAAGCAATAAAACTGGAATAAAGGGTACATATATCAAGATAAACAATGACAAAACTAAAATATCTATTGCATCTTTAAAAGTCATTTTATAGCAAATAGTGAGTAATACAACAGCCCCTATAGGCTTATTTTAAACTCAAGAATTTACTAACACAGCACAAAAAATTTGAAAAAGATCTGACTGATAACATCTGATTTATGGCTTCTTGAACATATACAATTTTCCCTAACTTTTAGAATGCGATAACAACCAACTCCCCTTAAATGTTGGTTTATTGGGTGCCATAGAGTAACAGAAAAAAATGCATCCTCCAGTGCTCCCCACCCACCAGAGAGCCCAACAAGGGGTCACCCCACTGGGGTGACAGGGCTACACAGGGGATATAGCAGGCTCACCGTCCCACTCACCCTGGAGTTCGGTATAATACCTAATCCTGGCCATTGACTAGGGGTGGGTTAGCCCCTAGCCTCCCGTTTAAGCAAAGTAGAAACCAAAGTGGTGTATTAGGTTGCGTACCCTTCCCAGTTACTGAAAATCAGAAGCCCAGGCTCAGCTAAGCAACGCTCAACGGAACAGGATATTCCTTTCCACCGACACGGGTGTCCACGCACGGCCTACACGTGGGTGGGCATTTTTACCTACTGACTCCCTAACCACTCTGAGGATGCCCACACAGTCAAGGTCGGTTCAGGACCCCGGGTGCGCTAAACCAGTACCTACCGATGTAGGCCCCTGTGGGGGGCCTTGGCCAAGATGTCTCGGATGTTTTCGCTGAAAGTTAGACCTTTATCCAGTTTAACCCCCAGGTTACGCTGTTTCGCCACTCTATCATTTGGCCCTGATAAGAGAGTGTGGGACAGTCTGCGGGGGTGTGGTTCTTTGTAAGTACAATGGTGTGGCTCTTGACCGCATTCACGGACATTTGCCAACGCCGACACCAGCCTTGAATGAGGTGGAGGTGTTGTAGTATGGGGTTGAAGGCTCTGAGAAAGTATCTGACTGTGTTGAATAAAAGCACGTCATCCGCATACTTGGCGATATTGACCGACTGCTTCGTTGGAAAGTCTGCCAAGTAGATGTTGAAGAGGGTTGGGGATAACACAGAGCCTTCGGGGACTCTGGCTCTTACAGGTCGACGTGTAGACATTTTCCCCGCGACTGTAACGTAGAAGTGTCTGTGTCTGAGGAAGCTGTGTAGTATGTTCGAGTGCCTGTGTGGGTAGTCCCAGGTGGATGAGTTTATATAGGAGACCCGCGTGCCAGGTCGTTGAGAAGACCTTCTTAACGTCCAGCGATACCGCGACAGTGAAGGCGGGATGTCTGTGATTCATGGATTAGGAGGGATGGAAGTGCGGAGGCAGTTCCTTACGCCGTCCCAATCTACTACACGGGTTTTAACCGTGGTGTCGTGGCTGGCAACCCGGGTGTTGATTTTTGCTAACACCAGGCTATGTTCGGAATGTAATGCTTTGATTGTGGTGAGAGTGAGGTGAAATGAGAGATGTTTGGCGATCGCGAAGTCGCTGACTGAAGCCTGTCCTCCCTCGCGGATGGTGAGTGGGTTGCCAGGGATCCTGCACTTGAAGTTGTTGGTCCGCGTTGATCAGGCGAACTATTGCATTGCCTCGGGCATCTGCCCGTCGACCGTAATGCCAGCGGGGGTGCTTGCCATTGAAGTCGCCGGCCAGAATGGCACTGGGGTGTAGGTCTAGGATGGATTGGTAGTCGTTGGGCACGAACTGCCCTCTGGGAGGGTGGTACACGGAGACTACTAAAACCTCTTCACCGCCAAGGCCAACCATCGCTGCCGTTGCCCCTAGGGTTTGCAGGGGTAGGAGCTGGATGGGTCTATGGGCAACATTCAGCCTCACTAGGATCGCGGTGCCACCTCCCGGGCGGCCCTGATGATCCGTTCTATGGCAGACGTAGCCCGCTAAGCGGAAGCGGAAGTTTGTTCGGAGATGTGTTTCGTAGACTAGGATGATATCCAGAGCTTGGCTTCTGGCAAAATGAAGGAGCTTTTTCCCTTGGCGGAGGTACGAGACCTAGTTTGGCCCGTCTTTCGGGTGCTAGGGACAATGCTGGTCAGTAGGGCAAGCCTCTCCATGGCAATAAGCATTTTGTCAGCCGGGTCATTGGTTGAGAAGAAGCAGCCAATCAGCTCACAGATCTGCCTTCCGTGGGTCTGCAACAACTGCTGCAGCCATCTCAGCATCTCCGCGAGGTCAAAGCCAGAGGTCGGGTTGAAGTTTGGGTGGTAGTAAGGGCGGGAGTTTGATGTGGAGTTGGGGTGGAAGAGGGCTCGGCCCGAGCGGTGGTGCGGTCCCCGGTGGCCGGTTCCTTCCTGTTGCGGCGTTGGGGCGCGATTTCCTTGCGCTCCTCTGACGCCGCCGAAGCAGGTGCCGGTCTCCTGGGGGTGCCCGCGCCCTCTCGGTGCCTGAAGGGTGGTGGTGTGGGTAGCTGGGACTGTTGCTCTTGGGGTGTCAGTGCGTGTGGTTTTGGACATTCTCGGGTCACGCGGGGACGGTCGTGCCGTTGTAGTGGGGTTGCGGCCTAGTCGTGGATCTGGTGGATCCTGGCGCTGTTGCTGTGTGGTACCGGCGGGTACTTGTTGCTGCTGAGGCGCAGATGGAGTGGGAGGTGTTGTGTTCTGCCTCTGAGGTGGTAGTGGGCGTCTGGACGTAATTATGGCCTTCCTCATGCGGCACCCGTCATAGAGTCACGTACGTATCCCCGCAGTTTGCACAGGTGTTGGTCTCTGTATAATCTTGTCTTGAGAGGTCTGAGTGCGGCTGTTTTTCAGGTCAAAGGACAGCCAAAGACTCTGGAGGGGAGAGGAGGATGATAGTGGATTCAAAATGTGTTTGCTCCATTTACCTCAAGGCCACCAGAAAGAATAGGTAAACAAATAATGGAATAAATAAGAGATTAGTGGGAAACGCTGGATTGATGTGAGCCAGGAACAGGCAGTAGTCTAATCCTTGATTCAACAAGAAGAATAGGTAAACAAATAATGGAATAAATGAGAGGTTAGTGGGAAACGCTGGATTGGCATGAGCCTGGAACAGGCAATAGTCTAAACCTTGATTCAACAAGAAGAAGTTATTTATTCTATCAGCCACTTGGTCAGATATTAACTGTTATTTGTCAGAATTGTTCAATACTTTGTAGAATTTTAAAGTGCTGTCAGCCCGCCTCTGCAGCATGGGGTTAGCGTGATCTCCTCATATTCTAGAGGTCCCGAGTTCGAATCTTGGTTGGGGCGAGTTTCCTGAATAAGTTTTTTTCGGGGTTTTCTCTTAAGCTGAGAAGATGAATGTCGAGTAACTTTAAGCTCCATGGAGGACCCCAAGCTCATTTGAGTATCATTGCACTCATTTTATTTTTGTCCGATATAACCAAACAGTTAGTTGTTACTCGGGGTGTCATGGAATATCAAACTTTTGTACACTGTGATCCGTTTTTAAATTTTTGAGTGTCGCTTCAGCTTTCTTTAGCCCCCTTGTACCTAAAATAAATTATATGAGTCAGCTATCTCTGTTTTAAGCAGAAACAAATATATCTTCACTACGTATTATGTCGTGTTATAAAAAGTAAAACTAATGTGATACGTACCCAAGTACCTGCTCTTGTATTAGCCCAGGCATGAGCCCTATTAAGTCTGTGCGAAATGTACAGAAGAAAAATTCTGATGTCTTCCATTCATATGACTTTCTCTACACCTCCGTAACAAATTATTGTTAAAAAGCATATTATTCTATCTATTTTATGATAATCCAGACAAACATTAACAGAAATTGTCTTAATACTTGCTTCCTTGTATACAGAAGGAAAATAAGGGAATACACTAGGCTAAAACGATATTAAAATCTTTTAAAAACTGGTTGCCATGTGCTTGAAATCCGTTTCTATGCAGGACCAGGTGTTTACAACTTTCCGTGAGAGAAAAGTTTTAAGTATTTTAAATCTGAAACAAATAACAAGGTATATCTCAAAAATGGTCAACTCTACGAAAAAAAAACTATATGACATAAATTGTGTGTTTTAACATTATCTATATTTTTGTGAACTAAGTTTCTGTCTATGTGTTATGGTTTACCAGTTATGAAAAATTCAGCAAAATCAATTCAGAATAAAGAGGTCTTTAGAGGCTGTTCCCAAAAAATTCAGGATATACATTATATTTGCCATATACATATCTTTAATGTATAACATTTTAATCAAAACCGTTAGGTTTTGAGAAAATCAAACATTTTAAATTTTTCCATGTAAAGAGTAGTTTGGTATGGGAGGATTTTTCTCAAAATCTTTGTGTAGCATCTCTGGAAGATACTAATCTTAAATATCAAGTTTGGTAGTTTTACCAACTTTTTGATTCTAAGTTGTCGTGTTCAAAGCCATACCACATACACAGACCTTTTTCTAAAAATGTTTTTCTAGATACAGGGACCCTGAAATGTTTATTTCCGGTGAAACCTTGGTATCAATATTTTGGGTGGAGTGCAATACCTTCTCTATACACTATGTAAATAGTAGGTGTAGAGAGAGTAAAAATTGAAAAGTTTTCACTCAATAACAAAGAAAATTATGGTGAATACAATGTTCTCAGTCTGGAACAAGAATGAAGAAATTCATGGAAGGTTAAATACTTCAATAGGGCATGCCTGCTAGCAGTTCTGCCTTATTAAAGGCTAAGAAGTAGTCAAAAAACTAAAACAATAAACTATGAAACACTCTAAAGGTAGATATTATTTTGTTGCCTGCATCAAAATCAGCCTGCGTCTACTTGTTATAGAAGGTAGTTTATGCAGGGAATTGAATTGAAAAGTATTGTGACCGAATGTACCCCGTGTTGCCTTCGGCTGCTCTGATTTCACTTCTTCGGCTGTCTCTGGGGTGGGCAAACTGACAGGGTAAAATTCTATTTCCAAATTTACACTCACAAAGTATTGGAATGAGTAACTTTCACTTTATTCCTAAATATTCCCTAACAAGCACCTTTTCGTACAAGATTTAGCTTCATTTTCTACTATTAAATAATCCTTTCTTTTTTCACTTTGCAGTGTTATACATGTTATAACTTCCTATCTGCACTGCCATTAGGTAATTTAGTAATTGTAAAACAGAAGATTACTATGGTTTCTCAAACTTCTTTATTAAATACATAGCTGCAGAAATTACCTACCCACTAACTGTTCTCGCCAATACTATACTAGAACAAGGAATATTCCCAGTCTGTTTAAAACTAGCCATAATAATTCCAGTCTTTAAAAAGGTGACAAAACTAACCCAGATAATTAAAGGCCTATATCATTATTGCCAGTTTTTTCTAAAATAATAGAATACTGTACACTCAAACAACTTTCCAAATATTTTGAAAATAACTCATTACTAAGCACCTCTCATTTTGGTTTTAGATCTAAGCTCTCAACAATAAAATCTATTGAAAACATAGATCATAACTATAAACGCTTTGAGAAAAAAATCCCAGCCAGCATAACCCTACTATATTTAAAGAAAGCATTCGACACAGTATCACATCTAATTTTGATTAAAAATTTTAAGCAGTATAAATTATCTGATATTGTTATTCATTTGATATACTTAGAAAACAGACTTCAAGTAGTACAAATAAAAAATGAAATATCTAATTGAATGTCAGTAACTAAAGGAGTACCTGAAGGTTCCATATTAGGACCCTTCTTATTCATTATATATGTAAATGATTTGTCCATTAATCTTTTATGTAAAACAGTTTTATATGCTGATGATACTTCACTAGTAACAATAAGCCCAAATCTAGAAGCATTTTGTAATTTAAATAAACATATGGTGGATTTAGCAAATGAAAGGTTTAATGCAAACATGCTACAGGTAAATACTACTAAAACTGAAGAACTGTTATTCAATTAAATGCAAAGAATCAGGATAAAAAGATCCGTCAAACCTGTTGTAAATTACATAGCCAAAAGACGTAATTGCGAATATCCCAAGAGGAAAATATCCTCCATAAGAGGAAAATTAGCTCGTTTCTTATTTCTGTTATACAGACTTTGTCATAGTGTTAGTGAAGACTTAATCATATATGCCTTCTTTCATTCCTGTCTAACATATGGTATACTTCTCTGGGGTAATTCTGCAGGAACACAAACTATATTCAAGTAGCTAAAAAAGGCAGTTAGATGTATAGCTAATCTAGATTATAACTATCCTTACAGACAATTTTTCAAAAACTTAAAATCATGACCATTGAATTTTTACTGATGTTCATAAAAGAAAACCTACAAAAATATGCACTCCGACAGACAGTACATAAGCTTAACACACTATAGGCTACTTAATCAAGATTATCTGAAATTCATATCTAGGATTAAGTAGTAGAACAAACTTTCAATACATATTACCTCATTACCCAATCATAAATTTCTGGACAATTGGCTGAAAAATAAAGCTTTTTACTCAGTAGAAGATACTTTGAGTGTAATAACCTTTACATAGATGAGTAATATATAAGCTAGCTTCATAAAATGTAACCATTAATGCAAATTTATCATAAACATGCTGTAAATAGTTCATTAGTTCAAATAGTAGCAAATATATTCAACTGTTTTTAATGGTGTAAATAATTGTATAATGCTCCAATTTTGTAATGTGATAAATTATGTTCTTGACAAGACCGATTGTCATGTTGTAAAACAGCTTAATGGTCAATAAACTTTATTCTTATTCAAACACTTGCAGACTTCCTCCTCAGGGATCTGTCATCTGAATGGTGCATGTCAGAGTCACTTGTTGGTAAGAAGACATTGTTGAAAAGGGTAACCACCAATAGGACCAGTATACAAATGTTTGTTGCCTTTCACTCCCTCTTCAGAATATATTCTTACCAGGAGGTGATTTTGAAACATGCCAATCAGGTGACAGATCTCTTGTTATCTGTTCTATGCAGATCTCTGAAGAGAAAGGCTGCAATGTCTTTGAAACATGGTATTAAAAGAGGTATGATAAGCCATAAAATTCTTTAACTGTGGAACCATACAGAAAATAAATAGATTTGAAGCAGTGGATGATCACTGAAAAGAGAAGAAGTTTTGTTTTAACTGAAGTTCTATTGATTTGTCAACATAAGATTCTTATTTAGATATGTATTCCTTTTTCATAATTTAGTATAAATAATGTACATTAATTTAACAGCTTGATGACAATTAAATTACAATTTTCTACTGGATTTCAGCTGTACCATAAATTGCATATATGTCATATATCATCTCAAATAGAAAAAAAAAAAAAAAAGAATAGAGGGAAAGAGAGAAGCAATGGTGAGAAGGAGAAATTAGTGGTTGGTTGTGGACCAAAGAATAATAATTTAACAATAATGTAATTTATTCCTCCGTGGCTTGGACTACACATCTAGAAGGCTATTCCATGGATTGTTGCACATATTTTTCTATTTCTTTGTATATTTTGTATCACAGAGACAATAATTAGTATACCTTCTTTGTTATAATAGTACCTATCTATATAGTTCTTTAAAACATAGATGCAGTACTGCCTAAATTACAAATACTTATAATTCTTTCAAAGTAAAAGGAAAATCAGTAGAAAAGAAAAAGGGAGAGAAAGAACAAAATGTTTGGACCAAGAAATGATTATCTCACACTCTCTGTTAAAGATATTAAACCAATAGTGTTAGAAAAGTTGGTAAACCAAGGTAAGTAAAATTGATAATAGCAACGGTACAAACTCATATTTAAGAGTAGTCATTCCTTTGAATACAATACATATTCTAACTAAAACTACTTTCATAAACTGCAAAATACTGTGATTAACTTGCTTGAGTCAATTTAGTAACTACAAACTCACACATTTATTACAAAAGGTATCAGTGAGTCCTGGGAATTAACACCTATATAAGTATAATATTCATTTTATAAGGTAAAAAGTGACATTGGCTTGTCCCTCAAGTCTTTGAAACTAAAACTTTCTATAATAAGATGTTAATCTTAATATTTTTGATTAAATGATTTCTACTATGATAGGTTAAGGAAAGGTTAATTTGTACATGAAAGGTATATATTTTAATGTATTTTACTTAATGGAATGGTGCACAGAAAAATATTTGCTAATATATTTCATGTAAGAAATGAAACATATTATTATCCACCACAAAGTATCTAAAAGCAATGATGTGATATATTTTGTATTGCATTAACTTTAAAGGTGCAAAATATATCACATGTAAAAGGAAATAAATTACGTTTTATTGAACCTTAAAGCGAAAAATAGATCTGAGAAATAGTAAAACCTTTCTGGTAACACATTATTATACATAAAAGTATATAAATAATACCTACATAAACCTAAAATAAGTTAATGCTGTGATCAATGTAAACAAGCATCTATTTCCAGCAATTTCTCTATTAGATATAATAAGAAGGGGAGTATTGTGTTCCGCCCAAAAATTAGATGTCGAGATGTATTTGGAAATATGCTTTGAGGTTCCCCGAATCAAACAAAGAAATAGAAAGTAGTCATTCTTTCCTCCCTTTTTCCTCCTGGCCGTGCAAAGCAAACCAAATTTCAAAGTGACTTAGCTCTTAAAATGTTTGAATCTCACTTTAGTCTTGTATATTTTCTTGTACCAAAAGAGAATGAGGATTAATGCCATTTCTGCTAAAATTTATTTTGATTAGTATGAAATATATAGAATAGTTTATTGTAGAAGATGTAAGAAAGTAGTAGTAAGTCGCGGTCTTTCATGCCCAGTATAGAATGGGATGCTGAGAACCACAGCAGTTAAAGAGCGTCCATAAATAAAACGCCATTTCATTTCATTTTGTAAGAAAGTAATTTCAAAGTAACACATTAGTCTTGCTTTCATTCAGGGGGTCCTAAAACATGGATTTCTGGTGAAATCTCGGTATTGAATTTTTGGGTGCATTACAATACCTTCTCTATCCACTATGTACATTGTACATACGAGAAGTAAAAATACACATAGAGTGTTATAGTACATAAATGCATGAGAATATGTAAAACGAGCAATATCGTTAGATGCAGCTTATACCAAAACTAAATGTTTTATCTTGGAAAGTTATTGAGGAATTTGGAGATAACTGGCCTAATTAAAAGCATACATTTGCATAGCAAAACTAGTTTTGGTGATAACAGCATTTAGATTATTGTAAAACTCCTAGCAATGCTCATTGTTCCATTTTTACTTTCTCTACACGTACATGTACATAGTGTATAGAGAAGGTATTGCACTCCACCCAAAAGATTGATACCGAGATACGAATATATGTTTTAGGGTCCCCTGTATCCAAAAAAAGCATTTTGAGAAAAAGGTCCGTGTGTGTGTGCGTCTTTGTGTGTCCGTGTGTTTATGAACACGATAACTCAAAAACGAAAAGTCAGTGAAGTACCACATTTGGTATTTAAGTTTAGTATCTTCCAGACATGCGACATGAAGATTTTGACAAAAATCCCCTCACTCCAAACTACTCTTTACATGGAACTTTTTTCTAAAATTTTGATTTTCTCAAAAATGACTAACAATTTTGATTAAAATATCATACGTTAAAGATATTTACCTGAAAAAATGTATATCTTGAATTTTCTGTGAATAGCCTCCGAATCTTACTTTATTCTGGATGAATTTTGCAGAATTTTGCAAAACTTCAAAACTGTAAGTGGAAAAAAATTTACCACACAAAAAATGTAGAGCATGTTAAAACACACAATTTATGATACATACATTTTTTTCATGGAGTTGACTATTTTTGAGATATTCCTTGTTTTTGGTTTCAGCTTTAAAAAACTTAAACTTTTCTCATACAGGAAGTTGTCAACTCCTGTCCATACAAATAAAGGAACTTCAGTCACATAGGAACTAGCTTTGACTATCATTTTAACTTATAGTACTCCCTTATTTCACTTCTACTTACAAGGAAGCAAGTAGTAAGACCATTTCAGCTAATTTTTTCTCAATTAGAATGAAGTAAATAAAAGTGTAAGGTTTCTAACAATAATTTTTTGCAGAAATATAGAGAAAGTCATGTGCATGAAACACATCAGGTTTTTATTGCACTATATTTGTCACAGACTAACTCTTAGCTTTGCTACTCTGTTATTTCCTTGATATTGTTGGAGGTGTCTGGAAGGCGGAGAGAAGTGAGAGGGCGGGATAAGAAGTTTGCCAAGAGCAGCTGGGTCTTAGGAACACCTCGGATTCCCTGAATCTCCGAACTCATTAACAATTTAAGGGGAGTTTTATCTGATAGTCAGAAGAGGAACATTGCGAGCTGGAAACAAAAGGTATAAATAAAGAAAACAGAGGTGCGGAAATTGCGCAGGCAAAGAGAGAGCGAGAATTTACTATGTAACTCTATAAGACTTTGATTGTGATAGCACTGCAAATGGATTTTCTTTCTTCATAGTTTCCTTCTCCTGCAGTAGATACACAAAACCAAATCCGTAGACAAATATATTTTACTTATCCTAAATGACTTTGCAAATGATTCTTCCTTCCCGTTGCCTTTTCAATTACCACCCTAATATTGACTATTTGCAACTCTTCATTCTCTTGAGGCTACTTAGTTCTTCTGTGTTGTATTCTTATTTTATTTCACCCTTTTGTGCATGTATGGGTCATTAGGAGCATATTTAGTTAAGCACTGCATACTCAAAAACGCATAGGTAAGGTGTGCAGAATCTTATTTTCTCTGACTATGTATGCTAGAAACAAATACTTTTAAGAATGTAATCTGCATCAGGACATATACAACAGTTGAGTTAAATTAACACAAGACCCTGTAAATAAATAAATAAACTTTGCCAAAAGTTCTATTCTGGTACTTGAAGTCTGGTATCTATGCAGTAATAGAAAATACTGAAGGCAATTTCCTAGTTATTCACCATATTGCATTGGCAGTAAATGGCTAAAAATTCTGTATAACTGTTTATTGTAAAGAAAATTTCATATAATTTTAAAGGTCATCTCCTTAGCATGGTGGTAGTGTTGCTGCCTGCCTGCCAAGAGGAAGACCTGCGTTCGATTCCCAGTACTGGCATGGGGATTTTTCCCCTGCTGGGAGACCTGGCCCAGGGTGCACTCAGCCACGTGAGGTCCCTGGGGGGCCAATTGAGGAGCTACTTGATGGAGAAGTAGCAGTTCCAGGTCATGAGGACCACATTAACCGACCAGGGGTGTTCTAGGTGCTGACCATGTCTCACCCTCTGATTCTGCACCCCATCCGCAGCATCTATCATGAACCAAGATGGAGGACGCAGCGGCCAGGCGGTAGGCCAAGGTTCTTTGTGAGCTGTCGTGCCATGGAGTTATTATATAATTTTAAATCTATTTTATTTCGTTTATTTTTGTATTATTAGAATACCGTGTACCACACTGCTGTATGGTGCTTCGCTCCTTTTTGAAATATTATATCCATTCTTGATTTTGGCATGCAGTTCTTTACTTTCTCCACACGTACTATGTATATAGTGTAAAGAGGAAGTATTGTATTCTACCTAAAAATTTGATACCGAGATTTCACTAGAAATACATGTTTTGGGACCCACTGAATCCAAAAAACATTTTCAGAAAAAGGTCTGTGTGCATGTGTGTCTATCTATCTCTCTGTGTGTCTCTGGATAGCATAGCTCAAAAACGAAAAGACCTTTGAATACTAAACTTAGTATTTAAGTTTGGTATCTTCCAAAGATGCGACACAAATATTTTCAAGAAAGAAACTACCCTTTACATAGAAAACATTTCAAAAACTTTCATTTTCTCAAAAATGGCTAACGATTTTGATTCAACTTGTTTATATTTAAGATATTCACATGCCAAATAAAATGCATATCTTGAATTTTCTGGGAATAGCCTCTAAAGTCTTCTTTATTCTGGATGATTTTTATTGAATTTTGCATAACTGGTAAACCATAAGAGATAGACAAAAACTTATTAGACAAAACATGTACTTCACAATAAAAAACATAGTTTATATCATATACATTTTTTTCTGGAGTTGATCGTTCTTGAGATATTCCTTGTTATTGGTTTCAGCTTTAAAAAACTTATACTTTTCTCATACAGGAATTTGTCAACTCCTGTCCTGTTAGTCAACAAACAAAGGAACTTCAGTCACATACCGACCAACTTTTGACCTTCACTTTAACTTATGCTACTCCCTTATTTCGCTTCTACTTACAAGGAAGCAAGTAATAAGACTATTTCTAATAATTTTTTCTTGATTAGCATGAAGTAGAGAAAGTCATGTAAATGGAACACATCAGTTTTTTTTTTCCTTTCTACTCCATGCTAATCAAGATAGACATTAACAGAATGCTAATATTACTTATAAGTAGATGGGAGCTAAGGGAACACACTATGCTAAAGCGATAACCAAAATGTTTTAAAAGCTATGCAATTGTCATGAAATTCATTTTTTTGCATAGTTCTGAGTAAAACAAAAGAAACATGGATGACTTCCAGTTTCAGAAAAGTATATATATATTTTAAAATTGAAACCAATAACAAGCAATGTCTCAGAAACAGTTAGCTCTAAGCAAAACTGAAAAGAATATAAAGTGTATTTTTTTTTTGTCTATCTCTAACAGTTTACCAGTTATACAAAAGTAATTATGAATAAAGAGGAATTCAGAAGCTATTCCCAAGAAATTCAAGATGTACATTTTATTTTGAATTTAAATATCTGTGGTATTTTGATCAAAATTGCTACAGCCATTTTTGAGGAAATCAAAAATTTCCAAAATTTTCCCTTGTAAAGGGTAGTTTGGTGTGGGGGAATTTTCTTAAAAATCTTTGTGTCGCATTTTTGAGAGATACTATATTTTAATACCAAGGTTGGTATTAAAATATTTTTCACATCTGAGTTAAGCTGTTCTCTCTCTCTCTCTCTCTCTCTCTCTCTCTCTCTCTCTCTCTCTCTCTCTCTCTCTCTCTCTCTCTCTCGCTCTCTCTCTCTCTCACTCACACACACACACAAATATATATTCACACTCTTATTCATATTTCCAAGACTCTGGGAAGGATAGGGAATATTCTTGGCTAGAGAAAAGTTTGCGCCCTTGTATATTGGCCAGCCTGGCTTCTTTTATAAATGTATTGCATGTATTCCAGTGTCAATCTGGATGAAGCATCACAGACAGAAACACAAATTCCGGATCCAGCATTACCATAAACAAGCATTTTTCTTCTTCTAAAGTCTGTGCATTTGCAATATCAGGTTGGCTGGCATTGCTACTTGATATTGCTCTCAGTTCAGCAAGCTGAGAAGATGATAATGAACATACCAGGTGGCTCACATGTGCAGATAACCTTTTATGCATTAAAATGAGACAATTCTAAGTAAACACTGGTCAGTGGCAGTGATAGCAAATAGTGTGATTGGGCTTTGTTCTACCCTTAGATATCAGTGGAAGTGGTGAGGGAATTGCACACATTGAGAGGCAGTTCCCAGGCTTGTACTAGAGTCCATTATAATATATAAGAACAGTGTAAACAGACCTAAAAGCTTGTTAAAAGTTTTTCATTTTAGTTACAAGGCTTTATTTTTAGAAAATATGTCATATTTTAGATTGGCAAGTAATTAAAGTCTAGTTTTGTAATTGTGTGAACTTGGCACCTGCTCATTTGTTGATGATGGGAGTCAGCATAAACTTGTTACTGGTTATATGCTGCCTCCTTATACTGTTCTGTGTTTCAATCCAGTAGCTGAGGAAGAAACTGATATGCTGAATAATAGTAGGTACATTTCTTATGATGTAATAGAAAACAAAATCTCAGCTTCCTGCTGTGAGAAAAGAAAAAGGGATGTAATAAGAAATATTTCCAAAATTTACAAAATTTGGACAGGTATACAATGTAAAATACATTTCTAACAAAATAAGTAGCATGAATCTGAAAGTTAAATGGCAATTTGAAAATGAACAAAAATGTTGTGTATAAGTATGAGAAAGGGTTTTTCTGGAGCTACTGGATTATCAAAATACTCTCAGCTTGAATGCATTTCCAAGTATGTGCATTTTGTAACAACTTAAGTTTTAAAAATTTCACCATAATATTTATAAATATCAGTTGCTAACAGAGGTGAGCTAGGGAGGAGTTTTGGGGATTCAAACCCTCCTTGTTAAAATTGTATAAAAGTAATAGCATAATCCTAATTTTAATTCCAACTATAGTGAGTATAAAATCCTTTTTTTTTTAAATATCTCAACTGTGGATTTATTAATACTTATCATTTGGAGTCATGCAAATTGTTTAAAAAATGGATCCCTATACATATCCCTATCCTCTCGAATATATTTCTCTGCATCACTGGTAGCTAATGACATTGCAACCATAACCCCAGCACCATTTTCTTCCCAAGAAGGCAAATGAGGCGTCCTTCCATATACTTGAAGCTTTACACTAATTTACTTGGAGTAGGAAATTTTGATGTTCAAATGCCGTGAAAGAGAGGAACAAACAATTTATAAATTGAAATGTACCTGTATATAATTAACACATTACATGTTACAAAAGAAATTGATTTGAAAAACAAAAAATCTGATGTGCTCCATTCACATGACTTGCTCTACATCTCTGTAACAAATTATTGTTATTAAGCTTATTCTCTGATCTATTTAATACTAAAACATTAGCAGAAATGGTCTTATTACTTAGTTCCTTTATAACTAGAAGGGAAATAAGGGAATACACCAGGCTAAACTGACAGTCAATGGTTTAAAATGTTGTTGTTATGGAACTGAAATCCGTTTCTTTGCTTGGCCAAGCATTGACAAGTTTCCGTAAAGTATTTTAAAACTGAAATCAATAACAAGGAATATCTCAAAAATGGCCAACTCCAGGAAAAATGTATAGGACATAAATTGTGTGTTTTATTGTGATCTACATTTTTTGTGTAGTAAGTTTTTGTCTATCTCTTATGGTTATAAAACAGAATAGAATAGAATTTATTCACCTTAAGAAATACAATGAATTCATGGCTTCATCAAAAACAAATAATACATAATTTAACAAATCTCTTACACTTCTATATACATTATATTTTACAGTATTGATCAAAACGAGTACAATTGTTGCTAAGCTAATCTTGTCTTGAGGCAGTCATTAAGGTTTCTCTTGTGCCGAAGTACATCCTCAGATGAACAGGACCCATGCAACAAATAATGTTTCAGTGTTAGAGAAATCATTTATGAAAAATTCAATAAAAACCATCCAGAATAAAGAGGTCTTTAGAGGCTATTCCCAGAAAATTCAACATATACATTTTATTTAGCATGCAAATATCATAAATATAAGAGATCTTAATCAAAATTGTTAAAGTCAATTTTGAGAAAATCAAAATTTATAAAACATTTTCCTTGTATAAGGTAGTTTGGGGTGGGGGGATTTTCTTAAAAATCCTCATGTCGCATCCTTGGAAGATACTAAACTTAAATAATAAGTTTGGTATTTAACGGTCTTTTTGTTTCTGAGCTATGCTGTCCAAAGACACACACATGGGCCCTTTTCCAAAAATGCTGTTTTTGGATTCAGGGGGACCCAAAACATGTATTTCTGGTGAAATCTCGGTGTAAAATTTTTAGGTGCAATACAATACCATCTTTATACACTATGTACATAGTATGTGTAGAGAAAGTAAAAAGCATTATAATGTCACTATTGAATGAAAAACTTAGAACATATCTATGATTCCATTTCTTCTTTGTGCATCTAAAGCTATTTTTCTGTAAAATCATAGCATTCCTCTACATTTTCTCTCATTCTCTTTTGAATAGAGGAAGTCTGATTCATTTAAATAGATTGTAATATGAAATGCAATTTGTACATCTCTCGCTGCACTTGCTATTGCAGAATAGGAAACCTTGAATTTAACTGCTCCCTACAGCAGTTGTATATTTGCTAGTCAGTTTCTGAGTTCCTTCAACAAACAGGAACATATCTAAGAGCAAAGCATTGGGCTTCACTGTTATATTTCTGAATATTTAACAAAAGTTCTACTATGAAGCATGCACCTGTAAGCTAGTGAACATTTTATTAGCATTGGTTACAGTGGACTAGGGTATGTACTTCGAAGATAACCTTTAAAAATATCTGATATGTTCAATTCACATGACTTTCTCTACCTGTATTGTAAACAAACAATTTATTGGCTACATCAAGCTAATTCATTAGCAGCAGAAATGTCTCATTACTTGCTTCCTTGTAAGTAGCCACTAGGCTAAAACGATTGTTAAACCATTTAAGGTTGCCTCTGAGGTCGAGTGGTCAGTGTTCTGACTTCTCACCAGATGTCCCAGGTTCGATTCCTGGCTGGGATGGAGACTTTTTCTTTAACTAGATTTATTCCATATCCCCCAGAGAGTCTGCAAGATTGATTTGGAGAGTGCATTTAATAGTATAAAATTGAAAATACAAATGTTAAAAGATCTTACAATTTAGTAAGGAAAATACCAGCAATTGTTTCTCAAGTCAAAGTCCCCATATGACCATAGACATTAAAGGGCTATACAAATAAAAAAAAAAGAAAAGATGGTTACTATGTGATACAACTAAAATTCAGTTTTCTTTGCATGGTCAGGTATAAAAAATAACAATGCATATTTCAGAAACTCCACCACAAAAATGTAGAAGAGCTCTACATTTTTTGTTGTTATAAGCTTTGTCAATCTCTTATGGTTTAACAGTTATGCAAAAGTCATCCAAAATGAAGAGCATGTTGAATAAAAGTGGAGTGAGGTACATTACAATCATTGATTTATTCACACTATGTTTTCATTACACCATGTTGGCAGTAGCATGGATGAAAATGGAAACAGGAAGAGAGAATTGTGGGTGTGATCCAGGAAATAAAGCTCTGTTTAAACATGCTGCCAACTTAGACATTGTTTCACTAGATTACTCATATGCACATAAATTCTAACACTTCAGAGGTATTTCCAGGAAATTCAAGATATATAGATATATATTATTTGTCATGTAAATATCCTATGTATACAGTCTTTAATATACAGTATTTTGACTAAAATTGTTGGGGAATTTCACTGAAAATGTTCATGCTCATGTTTTTCAGTTTCGCTGTCCCCCCACCCACTTGCTCACACGCATAGACCTTTCTCTAAAAATGCTTTTTAGGGTTCAGAAGATCTCAAAACAAATATTTCTGCTAAGTTCTTAATGTCCATATTTTGTGGGGCATGCGAATGTCTCCAGTCATGACATATCTTGGCTCAGAGATGGTTGGTACATGCAGGTTAGCTGCTATGTGTTAGTAATGGGAAGGAGCTAGATGAGATAGGGAACATTGAACATGCTGGGGTTGGAGTAATCCTTTTAGAACAACTTACATTGTTATTCGGACATGTCAATGGTATAAATATTCCACTAACTTTATACATGTGTACAGTAGTACTGCAGCTAAACGATAAGTCAACAAACAATTTTCAATTCCACAACATTAAGTTATTAAGAGCTAATAATTCACATTATATTTTGAAAACATGCTATAACACAGATTTATTAACTCATGGTATTTGTACAATATGATACATACTCATCTATGGAATAAAATGTATGCAGTAGTACAATACCTTCTCCACCTATCTGGATTATGCTAGTTCTGAAGCTCACTGAGCTGTATATTATTCAGCGAGGTTACCTAAGGGTTAAACTGCTCTTGGTGATGTTGAGGAGCAGTTTAACAGCTTGGCTACAGAAGTACCAAGTCTGTATGTCTGCTGTGGTCAGACAGATGTGAGATCCTGTATGAGCAGGTATAACTCATCCAAGATGTTTTTGATGAATGCAGAGTTTGTTATGTAACATTTTGGAGGAAGTGAGTTTGGGAACTTTTGCCATGATCCTAAGGACTTTGTTTTGAAAAAGTTGTAGTTTTTGGATTTGGCTGCAGGCAGCATACTGCATATGTCAGAATAGGACGATGATAGTTTATATAATGTCAAACCCATGCACACATAGAGTTAATTATTGCAGCTGATGTGTTTTATGGTCTTTTGTTGTGTTCTTTGTGATTCCAGGTCAAGCCTTGGTCCATAATAACTTCAAGTTATGTAATGGAAGTGGTCCATGAATAATTGCAGTTGAGGTAGTGTTCAAACGGTCAGAGAGTAGTTTAGGTAGTTGGTGAAAATTATGGCTCACAATTTATCCACATTTACTTTTATTTATTTCTTAGTGAGCCAAACCTCCTGGAGGCAAGATGTTAGCAATTTTAATTTGCTGACTGGGCTTTTAATGCTGTGTCAACCACATAAAGTGACAGTAATATATTTTTTGGTTTCGGAATGTCGTAAAACATAGATTAAAAAGCACCAGGCCCAATATACTGCCTTGTGGAATGCTGGCCTAGATATGTCCAATAAGGGAGGTGGCTGAGTTAACACACCATTGGAATTTGTGGTCATATTGATAGTTGGAAGTTATATTAGGCCAGCTTTTGTAGAAGACCTTAATGCCAGACTCAGTCAAATGCTCATTCTATGTCAAGGAGTGCAACATCAGTGCTCTTGCAGTTATTGGATAATTAGTTGGGTGTTTCAAAGGAACTATAATATTATGGAATGAGCATTTGTTGAGCGTGTTCAACAGACTGATTGGTTGGGGTTGAAGTACAATACCTCCACATATTATGTAGAAATATGCTAGAGAAAGCATTAATAAAGGAAAAACTGTGTGAGCAAAAGAAAAACAGAGTGAAGGCTTTAATTCAAATAAAGTATTCAAATTATGTTCCAAAACTTATGTTCTGCATTCTGCACTAGTTACCT
Organism: Hymenopus coronatus; assembly: GCA_030762935.1. NCBI lineage: Eukaryota > Metazoa > Arthropoda > Insecta > Mantodea > Hymenopodidae > Hymenopus > Hymenopus coronatus. The sequence continues at coordinate 3,939,556 of CM060884.1, forward strand.
AGGTTACAGCTTCTGCCTTAATATCAGAGAAAGAAACTATCTTTCAAAATTCTCTTTTTCTAATTTTGTTGGTCGTAACTAGGTTGATGTAGGAATTAAGTTGTTCTGTATATTAGCTGAGGTAGCCCAAGAGAGAGATGTGTGTATGTGTCATAATGTATATAATTATTCAATCAAATTTCCTCTTTTAGATGACTCAATGTGCTCACAAAATGCAGACCCTTATTTTCCCCCCAAAAAAAACAGACAGCTCATATGAAATGTGCCAGAGTTGCTCAGTTTTTTTTTTCTACCTTACCTGTAATGATTACTTTAATTTATAGTTTATATCCAGATTTACATTCTGCAGCTTTTATTGAACATTTTAGCCCTTTTTCACAAAGAATGTAACTATAGGAATATTTGCTCTTTTACTGGTTTACATATATTTTTCAATTCAACATTACCACTTGTGATCCAAACTGACATTTCCTTAGAAAACAAAATACACAACCAACAAAACAATATATTAGGGTGCTACACCACAGAGCCACAATTCGCTTTAATATACTAAGATTTACCATTAATGTCTCAGACATTTTAATGTTGTATTTAGAGAACATTTTGACTCATGATTAATTGTATTTTCTTTTATGGTAAAACTAAAACTTCTCACACCTTTAGTCTTGATTGCACAATTGCATTACATATTTGGTGTATGGTCTAGAACACATGTTTATGAGAGAATGTCAGCTGGTAATTTTAACTTATGTTTTGTTTTTGTTTTGTATAACCAAGTAAAGTTCATTTTACTTATGTTAGCACTTCCAACTAGGAACCAATGTGTTTCTTTCTATATCCTCTTCTTGTAGTCATGAGGTAAGACTGAAATAAATACCCATTATGTTTGTCTAAACTTTTCTATTTAAACAGCACCCATCTACTCTCATAATCCATCAGGCTATGGGCCCAGGACCCTATAGTGTTGTTTAAGAAAAAAGGTGAACTGATAACTGTGCACAGAATCTCAATTTCTGAAATATGAAGAAGAGAGGTTAAGCATCTCCTAAACCACATGTGTTTGAATTACAAAGCTGCTGCATCACCACATTGTATGGTGAACTGCTGTATGTTTTGATATCTTAATTAAAAAAAAATCTTATAAATAAAAAATGCAGGAAGCTGGTGCAGGCAGTTCTTTAAGTTGTCTGACTACATTGACCTCCGTGTCTGCTGTACCAGGCATAATCAAGCTAAAGGGAAGAGCAAACTATGCAACATGGAACTTTCAAATGAAGTGTTCTCTGATAGATTGTGGACTTTGGAAAGCTGTTGAAAGAACCGATACTGATGAAGATTGGGATGACTGTGACAACATCTTGTCATTTGCATCCAACTGCAAAAGCTGAATGGGACAAACTTGCTAAGGACTTTGGAGAACAAGGCGTAGCTAGTCAACTCATGCTGGAAAGGAAATTCTTCAGAGCAAGATTGGAAAACTTCAAATCTATGGATTATTACATCAGTCACATCTTGAACTAGAAGATTGTGGTGTTACGTACTTCAATGAGAAGATTGGCTCAATGATGCTTCATGGTCTGCCTGATTTGTGTACTTTGCTGATTTTAGCGTATGGAGCTGCTCACAAGAAAGTTACTTTAGACTCAGTGTTGGATTTTCTTCATAATTATGATAAAGGAAAGGCTGCAAGTCTGCTAGTGCTTCAACCAACTTGCTATCATTGTCGTAAAGTAGGCAAAAGAAACCAGATTGTCCAGATTTGAAGAAAATCAAGAGAACAGCTCAAAAATACAAAAGGAAAGAAAAGAGAAGCAATCAAGTGTGAGTAATTCAGATTAAGGTACATAAAGTGTTACAATGTTAATTGTTGCTTTAGCTACTGGAAGTTTGGGTAGAGAGGATTGGTATTTTGATAGCTGTTGCAATATATCATAGAGTAGACTCAGCAAACTTTATTGATGATAGTCAATCTTGGGAGATATTAGTAGCTGACAATTCAATTATGAAATGTCTTTGGTGATGCTACTTTGAACATTAACAACAAATGTGAAATAAAAGCTACCATTTCAAATGTAATGTTTTTTTCCAAATAGTGCAGCCAATTTGATGTCAGAGCATCAAATAGCTAGCAAGGGTTAATATACTTCTGTTTAATGATAAAGGAGTCAATGTGTTTCCCAAGGATAGTATAGAACTTCAAGGTGAAAACATGCTAATTGGAAGTGTTGTAAATGGAATTTATATGTTAGATAGAGATGGTAATCCTTCTGCTACAGTGTATGGTAATGTTTGTAAATGTATAAGAGTTGAGAATACTGCTTTGTTGTCCCCTTATTATTCTGAAGAGCTATGGGCATCAAAGAATGGGACATTTAAATCTTCTAGACTTATCAAAATTGCTAAAACTGGTGAATGGAATATCCTTTACTAAATCTGAAAAAATTTGAAAGGGAAACCATTTCCTAAAGCAGCACTGGAATTAATTAATTAATTAATGGTGGTGTGCTCCTGAGAGATAATATATCTTATGGTGGAGCAACACTCTTCGTTATAGTCACGGACGATCTTTCCAGGATGAGCTTTGTTTATTTTCTAAAAAGAAAATGTATATCTAAGTTCAAAGAGTTTAAGTGTATGGTAAAAAATCAGATGGGTTGTAAAATTAAAAGATTTAGGTCTGATAATGGAGAGGAATATGATTGTGATGAGATGAAGTAGTTGTGTAAAGAATTTACTGTCAAATGTAAATGTCCTGTTATTTATGGACGCTCTTTAACTGCTGTGGTTCTCAGCGTCCCATTCTAAATTGGGTGTGAAATTATTAATTTTGCTCAGAGGCCTCTCAATCACGCTTGAGGTTCTTTTACGTGCCGTAAAACTATGACACGAGACCAACGGCTTTACTTCCTTTCCGAAGGAAGCCATGCTAAGGATTTTTATGCCCGAAAAAATCTATCGTACGACCTTGGGTATATGAAGTCAGCATGGTAACCATTACACCACGGAGGGCAACTAAAGAATTTGCTGTCCCATATACAACAGAACAATGTGGAGTTGCTTAATAGAACTTGTGTTGAACTTGCTAGAGCAAAGTTGGATAAGAAGCTGTAAATACTGCAATTTATCTCTTGGTAAGTTACCTCTAGAAATATGGACTAGTAACTAATAGCCATGTGTTTGGATGCAAAGCCATGTCTATGATACCCAAAGTCAAACGTTAAAAAAGCAACCAGGTCATGTGAATGTATATAGAAACGTAACCTTTGATGAAAAAGGGCTGGATTGTGTCCTAGATGGAACTGATGAAGTCCCGGAGTTTGTAAAACTGATTCCAAAATCACTGCTGAGACTGAAAATGTAGAAAACATGGAGAATAATGATCACAATGAAGACGAGTCTGATAGCGAGAATAAGGCAGAAATACTAGATAGAAGGTGAGCCCCACTTGGCTTGATGATTATAAAACAAATTTTTGTGTAGCCATAAGTACAATTAATGCAGTTCCCTCTTCTGCATCAGAAGCAATGAAGGACCCTGATTGGAGACAAGCAATGGTTTACCACAGTCTCAATTTAACATGTTTCTTTCTTTAAAGATCTCTATACTTTCTCTAATGATTCTGTTGGAAAACTGAGCACAAACTTTGACATCACCAAAATCAATATGATGCCCTGTATTTGTTGAGTGTTCCACAAGAGCTGACTTTTCTGGTTGTGAATGTTTCATATATCTTATGTGTTTATTTGGATCTTCCTGTCTATCCAACATAGGACTCTCTGCACTTGCACTCAATAGCGGGGGTGTCTTGTCTTTGATTGGGTTTAAGATGGATCATAGTCTCTTGCTGCAAGTATATCTGATTGCTATGTTGTGTCATTGCAGTAGTTTTGAAATTCTGTTGGATGTACTGTGTATGTATGGTATAAATGCCCATTTTTTGCTGCTATCCTCTGCATTTTTCTTTTTGTTTTACAGACTCTGTATATTTTGATGTGAATAACCATTTGCTTTCAGTATGTAGTTTATATGTCTTTTTTCTTTTTTGGCCAGGCGATCAGAAGTGCATATGCATTCAGCTCGTTTTTACAATGTATTTATCATAGCTAGTTTTACTGATGGAGGATGGTGTGAGTCTGCAGATATGTACCTCTTGGTATGAGTAGGTTTTCACTACACTGAGCAGCGCAATATGTTGGTGGAGGTGTCCCATATTACCATTACGAACAGGAAGAGCAATTTATTGCAGTTTTCAAATTTTAGTGTGAATTGGATATTTCTATGTAAGCTATTGAGGTGTTGCAGGAAATCTGCCACCGTGTGTTTTCCAAGTGGCCAAATGAGATACCATAGCCACAAGGAAGGATTCAGACGATATGTATCCATCACAGTGGACTCAAATGCTTCCGTGAAAATGTTGGCTATACTGGGGAGAGGGGGGAACCCATAGCCGCTTGCTCAAATAAATGTCCTTTATAGCTAAAGTAAGTTGTAGTTAGTGGGCCACCATTTTTGACGAATCTCAGGAAGGGCACTAGCTCAATTGTTTCTTTTATTATATCCAAGGACTCATTGACCGGTATGTTTGAGAATAGCGACTTCACATCAAAACGCATCATTAAGTGATGTGATTGTAATTTAAATTCTTCCAATAACTGCTTGAAGTGTCCAGAGTCTCTGACATAGCTTGGTGTGCTCTAAGTTTTCAGCCAGGAAATTTGCTGAGGCATATGTAGGAGATCCTATTGCGCTCAGAATTGGTCTCTAAGGAGTATTCTCTTTGTGCAGTTTCAGAACTCCATAGACTGCTGGTGTTTTAGACTCATGTGGTATGAGTATGCGTTGTTTACCTTTAGGTATAGAATTTTTTATTATAGCTGTTGTGGTTCTCTCTTTTATAGATGTAGGGTTTTTTCAGAATGTTTTTATCTTCTCATGGATGATGATGATTTCACCAAGGCCATCTTAGCAAAAGGTTCAAAATTTGCCCCGACGCCCAAGCATATACCAGTTGAAGAAATTGTTTCTGGTGTGGAAGCAGTGATGACAAATTTGCTAGAGACAATGACCAATGACATATGTTTAAACACATTCAAAATTCTCAGGAAAGCTAAACCTCCTAAATCCAACATTTCAAAAATAGAATGCATAGCTCTCAATAATGTTGCCTTGAACTCTGACATTACTGTTCTTCCAGCTGAAAAAGGCAATGCAACTGTAGTCATGGACACCAAAAGATCTCCATAAGCTACAAGACAACATGGCCAATACCAGAAGCAGCCATGGCCGTGGAAGCCTAAGAATTTACATATTGTTAGTTCATTTATAAACTTTTTAAATCCTAGCAACTCATAACCCCATTTCACTAGATTTATTTTGTTTCATGTGTGAATCATTAGGTTAGATTAGTATTATTTTTTTGAATCACAATAATTAATGCCATTGTCAGAAGCAATAGTTACGCATGTTTGCTACTCATCAGATAATTTTTATACACAAAAGTAGGCTCATAAAATTGATTCTAATCCTATACTACCATTTAAGAATGGTTGAAGAATGTTGGAAGAATAAAATAAAATATTCTCACGGTACAAACTAATTTGATGAATAGAAGCTAGTAACAGTGACAATTGTGATAATGGCAACAATACCCCATTCTCAAAATGCTTCCAAGTAAATGGAATTTTCAGTGATGTAGTGTTTCCATTTACCAACTCACTTATTATATCTCACAATGCAGTTCACATTATTGATTCAAAACTAAAATGTTTCTATAATGCAATATTCATTCATCAAAATGGTCATAAAATTCAATTTAGAGCTCTAGGCTTCAACTTTTTATTTAAAACTGAAAACAATAGCCACTATAATTTAGTAATATTACAGTTAATTTATGTCATAAAATATCACTTACGCCTCTAAAATTTGGACATTTTTAAAAAAAAAACCTTTGCTTTTACCTTCAAGAGAAGAGTCAACTGGTGTTGGTGACCTAATGGATGAGATTAATTTCACCTTTAACTCCAGCCCTACAGATAGGTATCATTTCTTCACACCTATTCTTAACCCTAGCTCTATAGCAGTAAACTCCAATTGATCATCAGCTGGAGATGAAAGTGAGGACTTTTGAAACATCTTTGAATTTTAGTTAGTGTAACTGAAGCATTTTGTCATAAGTTGAATCAAATATTACTAAATTGGCTCACTTTTAAAGGTTCTTTGAAAACTCATTCTTTTAAAGCTCATCTAACTTTGTGAAATGTTAAAACTAACATGTTGCAGCTCGGAAGTTAACATACACTACATTAAAAAGTGAACCACCTCTGATCTTGAGTTCAGCCATTCCACTTTGCTTTGGTCCTGATGTTGATGTTTCTAAATCCAGTACTGCATATGGAAGATGGGCGCTACCAAAATTGGTCAGTGGAACCTCATGTTGCAATATACATAGAATCATTAAATAAAACTTATTTAAGCTTTGAATGCATGAAATTTTAAGCCATACTGCTTTCTATATATTAATATTATCTCAGCTTAGCAAAGATAATAAAAGCTTCTCAGCTATTGAATCTACAGTATAATACAGATCCAAGGCAAACAAAGATGGTGACACTCGGATAGTGTAATTAGAGGCAAACAGAATAAAGCAAACGTAGAAATTGGTGCTGATGTCAATTTCACGAGCTCAAATAAATTCCACCCATTGAGCAAAGTGTTAGAAACGGACACAAAGTCTCGCATTTGTGAGTGTAAATCCTGCAAGGAGAAAGTGCACCAAAAATTCAGCAAAGTTGTACTCTTAGGAGACTCCTAGCTAGACTTTTCTGGAGATGAAAGGTCATAAGGTAAACTGTTTCCCAGGAATAAAAATTGGTGAACTCATACACAAGACAGAACAGTTTGACTAAGTTAAAACAACACAGAAGTTGTACTGCTACACGTGAGATCAAACCACATAAAGAAAAGTGTCTATGCTCAAGAGATCATGGCTGAAACAATGGATTTTATAGCCAGCACCTACAGCAATAGTGCTTTGGAAAAAAGATATAACAAACAAGAAAATCGCAAAATAAACTGGTTATTTAAAAAACAACACTGTGTCTTTGTGGATGGCAACTTTTGGCTTCGAAATCAAGACTTGGTAAAGACGGAATTCATCTCAACTGTTGAGGTTCCTATGAATTTGGGAAACTGTTGTGTGATGTCATAGGCTCACATGTCACGGGAAACTAGTAAGACATCATTATAACGAAGGAAACAACAAACAAACAAACAAAGCAGGAGGCATGATTGTTGCTACACTTGCTCTGGCAAGATCTGGAATAATGTCCCACTGGAAAATACAAGTTCCAGGACTCAACACAGCAACCATAGAAGATGATAAAAACCAAAAGGGAAACAAGAGTAAAGTCCAAAGATATTCAGGTGAGGTACATAATGATTGTATAAACATAAACAAGATCATTACATTTAAAATAGACAAAATTCCAGAGAGTTTGTTAGAAAAAGTAAACAAGGGGAAAAAAAAACAAAAAACATTTTAATATTTTTCATCAAAACACATAGTATATTGCTGATAAAAGAACAGCTATTGAGCATTTAATTCTTGATCTGCAACCAAATATAATTGTATTTTCAGAGCATGGGCTAAAAGATATTGAATTAAATGCAACAGCTACGAAAGTTATACCATAGCTACTAGTTACTGTACAGAAAAATACAAAAGTAGTGGGGTAGGAATATGTGCAAAGGAGGGTTTGAAATTTAAAAAACTTGACTGTAAACAATATTGTGCAGTGAACTGTCAGCAATCAAAATTGCCTTTAAAAATGTGAATTTTATCATATTAAGTGTTTACAGTCCACCAAACGCTGATAAAAGTAACTTTCTAAAATTATTTGAATTATGTATAAATAATATTATAAAAAATAATAAAATTATAATTGTGGGCAACATAAATATAGATCTGTAAACAGAAAGTAAACACAAAAAGCTGTTAGTGGAACTGCTCAGGCAAAGTAACCTGAAAGTTTTAAAAACAGGACCAACATCAACTCTGATTGGCCAACCTAAACACATAAGATCTAAATATAGCCATAATAAAGAATGGGCTTAGTGGGTCAATTAATAGAAAGTAAGTTCTTAATAAATTTAAACAGTGATGAGCTAGTGTGATAGCTTGCATTTGCAGAACTTCTAATAGCAATATCTCCGTATTAATTGACAATCAGATAAAATGTTTCAAACCACAAGGTATTGTAGGTGTGTACCTAGGTAACAATGAAATAGAAAGCTTAAGTGCCCACGAAGGCATCAACCAGAATAGGAAGACAGCCATACAGCAAATTATCATAAATAAAGAATATTGGGACTACGATTTGAGGCAGGGTTCTCTGATCAGTATGCAGGTTCTGAAATTGGTTGTAAACCTCAATGCATCTAATCCGTATAGAGAAATTAGACTAACTAATAAAACAAATGCTTAGTAACTAAATCATTTATTAAAAAAGGAACCCTGGGAAGTAGTTTACTATTTACATTTAGTAAATGAAGTTTTTAATGAATTTTTAAAAACTTTTAAATATTATTTTGAAGTTGCTGTACCTAAAAAGAGGGTCAAAATTCTTCCACAAAGATAAAACTGGATTACAATAGATATTAAGAAATCAAGCTAGAGACTAAAGTTTATTAGCAAATTAAAAAAGCAGGTAGAAAATTCAGAAAGTTTCAAAGTAAACAATAAGTGATACAAACAGATATACAATAGAGTAAATGTGAAGTGAAGAAACAATACAATGAAAAGCTTATACATGCTCAAACAATAAGACTAAGGCCATATGGTCAGTTATCAAATGGGAAACTAAGCAAGTAGAACAAACTACAAATAACATTCATATAATACATGAGGGCACAATGATTAATGAACCAGAGCAAATAGCTGATGTCTTCAATAGCTATTATTCAGATGTAGCTAAGGATATGTTTACAAGTATTGTACCAAGCCAAAATGTAGAAACTCCAACACATAGAACCTGTGACAGTATTTTTTTTATGTCAGCATCAGAAACAGAGCTAGTAAATATAATGACCAATATGAAAAACAAAGAATCATGTGGTATAGATGAAATATCAAATAAAATTGTTAAGAAATGTTGCCAGTTTATTGTAAAACCATTATGCCATATCATAAATATGTCACTGTGAACAGGAACTTTTCCTGATGCACTAAAAATATCAAAGGTAAAACCATTATATAAGAAAGGAAGTGTGCATGAAGTCGTGAATTACAGGCCAGTCTCGCTATTCTCAAAAAGTTTTGAAAAGGTAATGCACCGATGATTGATATCTTTCCTAATAAAAGATGATATAATAATGAAAAACCACTGAAAGGAAAATCCACAGTCAAAGCAATAACAGATTTTGTAAAATGCATATATGTTAGTAGTTTCCGGATGTCTCAAAGGCTTTTAATATAGTTAACCATAATATCTTATTAAAAAAAATGTATTTGGTAGGAATAAGGGGAGTTGCTCATGAATGGTTCAAATGCTACCTAATGCACCGCCAACAGGTAATAGATGAACAAACAAGCAAATTTAATATCTCATGCTTGTACAAAAGACACATAGTATATGGTGTACCCCAAAGCTCCATTCTTGGACCAGTCCTGTTTTTGATATACATTAATGAGTGTTCTATTGAAAACTGTAAGCCCACTTTTTTTGCAGATGATATTAGTGTATTTGTTACTGGTTCAAATCTATGTTCCTTGGACGAATCAACTAACCAAATGTTAATTAAAATAAATTAAATTAATATATAGATTAAAAATGAAATACAGAAAAGACAGTAGCTATTTCATTTCAAAATATACATGGAGTGTTACTATAATTCTAAATGAAACATGCATCAGCTACTCAGTAAACGCAAAGTTGCTTGGTATATGGCTGGATAAAAACCTGAACTGGAACACCTCACAAAAACTCTTTTCAAAGTCATGGATAAAAAAGTGTTTTATCTCTGTACTATACACACTTTCACTGTATCATATCATAGGTATCATACTATGGGGAAACTGTGATGATGTCAAATTTATATTCAGGTTATAAAAAGAAAGCTATTTGCACAATATTAAAGGTTAACAAAAGGACTAGTTGCAGAGCACTTTTCAAAGAACTAAATGTATTGCTTCTACTTTGCTTGTATATCCAGGAATCAGTTACCTTTGTTAAATCCAATGTTTTCATTTATACACAACAAATTCACATTGAAGCTTGCCCACGATACTAGAGGAAAAGAGCAAATAGCTATAATCCCTCACAATACAAGCTTATTTGGTGCAAGTTTTATGTATACTGGACTTTGCCTTTATAATGGCCTACTGGAACACTTAAAAAGCATATCTACACTACTTAAATTTAAATTAGAAGTCAAAAAGTTCCTGTTAGGACACTGTTTTTACAGCCTAGAGAAATTTTTTGCTAGTCTCAAATATAAATAAATCAACCTGTATAACAAAATGTATTCTTAACCAAAATATATATATATATATATATATACAGTTTTTCTTGCTTATAATCTTATTGTATATATCCATCAATGTGAACATAGTTATAAGTTTTTGAATACATTTCTATTCTATTGTTGTTATTCTTCTTCTTATTATTATTATTACTGTATTTTATTACTCATTTTAATGTTAGTGATTTGTTTTATATTATCGCACTTGGCGTTTGGTGTAGCAAAAACTTGATTTCCTGATTTTTCCTAATTATATTTCCTGGTTCATATAATTTTAGCTTTATCTTTCTCTAATTTTATAGTGCTTGTTTTTCTATATTTCTAAGAGTTTTTGCTTTTGTCTGTTATCACATTAGATTAGTTTCTTAATGTCATAGGTGCATGGAAATGGATGTTGCTAGCTATTTTTCATTTCTTTTCGTGGAGTTTTGTAAACACTCTCATTCTCTGGGTGTGAATCAAAGAGTTAAAGATGCGGAAACAGATTAATCTCCTTTGATGTTATGGCCCTCTTTCCAAGCATACCAATGGAAAAACTGAGACTGACTGCAATAGGGAAAAGAACTGAAGAAACCCAAGAATACAACGCATTACACAGACCAAAATTTCTTTACCTTCAATGTAAAGTATTATAAAGAAACCTTTAGGCAGCCTATTAGCAAACCTCTTTGTCAGTACTTTAGAAACAAGGCTCACAATTCAGACATTCCCATGCCTATTCAAAATACGGTACTACTTTGTAGACAATATTTTTGCAGTAGTAGCTCAAAAATCTATAAAATTCTCAATGGAGAAAGAACGTACTGGGCAGCTTGACTTCAAAATCACCAAAAAAGAAAACCATCTGCAGGAAACCTACTTATATTAATAATTACATAAAACAAAACAGTTACAATCCCTTTCCCCAACAGTATGCAGCACTCGACATCTTGAACACATTATTTAATGCCCCCATGTACTAACAAGAATATGCCATTAACTAAACATAATAAGTGTAGTTACAGAAAATGGATTCTGGACAGAAAACATATTCAAGAAAATAAACAGAGCCATAAAAGAAAGAAAGTGAAAGAGGTGAGCACACTAATTCCAAAGAAAACAATATTTTCAAAAATTTCACATACCATCCTACAGCTTTCAAAATTCCAGAGGATGATCTATAAAAACATATCACTTTCATCCCAAAAATGTTACTCCATGAAAAACATATTAAATTCTAAATTTAAAAAATGAAATCCCACAGGAAACTAAGTAAGCAATATATCATTTATAGATTATGGAAAAATCTAAACCATAATCTAAAAATATAAAACAAAGCAAAAGAATATCTTAAAAACATAAAATGAAAGCACAAAGAAAAATCAGTGACTTGACCTTTTTGAGAGTCCAAAAGTTGCTGCTAAAATATTTCAAGAAAAACAGACTTGCAGTTTGGGAGGACAGGAATCCCACCAGGTAGCCTACTAGTCTAGTCTCGCTCGCACGCAGTTTGTAATAAGTCCTTCAGGGTGAAGGGGAAAGTGGTTGTACTCCAGGAATGGCAAAGCAGTACCGGCAGTCTCGACTTCCTGCATTCTTATTCCTCCTCTTCATCACTTTCTGAGTCCAAGTTAATTACAAAATGTTTCAGAATGTCATCTACCAGATGATCCTTCTGCCAATAATAATGTTCTACTTTTGATTCACGCATTAAACCAATTGTCAGCAGTAACCTTTAACATGGCATTGTGACATAGATTTTCAACATCACAAGATTTGAAAGTTATGCTGTGCTTTGCAATATCACCCTTAATTTGCGCCCACATTAATATGGTGGCATTAAAATCTCAATAATGTGGCAGCAACTTCACTATTTCATGCCCTTGACCTATTTTCATCTATTTCATACGTCTTAACTTTATCCTCGTTCATTTTTATCACTTCATACAGCACTCGTTTTATTGAGCAAGAGTCATAATAAATATTTTTTTCTTGTAGTCATGCCTGCATATCTGCTTTTTTAGATGTAGTTCCCTTGAATGATATGGTGCACATTGTCCATAACAATAATGCTGCTATTGGGAATATATGGAAGAAGTTGGTTTATAAACCACTCTTTAAATACATCAGCATCCATTTCTTCATGACAGTCTAGAGTGAATTTAGATTTGAAACCCTTAAGAGTCCCAGGAATAAATCTGCCTGAAGATGCAGCATGAACAATGATGAACCTAACCGTGTATCATAATCTCCATCTTACTTTTGGCGTGATTTATATTAACCCATGTTTCATCTAAGTAAATAATAGGACGGCCAGTGGAATGTGGGTTCTTCAGTTTTCTAAGGAAATTAAATCTCTTGAATAAATCAGATCTCCCCATTAAATATTTGTGGCCTTGGTATTAACACATAACTTTTTAGTGTATTCTTTAGAATTTGGCACAAAGCCCACTTACTTCCATTCAAGATGTCTGCTGTCCTGTACATCATTTAAACTCAGCATAAAGTGCTCCTTATATAAGAATATATAGCTCTCCTTATTGCTGCAGCTGTAAACGAGTCCACTACTCTTTTCTGGGGTGCTCTGAAAGGTCGCTTCTTCCCAGGAATTTGCAGTACTGTTCCTCTTGCTTAGCACGTCCTCATTTCATGAATGACTTTATGAATTGTGTGAGTAGATACACCAGTTACTGCAACATTTAATTCTCAAATTCTTCAGCAAAATACTTATGCACATTACATACAATGTACCTCGCAGCTGACTACAGAGCTTTGCCTCATTTATTGACATTAGCTAAAAATGCCACAAACATTAACAAGGTTGCAGATATGGATCAATAAAAACATACCTCACTGTTTTTACGCAAAAGTTCCCATTATGAAAATCCTTATGTAATTATCTTGAAAGTTATAGCAAAAGATATGTACTTGCAAGAGACACACTGTCAACATGATAACTAGCATATGCTGTCACAGCGCAAGAAAACTGACAACAAGAAAAGGTTTTGACTGCACAAACCATCCTTTTTTGAGGGGTTGCCATTGTATTAAAAGGAAGGTAGTTGAGGTCTCTCTGCCCCCCAAGAGGAATGCGACAGTTGACTGGGATCTAATGATGGGGTTTCCCAGTACAGTAAGTGTTTGCTTACGATTCAGTAATTAATGCCACTCTACTGTCACAAAGTCTGCAATACCTAACTGCAGTTATAAGTAAAAAATCTGACACATCTCTGCAACAAATTAGTGTTGAAAAAGCTTATTCTTCTATTTACTTCATGATAATCGAGATAAATGTTAACAGAAATTGTCCTTATTCTTGGTTTCTTGAAAGCAGAAGGGAAAAAAATCTAATGTGTTCCATTCACATGATGTCCTCTAGTTGTTCAGTAAACAAACCTTTTATTCAAAACATTAATCTGTTATCTACATCGTGCTAATCAAGATAAACATAAGTAGAATTAATCTTATTACTAGCTCCTTGTAAGTAGAAGGGAAGGAAGAAAATACACAGGTTAAAGCGATAGTCTCCTCCTTTGAAAGCCGATCACTATGTGAAACAATTCAGGTTTGGTAAACAAACGAGAAACGAGAAGATAGATGTCCGCCATTTGAGAAAAGTTTAAGTGGCTTAAAATTGAAACCAATAATCTGAAACATCTCAAAAATGGTTAACTCTACAAAAAAAAAAAAAAAAAAAAATTAAAAAAAAAAATGTACATGACATAAATTGTGCATTTTAATGAGATCTGCATTTTTTGTGCCGTGAGGTTTTGTGTATCTCTTACAGTTTGACAGTTATATAAAAGTCTTCCAGAATGAAGAGGTCTTCAGAGGTTATTCCCAGAAAATTCAAGATATACATTTTGTTTGTCATAAAAATATCTTAATACATAAGGCATTTTAATCGAAATTATTAGATCATTTTTGAGAAATTCAAAATTTTCAAAACATTTTCCATGTAAAAGGTAGTTTGGGGTGGGGTAAATTTCTTGAAAATCTCGTGTCACATCCTTAAAAGATACCAACATTTACACACACACCACTGGACCTTTTTTCTTTTTGGATTCAGGGGGTCCCATAATGTATTTCTGGTGATATCTCTGTATACATTTTTGTGTGCATTACAATACCTTCTCTATACACTATGCATTTAATACATGTAGAGGAAGTAAAAATCTGAAGAGTTCCATTCATATGACATTCTCTACCTGTTCTGTAAACAAACTATTCTTACAAAAGATTATTTCTTTCTACTTCATGCTAATTGAGATAAACATCAGCAGAAATAGTCTAATTACTCACTTCCTTCTAAGCAGAAGGGAAATAAGGGAATGTGTTAGGCTAAACTGACAGTCATATCTTTCAAAGCTTGTTGCTATGTGGTCGAAATTCAGTTTGCATGTCCAGGAGTAAAACAAAAGAAACAGGAATGACAAATTCCCATTTGAGAAAAGTTTTAAGTATTTTAAAAATGAAATGAGCAACAAAGAATATCTCAGAAATGGTTCACTCCACAGAAAAAAAAAATGTATATGAAATAAATTGTGTATTTTAATGAGATCTACAATTTTTGGCTATTTCTTATGATTACCACTTATGCAAAAGTCATCCACTATGAACAGGCTTTTAGAGACTATTCCCAGAAAATTCAAGATATCATTTTATTTTTCATGTAAAGATCTTTAATATACAGTATATTAATCAAGATTGTTATACCCATTTTTGAGAAAATCAACATTTTCAAACATTTTTGCATTTAAAGGATGGTTTGGGATGGGGTAATTTTCTTGAAAATCTTTGTGCAGCATTCTTGGTAGATGCTGAACCTAAATATCAAGTTTGGTAGTTCACAGACACTTTGTTTTTTACTTCTGTTTTTGAGTTATGGTGTTCACAGACACATACACACATATACACATGAACCTTTTTCTAAAAATGCCTTTTTTGGGTACAGGTGACCCTAAAGCATGTATTTCCAGTGAAATCTTGTAATCAAATTTTTGGGTAGAATGCAATACCTTCACTACCCATGTACCATGTAAAAGTATAGAAAGTAAAAATCTTTCAAAATGTTTTTTGTGAAATTAACAACTTAAAGCCAAAAATGCTGCATCATGTTATGATAGCTGTGAGCAATATGTGTTCTTTAAAAAACTGTAGCTTTCAAAAATATTTAATGTACATGCATGTACGTGTGCAGATTATTTATATTTGAAAAATTATTTCTGACTTATTGTTGTACATGTTAAATGAACAGTGCTGGGTAAAAAGCTTTCACTGACTTTCAACATAGAGCACACCAATTCTAAACCTCACTTAAAATGCATACCAAAGCTTTCCCATTCACATGACTTTCTGTTCCTGTACTATTCTTAAAAAGATTATTATTTATCTACATTACACTATTCCAGATAAACATGAGCAGATTGCTCGCTTCCCTGCAAGTAATACACTGACCTAAAGCAATAGTCAAAAATCTTTTAAAAGCTAGTCGCTGTGTGAAACAATTGAATTTTGATTGTCTGCTTGATCAGGAGTAAAACAAAAGGGATATGAAATGAAAGATGACTTCCTATTTGAGAAAAGTAGTAGTTTAAAATTGTATAACAAGGAATATGTCAAAACTGCAAGAAAAAGGTATATGACATAAATTGTGTGTTTTAAAGATATCTATATTTTCTGCATAGTAATATTTTGTCTGTCTCTTAAGCTTTACCAGTTATACAAAAGTCATTCCTAATGAAGTCATCCTAGAAAATTCAAGATATTCATTTCATGTGTCATGAAAATGTCTTAAAAGCACACACATGCTCCCATATGCATGCACACACACATACACATTCTTTTTTCTTTTTTGATAATTTAATTATGTGTAGAGACGGTACTGCAACAGTTGGAAAAATACCTAACTCTGGACAAATAGGAATATTTGAAAGAGAAATGGCCAAAGACTGGAAGTTAGGCATCATAAATGATCAAAATAGTCATTTTAAATAGCTAAATTTAATAGTGAGGAACAATATAGAAAACATTAAACCTATTTATTTATTGGATAGTATTATTCACACAACCTCACATTCAGTATATTTATATTAACACCATGTGGCTGCAGAAAGACTTTTGTTACTAACAGGGAGGAACCCTTTAATTCCTTTAAAAATTAATTGAAGGCTTAAAGGAATCGACCTGGACAAAAGCCTAATGTCTGATCCCTCACCTTCACGCGGTGCAGCTGTTAGTAATTACATATCAGTTTTGTTAATTGCTTCTATAATTTGAAGACTTAAAGAAACCGATCTAAAGGATGATGAACAAAAGGGAAGGGCTGCTTACCAATAAGTACTGGTCAGCTTGGTGAGTTATTGACCTGGACTGATATTTCTTTCTTTTCACATATCAGATCCCCTCTTTTACCTTTCTTATCCAGTTTTGCTTGACTCAATTCTTGTTTTCTTCGACTCTGATGGTATTAGAGTACTCAAGGCATAGGGGATCATTTCATTTTCTTTCCTGTCCATACCTTTCCTTTCTTAGGTGATGTAACCGCCATTTATGGTACCTAATTTTAAACTGTTACAAAAAGTTGAATAAAAACATTCCAGATAAAGCGATGTCCCATTGGAAAAAGAAACATTCTGGAAGTAAAACAGTCCCCCATTTGGATTTCCGGGGGGGGGGGGGGACCTTTTTCCAAGGTAAACAAAATATGAATGAAAAATTGAAAATTTTACAATAGAATACAGGAGGTCTATCACAAGCAAAGTAACATGAACTAAGTAAAACTATATATGATCATAATATTCAATACAATTCAAGAAGCAAATTTAACATTAGAACAACTAAAATATTATCAATTTCAAAATTTTAGTATATACCTACTTCCTAAGGGACGACAAATAAGCAGTGGCATTCTAGTTGGAGTTCGAAAAAATCTTAATTCATCTTTTAAAATTATTAAAGAGATGAACAATACACATAAAATAGAAATAATTAAACTAGACATATGAATAAATAAATCTCACTGCAAAATTTATTCTGTTTATAATCCCCTAAACAATACCCCAAATCTTGAAAATATCACAGTAAATTCAAATACAATCATAATTGGAGATTTCAATGCCCATTCAAGACTATGGGGATATGACAAACCAAATTCTGGAAAGATCATAGAAGACCTACTAAATTCAACAACTACAGAAGTTGTTTACCACATAAAAGATCCACCAACCAAGATCTGGTGCTGGTCCAACCCTGACTTACTTTTAGTATCCTCAGATTTATACTCATCAACTTCCAAACAAATCTTAGAAGATCCAGGCTCAGGACTCAAAACTATAATTGCCACTATTCAACTTATAAAGATAAATTTACTCCTATAAACCATAAACCTAGATGGAACTTTAAAAAAAGCAAACTGGAAAGATTTTACAAATGAATTAGAAACCTTATTTGAAAAACCAGTAAATAAATCACCAAAATCAGATAAACTAAACAAAGATGTATGTGATACAATTTTGAAAACAGCAAAAAAAAATACATTCCTAGAGGATTTACTAAAAACTACAAACCTTTTTGGAACTCACAACTAGAAAAAATGAAAAAAGAAAGAGACCAGGCTAGAATCACAGCAGAAAAATCTAAAGATAAGAAAGAAGTACAAAATTCAAGAAAATTAAGTGCTCAATTCAAAAAAGAAGTTACCAACACCAAAGGAGAACATTTTAATAATTTCCTACAGAATATAGACTATAGAAAAGATGCACATAAAGCATACAGATTCATACATAACATTCAAAACAAGAAAGACAATAAAAAAGCCTTTAATTTATAATAATAAAATAATTACAGATGAAAATGAAATAGCTAATAAATTTATCTAAAATAATCTAATACCTATAGATTATCTGCAAATACCAAAAAAGAACAAAAAGTCATAAAGAAAAATATTAAAGAATACATAAAATCAACAACTAAACTTAAAGATAATATATTTAATTGGAATTCAATATTAAAGAATTGAACATTGCAATTAATAACTTAAAATTGAAAATATCTCCAGGACCCAATAATATACATACAGAATTCATAAAACATCTGGGAAAAAAAGCAAAATTAAGACTCCTAAATCTCTATAATTTGTCATGGAATACAAAACCATGGAAGATGAATGGAAGAAATCTATAATAATACCTATTTTGAAATCAAACAAACCAGCAGAAAATTTTTCAAGTTATCGTCCAATAGCACTTACCAGAGTATTAGCAAAAATCATAGAAAAAAATGATTTCCAATCGTTTAAATTGGTTTCTAGAAAAAATAACTTAATTTCAACTAAACAAGCAGGATTTAGAAAACACCATTCAACAAATGAACAGATTTTAAATCTTAGTCAAGACATTAAAAATACATTAAGTTAAAAAAAAAAAAAAGACACTCTAGCAGTATTTATTGACTTTCAAGGAGCATATGATTGTATTTGGAAATACAAACTACTTGATAAACTTAAAATTCTAGGAATCCAAGGCAAAATGTTACATTGGATCAGTGAATTCATTATACAACGCTTTATTACTACCAAATATAATGATAAATTGTCAAAATATCAACAGACACACCATGGCGTACTTCAAGGCAGTATCCTTAGTACTACACTCTTTAACATTCATATCAATGATCTTCCATATCAATTACAAAAAAGAAAATGAAAAGTCTTAATGTTTGCAGATAATGTAGTCATATGGAATTCTGAACCGAGAAATTAAAATCAACAATTAATAAATATAGCACAACCATCCTTGATGACATTACAGAATTGGACATCTAATAATTTAATGAAAACTAATACACAGAAAACAAATTATCAACTATTTACACTAAGGAAGAAACCAATAAATATTTCCCTTCAACTAAATGGAGAAATTCTCACAGAAACACATGAAGCCAAATATTTAGCTATTATTTTTGATACAAAATTAACATGGAAAAAACACATTGATAGCATAATAAAAAAAAACAAGGAAAAAATTACCACTATTAAAAAGACTGGCAGGCAAGAAATGGGGAAGCACTATATAAACTTTAAATACTTTTTACAAGATGTATATTAAATCAATATTTAAATATTGTGAAAAGATACTAATAGCTGCAAATATAGAAAAACTTGATATTCTACGAAATCAAATTCTTTGCCTAGTAACTGGAGCTGTTAAAACTACCCCAGTACTTGCTATATAAATTTAAACAAATAATCCAAGACTGGAATTTGACATTGAACAAGCAGCCATCTTACAATATGAAAAATTAATCAGACTACCTTTTAATGACTGGGAAAAAATAAAACCACAAGTAAACCTTAAGACTCAACAAAGTTTCCTTAATAAAATCAAAGAAGTCAAACATAGATTAAAACTTTATTACTTAAAAGAAAACATACAAACAAATATTAACCTGTCAGAACTTTTGATATTGAACATTATCTACACTTAGCCGAAGAATTTACAAAATCTGAAATCTCTTTGTGTGTTCCGAAACAAATGACACTAGAAATAATAAATTTAAGATACCTTACCAATGAAAGGCTGCATTCAAAACTTGCAAATATGCATAGAAGCTTGTGACAGTGATGTGGTTAAATAAAAAATAAAAGAATTTGAGTCGGTTTTTGTAACATAAACGTTACTTATTTTTACTTACTGGGGACCGGTTTTGGGTAACACTTGTTCCTATTTTCAACCCTTTCAACCTTTAATTCCTAAGGGTTGAAAACGGGAACAAGTTTTACCCGAAACCGGTCCCCAGTAAGTAAAAATAATTGATATTTGTGTTACAAAAATCGACTTAAATTCTTTTATTTTTTATTGAATGGCTACATGTTTATACTGACGGCTCTAGCTTACCAAATAACAGTGGTACTGGCGCAGGTGCAATATGCCCTCTCTTCTCTATCTACAAAAGATTATAATTTTATATACTACAAATTTTGACGGAGAGATTCTGGCAATACTTCAGAGCTTACAAAACCTACTATATCATATAAATAAATTTGAAAAAGTTGTACTATTATCTGACTCTAAAACAGCTATTATATCCATAACATCTGATGTAACACCTAATAAACTAAATATTGCAGAATGCCGCCAAATCATAAAGCACTTAATGAATGTAAATAAAAGATTAATACTTCACTGGATACCAGCACATTGCGGAATACAGGGTAATGAAACAGCTGACTTTCTAGCCAAGAAAGGGAGTAAAATTACATAAAATTCATCTGATCCAATAAGTTATCACTCTATCAAAAGAATCATAATATCAACATATAGTAACAAATTAAAGAAGACAATGTATTATAAACAAAGGAAAACCATGGGAAAATTTATGTAATAACATGACCAGAATCACTACATTACCAAGAAAATCCTCTATAGCAACTTTTAGACTCCTAACAGGCCATGACTGTCTCAATAAACCTTTATTAAGGATTGGTATAGTGAGATCTGCGCTGTGTCCTTTCTGTACACTTAAAAAAGATATGGATGGAAACAATCTACTGCGCTGCCCAACCTTGAGTGGACATGATAATATGACATCAAAATATTGGAATGCAAGAGAGCGAATGGCTTCACTGCCAACTGCTCAACATTAGATACTAACCAACCATATTAATAGCATGTTGTATTACTACTTCCTCTACACATACTATGTATATAGTGTGTAGAGAAGGTATTGTATTGTGTCCAAAAATTGATAGCAAGATTTCATTGGAAATACATGTTTTGAGATTCTCTGAATCAAATCAATTTTTTAGAAAAAGGTGTGTGTGTGCATGCGCGTGTGCCCCTGCGGAGCCTGCGCATTGCATGTGTGCATGAGCATGCGCAGATGTGTGCGCATGCGCATGTGCATGTGTATGTGCAAGTGTGTGTGTGGACAGCATATCTAAAAAACAAAAAGTCTGTTAAATATCAAACTTGTGTGTGTGGACAGCATATCTCAAAAACAAAAAGTCTGTTAAATATCAAACTTGGTATTTAAGTTTAATATCTGCCAAGGATGCGACACAAAGATTTTCAAGAAAATCACCAACTATGCTTTACATGCAAAAATATTTGAAAATTTTGATTTTGTCAAAAATGGCTCTAATGTTTTTGATTAAAATATTGTATATGAAAGATATTTACGTGACAAATAAAGTGTATGTCTTGAATTTTCTCTGAATAGGCTATAAAGACCTGTTTATCCTCAATGAATTTTTCTGAATTTTACACAATTGGTAAACCATGAGAGATAGACAAAAGCTTACCACACAAAATATGTAGATCTTGTTAAAACACATAATTTATGTAATATATTTTTGTTTTTGTTTTTTGTTTTTTTATACTTTTCTCTTACAGGAATTTGTCGACTCCTAACCAAACAAGCTACGAAATTTCAATCACATAACAACTAGCTTTTAAAATATTTGACTATTGTTTTAACCTATGGCACTCCCTTATTTCCCTTCTACTTACTAGGAAGCAGTATTAAGGCCATTTCTGCCAATTTTATCTTGGTTAGCATGGAGTAGATAGAAGAATAATCTTTTTAATAATAATTTGTGAATAGAACATATCAGATTTTATTTTTAAAGTGACTAAATAATAAGCTAATTGTACTTAAGAGAACACATTTCTTGAAAGCCTTACAAGCTTCTGCGCTTGTTTATAAATTGCACATGAAGCAAAAGCTGTCATTTTTCATTTAGTAAAATGATCTCTCAACATCCTCAGAGGTAGTTGGAGTAAACCTACATTGTAGGGTCCATTTCTGCTGTAATAGAAATCCCCTTCCAAGTTTGACCAGATGAAGATTTTTTGAAAATGCCATTTTACACTTTTCTCTAGCTAATGAATCCCATTTCTCTGGCGCACTCTCCAATCTTTGTCAAAGGCGTCCCTCATTCTTGAAGCTGGCAGAAAACTGAACTAGGCCCAATGAAGGTTAAGTTATTTCTCACTTCTCAAGATTCAAAAAGAGTCTTTGCTTTTACAATTGGAGATGTTTCATCCTTTAGAGCTCTTACCACCTTAATTACCCTTGAGAAATTTGAAAGGTACTCAACAATTGCTGAAATCTTGTTACAATAGTTTAGGTATATCCGATGTAATGTTTTTTAAATGGCTATATTATGCAGGTGGCATGAAGCTTGTTTAGAAACTCCGCTTTTAAAGTAGTCTCAGTCTTTATTATATATGATGCAGTGTCTGAGATGAAAATTAATACATTATTACATTGAATTTATTCAAACCACAGTAACTTTAATAAATGGGTAAATAATTGTGCAATAGTTGAATTGTTAATTTTTTCAGATGCTCTGTTGTAACCAAGAATGCTTTTATTGATTCACTTTCTGAAGGATCTAATGATCCAACAGTGACACTGGATGTAAAATGATCTGTAGGATTAGTTGACTCATAAGTTGAACTCCAAATTTTTTATTTTTTAGTAATTTTCATTACTTCATTGTAACATTCACTTAAGTAACATTTTCACAAACTTTACTCACAGATCATAGATTTGCGTGTACTTCTCCAAAAACTGCCTTAATGTAGCATGCTGTGGTTTCCACAAAGGGGTTCTGGCATCAATAAAAGCTTTGCATAAATTGAATGCAAATTGCAATTTTTGACTCCATGCTGCAATTACCATCAGAAGCAGACAAATGTTCTTCCAAGAAGCCTTGGAAAGTGGAGTTTTGTATTCGGTTGCTCTGATATTTTGAGAAATGAAATATTTCTTTTTCACTCACTGTTCACATATCTTGGACAGAAGTAGGTATTTTATTATCGATAGAAAATACGTTGAATCCAAAATTATTAATGTAACTATGCAATTTATTGAGTAAACAAACACTGAACTTTGATATGTTACTAGCTATCTAGCACAATAATGTTGCAATGAAAACTGAGAGAAAGAGAAATTTAGAACAGCTATTATAAAGCAAATTTTAGCTCCAGCACCATTTTGAAGAAAGTATGATCCAATAGAAAGTCAAGCAAACATAACTCTTACCTAGATACTGTTACCTCTTTTTACAGTGTCACTCATTGTTGCTTTTAATAATAGAGGAATAAATAATAATAATAATAATAATAATAATCAAAATGCATTTATTTCAGCAGTCTGGCATTTGTATATATAAATAATGCAGAATCATTTCAAATTGAAAATGGATTTTTAACACATTTAAAAACACTTACTGCCAACATCTCTGATAATAATGGAAAATTGTTGAGTGAATTTGCTAATTCAGATCATTCAAAAATCACAAATAAATATTTATAGAAAATCTGACATACCTACACAAACACCTACACTTACAGTGTTAGCAACAGCAGGTCTATAATTGATTGTGATAATATATGATAAAATAAGAACTAAAGCTTTCCTGGCGACGTGTTAATTCAAAATCTTCTCGGGCTTCTAGCCAGGTAAAAACTTGGCTTGACACCAACGTTTCGAAGAAGTTCACCCTGAAGATGAAGAAGATGCACTTCTTCGAAACGTTGGTGTCAAGCCAAGTTTTTACCTGGCTAGAAGCCAGAAAAGATTTTGAATTAATATATGATAAATTAAGATCACAATTGCAAGCTGCAATGTTTACAGATGCTGCAACACAAACTCCGATGTTATCTTGTATTTGCTAAAATTTTGCCTTTTTGAAAAGTGCAATAAAATTAATCAAACAAAGAAACAGAAGAGGTGTGTGAAATAACAAGAAAATGTCAAAAAATTAAATTGAGTGTTATTTATGGATACTCCTGTTCTATATTAGGCATGAAGGTCTAATCAATTTTGCTTGGAGGCCTCTTTATCAGGCTTGAGGTTCTTTTATATGCCATAAATCTGTGACACAGGGCCAACAGCTTTACTTCCCTTACTACAGATTTTTATGCCTGAAAAAATCCACTGCCCTCCATAAGGTTTGAAGCTATTATTTGACCTTGGGAGCCAGAGGCTACCATGTTACATGGAGGACAGCCAAGAAAGTGCAAGATAAATTGATTACAATACTATCTTATGGAAACAAAAATAAATGTGTTCCATTCACATACTTTCTCTACTTATTCTGTAAACAAGCTGTTCTTACAAAAGATTATTCCGTTACCTCATGCTAATCAAGATAAATATTAGCAGATTTGTCTTATCACTTAGCTCCTTGTAAGTAGGAGGAAAATAAGGGAATACCCCAGGCTAAAGCAATAGTCAAATCTTTTAAAAGCTATCGCTATATTATCAAATTCAGTTTCTTTGTATAACCAGTCCGGACTAAAACAAAAGAGATATGAAAAAAATGACAACTTTCTATTTGAGAAAAGTATACATATTTTAACAATTGAAACCAACAACGAGGAATAACTTGGAAATGGTTAGTTCTACAGAAATATGTAAATGACATAAATATGGGTTTTTATCGGATCTAATTATTTTATATAATAAGATTTTTATCTATCTTTTATGGTTTACCAGTCATGCAAAAATCATTCAGAATGAAGAAAACTTCAGAGGTTACTCTCAAAAAATGCAATATATCCTTGTCTTTTATTTCTGATGATATATGGTATTTTAATCAAAATTGTTAAGGCTATTTTTGAGAAAATTAAAAATTTTGAAAATTCTCTCATGTAAAAGATAGCTTAGGGTGGGGGGATATTCCTGAAAATCTTTGTGTTGCATCCTTGGAAGATACAATTCATTTTTGAGTTATGCTGGGTACATCCACAAGTACATATCTTTTTCTAAAAATGCTTTTTTTGGATTCAGGGGTCTTCATATCATGTATTTCTAGTGTTATCTAGGTCAATGGCATATCTAGAATTTGAATCAGAGGGGGGGATCAAGAATATCTTTTGTAGTTAAAATTTCCAGGAACTTGCAATAACCCTCCCTCCTCATCATACCAAAATTTAAAAAAACTGCAATATCAATAATCTGTCATGGTTTAGGGGTAACATTCTAGCCTCTAGTTCCCAAGATTGCAGGTTCAAATCTAGCGGGAGTGATGAATTTTATTCGGGCATAAAAATCCTTAGCATAGCTTCCTTCACAAGATGTCAGTCCTGTGTTGTAGATTTATGGCACATAAAACCTTAAAACTGATATAGCAGCCTTTGAGGAAAATTAAGTTGTCTTTTATGCCTAAATGGGATGCTTAGAACTGCAGCATTAAAGATAAATAAAACTCACTTTCTTTTTTACATAATTAATACAAACTTATTTTTATTTTTGGACCTTATATTTAATTTTAGAGGATATTGCAGACTACTAAGCACAAATTAGAGGAAGGAAAGAGTTTCAGTAGTGGACTTTTTTGTGATCTAGTTGAGTATATTCCTATATTATATCACTTAATATTTTTGTTTAAAATTTCATTAATTATTCAACTTTCGTGTTTTATGTTTAGCTTGTATTTTTAGTTTCTCTATCACATACAATGTGCATAATAGGTAGGGAAGGTAATGCATTCCATGCATAAATTCAATGGTGACATTTTTTCAAAAATACATGTTTTGAGGACACATGAATCCCAGAAAAAGTCATGCGATTTACATATGTTTATGTGAACAGCATAACTATAAACAAAAGTAGGTTAAGTGCCAAACTTGGTATTTGAGTTTAGCATCTTTCAAAGACAATGTGAAGGTTGTTAGGAAAATTCCCCATCCACCACAAACTACCATTTATATGGAATATTTTTGAAGCTTACTTTCTCAAAAATGGTTCTGTCTGGATTAAAAGCCATCATAATTAAAGACATTTAGATGAAAATAAAATGTATATATTGAGTTTTGTGGGAGGCCTTCTTCATTTTGGAGAACTTTAGCAAAAGCAATAAACCATAAGATATAGATATAAATCATACTACACAAAAATGTAGATCTCATTAAAAACAGAATTTATGACAAGAACCATAAACATAGGTTACATTGTTCCACTTTTACAAAACTTTTTATTTAATCCGACACTCAGAAATAATATATACTGAACTTTTAAGATAGATTTTAGGTTCTTAAAACTTTCTCTAAAAGGCCATAATTTGACGAAGTATTTTTATGAAATTTATTGTTTCTTATTCTGAGCTAAAGTAGACCATAAATATTGGTAAATTTGCTCCAAATCAAATAATTCTATCTTAAAACATTTTGTTCCCCATTAACATGAATAGTACAGCATTCAATGGTACCAGGAGTGACTCATCATCACATTGCTTTATTTTATATTTTTTGCTAAACTATACAATACTTTTAAAACAAATTGTTAGACACTAACACAGAACAAAGTTAGGGTAATTTAATAACAGTTATATGCATTATGATTTAGAAACAAAATATGCAAATTTCTTTTCTGTGATCATTGCATGCAGGCTTTCTGCATTTTCACTTTTCTGTCTTTATCTGTTGTGTGCACAAATGGCATCTTGCTTGCTTCTGCAGTTTTGAAGGTCTGTGGTCTTGATCTTGGGGGTTCTTGGTTCTCTTGAGTCCCAGAAGTGATGTTATATTTTCAGACAATTCCCGCAGCAAATTAGTTTTATAGATGCCTTTGCATGTGTGGTGAAGCAAGTGGAAATCCAAGATTCTTTAGAAAATCTTTTCTTTTCATCTCCTGCTGTGATTTTACTAAGAAAAAAATGTATACATTTATTGCTGCCTGGTCCAAAATTCCATAAAACATTCAAAATGGTCATTGCTATGTGCCCCTTGAAACAGAGTATGCATGTATCATTTTGTCAAACATATCCATGGTTCCTTTTGTACTATTATAAAAATCTATTCTCTGATTTTTTGATAGCCTCATCAACATCAGGAGCACTATGCATAGTAGACAAAAGCACCACTGATTTCCCTTTTTTAGAAGTGAAGAAGAGAAGTGTTTTTTGATGAAAAGCAAATTGAGAAGATAGTACTTTCTTTTTTCTATTAGGTAGGGAACTTGGTGGGATTTCTGCCTTATTTTTCTGCATTGTACAAACATTGTCAAATTATGTTTCAACATCATTTCTGCAAAAGGTACAGACGTGAACCAATTGTCACAAGCTCATGGATAGGTGAAAATTTATCTTCCCTGTTTCTCTTTATCTTGTCATCAAATCGCAGACAATTTAGCAGAAATTTGAATCTCATTTGGCACATAATACATTTGTACACTGATGAGACAGAACACAGTATTGAGCTAACCATCTTTTCTGCTACCTGACATGTAAAGTAATCCTATTATTGCACATATTTCTTCTCTATCCGTATTGTCAACAAATCTCTGGCCAGGATATGCGCATCTCTCCCTTGTAATTTCCTCATTTGTATGATTTACACCATCTGAACAATAGTTTCATTTAATAGAATTTTGAGGGCATCATGCTCTGAATTAATGTATTGAGCAAATTTAGCAGCTTTGGGAATTTTCACAATGTTCCGAATAACAGTTTTACTTTTCTTAGGCAGCTCTACAGGCCATAAAAATCCATTCTTACCTTTTACTGTGTTTGGTGATGATGCCTCCTCATCTGGTGTTGTAGCTTCAATCTCAGAATTATATGCAGATGCTATTTCTAAGTTATCTTCTTCACTTGAAAATAAGTCATTTTTGCTGTCATCCTCATATTCTTCTACAGCTCTTCTCATAACGTCATCAAATCTTGGGTCACTGACATTCATAGATGCAGTATTTAAAATCTAGGATGTAAATAACAGCTACACACATGGTAACAGCAGTGATTTATAATCCCAAGGATTGTTCAGTCTTGAGTAGCAGCTGAAACTGACTGTTAATCAGCATGACTGACAAGTAACTGATATATGCAACAATGACAGAGGAATGCATAGGCATGACAGAAAGTAAAACCATTGTAGCCAAATTTAGAGTCAAAACAAATTGTTGTTGGGGTGATGCGTCACCCCTGTTACCATCGGAGGGTTAAAATACATGATGCCTGAAAAGGTTGCGGTTAGCTGATCAATACTTTGTGATTCTGGTAACATTAGAATGAAGGAAACATGATATTGAATAAATACAGTTTACAATATCAGAGTTCCCACCATGTGCAATCAAAAATGTTGATTGCAAATTTTACAGTGAATTCTATAATGAAGCTTTGTCTCTTCGAAGAAAGGATATCTATCCTGTAAATTGGATAGGAAGGTGCATTTCCGTTTAGGCACAATAGTTAAGTTCTTGCAAATATCACAGCACATCAACTACCAACACTATACTGGGTAAGACTACTGCTCACAAAATGCACTAAACAGTAACAAAAATAAGCGAGAAAGGTGCTGACTCAGCATTTCTCACAACAAGAAATGGCAACAATTTTAGTTAGGTTTTTAATTTAGGAAGGCAGTGTCAAGAATATATGGGACCTATTCGCGTCCCAATAAAAATTCTTGGGATGCAGGACATACAAGTAAAATGGGGAACTGTCCCGTTTTTACAGGACGAATGGCAGGTTTATATCAATATTGTCACACTTTTTTCCATGTCAATTAAATTGAATAATGAGCAAACAAAAGGTAAATTAATTAACATAACAGATCAATGAACCAGAGGAAATAGAGCACAAGTAGTCATTCACTATCGTTTACTGCTATATACATTACACTAACACTATACTCAAGTTGCGCTGAGCCAACAGGCAGAGCGGTTGTAGAGTTGTAGGAATGCACGCCGTGCCAGTAGTCTCTGGTTGCAGAATCCAATGGGTGAGCGACTAACCTGCACAAAGACCACAAATAATCTTCTTTTATAATCTTGTTAATATTAAGTTAAATATTATGTTGCTTTGTTTCTATGGTATAGCAGAAAGATGTTTATGACGGAGAATTTCAATGAATGTGTTACTTTTAAGTTAAAAAATATGGAAGAACTTGTACATAGTATTTTTTGGGAGGGCTTCTGTGGGGAGGTGAGTCATCCCCCCTATAAATATGCCCCTGATCTTCGTATCAAAATTTTGGGAAATACAGTATCTTTGCTACCTACTATATCTGTGCTTGGCTCTTTTGGAAGAAGAACAAGACAATCAAATTGAGACTTGAAGTATGTTATTCATCCTGACCTCAATGCTAAGTTTCCATTCCATCTGTAGATCTCAGAGTTGATGCACATGCACAAGTGTTGTGTTTCAGCTAGTTCATCTATTCAGCTTAACGGGCGAAACTTTGGTTGAAAACACTGTGCAAATATAGTGATCACATTTAGTAGCTCTCAGCGAGTTAATTCGGGATAAAATAAAGGGGGCTAAAGCTATTTATTCCTTTAGATTAAGATTCTCTCTTCTAAATTATAAGGGCCAATGTCCTCAAAGAAAGAAACCTGACAACACTGCCCTCACTTCTCCATAAAATGCATTGAAGATTCTCATTGTGAACAGTCCTTTTCCTACTAGAGCTTTAAATATTTGAACCAAACAACGCAGGATACAATCAATGAAGAGTCTTGAATTCAACGTTATAAACAAAAATCTGATGTGTTCCATTCACATGACTCTGTAACAAATTATTGTTAATAAGCCTATCTTTTATTTATTTCATGCTAATCGAGAAAAATTAGCAGAAATAGTCTTATTTCTTGCTTTATTGTAAGCAGAAGCGAAATAAGGGAGTATCATAGGTTAAAGTGAAAGCCAAAAGCTGGTTGCTGACTGATGTTCCTTTGTTTGTATGGACAGGAGTTGACAAATTCCTGTAAGAGAAAAGTTAAGATTTTCAAAGCTGAAACCAAGAAAAAGGAATATCTCAAAATCGATCAACTCCACGAAAAAAATGTGTATGACATAAATTGTGTGTTTTAACATGCTCTACATTTTTTGTGTGTTAAGTTTTCGTCCATCTCTTACGGTTTAGTAGTTATGCAAAATTCATCCATAATAAAGTAGTCTTCAGAGGCTATTCCCAGAAAATTCAAAATATTCATTTTATTTGTCAGGTAAATATCTTTAATATATCATATTTTAATCAAAATTGTTAGAGCCATTTTTTAGAAAATCAAAATTTTCGAAAAAAGTTCCATGTAAAGGGTAGTTTGGGGTAGGGGGATTTTTCTCAAAATCTTCGTGTCGCATCCCTGGAAGACACTAAATTTAAATACCAAGTTTGGTATTTTACCAACTTTTCGTTTTTGAGTTATCGTGTTCACAGACACACGGACACACACACACACACACACACACACACACACACATGGACCTTTTTGTGAAAATACTTTTTTTGGATACAGGGGACCCTAAAACATATATTTCCGGTGAAATCTCGGTATTAAATTTTTTGGTGGAGTGCAATATCTTCTCTATACACTATGTACATAGTATGTATAGAGAAAGTAAAAATGGTATCAACAAGACCACAAATTGAAAATGATGATACATTGAAATACAGCCCATAACAAGAGCCTTGGACGAAACAACAAACTGGAAAGCACAAGGGCCTGATAGGATCCACATGCAATTTTCACCAGCAATGCATGCCTTATGTGTGTGCTAGTGTGCAACTGCAAAACTAAAAGTCGTCAAATACCAAATAATCTTGTGTATAATTTAGTATTGTCAAAAACTGCAACAGTTTCCATGAAAATCCTCCCAACCCAAATTACCCTTTACATGCAACATTTTTGAAATTTTTGTTCTTAAAAATGGCTCTTGATTAAAATACTGTATATTAAAGATATTTACTTGACAAATAGAATGTATATCTTGAATTTGTTGCAAAAAGCCTCTGAAGACCTCTTTCTTTTGAATGACTTTTGCATAATTGGTAAGTCATAAGAGAGACAAAAACATAATATACACAAATGTAAACCTCATTGAAACAATGTATGCATATACATATATATTTATTTATATTCATATTTGTTTTTTGTAGAGCTTTTTCCAAATTATTCCTTGTTATTGGTTTAAAATTTCTAATATTTAGATTTTTCTCTAATGGGAAGCTGTTTTCATCCTGGGTATCTAAACAGAAAGGAATTTGAATTTCATCACAAAGCAAAGGGCTTTTAAAAGATATTAGTATCAGTTTAGCCTACTGTATTCAGTTGTTTCATTTATCTATAAATAAAATTTACATTTGTTGAATATGTCATTAGCTTTAAAAATCTGATGTGTTCCATTCACATGGTTTTCTATAGCTGTTCCATGAACTTTCCTTACAAAAGTTTATTCTTTTATCTACATCATGCTAATCTAGATAACATCAGCCTGCCTGGGTAGTATGGTGGTAGCGTGTCTGCTTCACATTCAGCAGGTCATGAGTTCGAATCTCACTTAGGGTGAGTGACCTGGATAAGGCTTTTTGGGGGGTTTTCCCTTATCCTGAGAAGACGAATGTCGAGTAACTTTAAGCTCCATGAACCCCGAGATCATTTGAGCATAATTTCACCAATTTCATGCATCATCTGATAGGACCAACCAGGTTAAAGGGCATAAAACTACAAAAATTAACAGGATGGGTCTTGTTAATTGCTTTTTGTAAGTAGGAGAGAAATAAGATACAGTTGGCTAAATCAAGAGTAATATTTTAAAAGCTAGTTGCTAAGTGAAACAATTGAAATTCGGTTTTCTTTACTTGCTGGGAGTAAACAAAAGAGAGAAGAAAAGGATATCTTCCTGTTTGACAAAAGTTTCAGTAGCTTAAAATGGAAACCAATAACTCAGAATACCTAAAAAAAAAATTTATCTGACATAAATTGTGTATTTCAATGAGGTCTACATTTTTTGTGTTGCAAGCTTTTTTCTATCTCTTATGGTTTACCAGTTATGCAAATGCCATCCAGAATGGTGTTTCTTCAGAGGCTGTTCCCAGAAAATTCAGGATATACATTTGGTTTTTCATGAAAATATCTTAAACATATGGCATTTTAATAGAAATCGTTAAAGCCATTTTTGAGAAAATCAAAATGTTCGAAATGATACTGAACTTAAATACCAAGAACTGAAGCTTTCCTGGCGACGTGTTAATTCCAAATTTAGATTTTAATTGGCTTTTTATTTTTGAGCTATGCTGCCCACAGACACACACACACACACATATTCATGTTTCTAGAAATGTTTTTTTCTTTTTTCTTTTGATTCAGTGGGTCTCAGACCATGTATTTCCAGTGATTAGATTAGATTAGGGAGTCTTGTTGACCTCGAGTATGTCAGCCTAAAAGTCTTATTGTACTACCCCATTGGAGGGAGTACTATCATTGTCTTCTCCAATCTGTTCCTTTAACAATTTCCAGTGAAATCTGGTATCAAGTTTTTTGGGTGGAATACAATACGTTTTCTATCCAGTATGTCTACTGTATGTGATTGCTATAGAAGGTTAAAATAAAAATAAAAAAAAAAATTGCATTATGAATTAAACATACAGTTATTACATATTATAGCTCATCTGGCCTAAACAGACATTTTTGTAATAATAAATTCTTTAGGTCAAATTTAAAAATGTTCCCTTTTGCTATTTTCATAGAACATGATAGTTTATTGTACAATATATTGCCTAACATTAAGAGTTGCCCTGCAGTGGTTAGAGTACCAGCTTAAATACCCAAGAACGAGGTTTCAAACCCTGCAGAGGACAATGGATTTTCTTCAGGCATGGCTTCCTTTGGAAGGGAAGTAAAGCCATTGAATAGCACGTAAAAGAACGTCAAGCCTGATAAAGAGATCTCTAAGCACAACAAAGCAGTCTTTCATGCCCAGTATAGAATTGGAGGCTGAGAGCCAGTATAGTTAAAGAGTGTCCATAAATAAAATTCCATTTCATTTTAATATTAAGAGATCTTTGTCAATTGTCTTCTTATTTACATTTACTCTGCAAAAGTTTGTATGGTCTTATGATGGTCCCTATTTAAATTATCTAATCCAATTATACTGACTACAAACATAATTACTTCAGAAAGATAAAAAGATGCTACAGTAAATGTTTTGTTTTCTACACAACTACTAGCACATTCATGTTTCTTAAACAAGTGCTACCTCATACCCCAATGACATATTCTAGATACTGATGTACTATTCCATAATAAGTTTATTTCAGGTGTTTCCCAATATTTTACTAAATTCCTTAATAGATAAAGCTTTGTACACACCTTTTTACTTTCTCTACACATACTACATACACAGTGTATTGCACCCAAAATTTGATGCCGAGATTTCACTGTAAATGTTTTGAGACCCGCTGAATAAAAAAAAAAGCTTTTTACTTTCTCTACACGAAATATCTGCATAGTGTATAGAGAAGTTATTGTAATGCACCCAAAAATTTAATACTGAGATTTCACAGGAAATATATGTTTTGAGTCCCCCTGAATCCAAAAAAAGCATTTTTAGAAAAACATCCCTGTATGTGTGTTTGTGTGTGTGTGTATGTGTATGTGTGTGTGTGTGTGCACAGCATAGCTTATAAACAAAAAGTCCATTAAATACCAAACTTGGTATTTAACTTCAGTATCTTCAAAGGATGCGACACAAAGATTTTCAAGAAAATCTCCCCAACCCCAACTACCTTTTATATTGGAAAATATCTGAACATTTTTATTTTCTCAAAAAGGACTAACAACTTTGATTAAAATATATATATTAAAGATATTTACCTGACAAATAAAATTTATATCTTGAATTTTCTAGGAATAGCCTGTGAAGAGTACTTTATTCTGGATGAATATAACAATTTTTTGTTTAACTGGTAAACCGTAAGAGATAGACAAAAACTTGCTTAACAGAAAATGTAGAGGTCGTTAAAACAATTTATGTTATATACATTTTTCTCGTGGAGTGGATCGTTTTTGAGATGTACCTTGTTATTGGTTTCAGCTTTAAAAGACTTAAAGCTTTTCTCATATGGGGATATGTCCACTCCTGTCCATAGAAAGAAAGGAACTTCACTCACATAGTAACAAGCCTTTAACCAGGGGCGGCTCGTCCTTACGTGCTGAAGAGCTGCAGCACGCTACTTTTTTTTCTTCTAAATTACATAACAGACATGCTGAAGGACCATGTAACAAACATAACACATTATGGTAGTAATAAGAAAGGCAGCACTGCCAATGACGAACTCTCGAAGCAAGGTAAACACGCAAGTTTAGCTAATGGAATGCATCCACGTGCTCAAAGCGATCAAGCACGGTAGGTGAATATTGCGCTTGCGTAGAACCTTCCCCTCTTACCCCCCCTGACGGTCGCTGTCCCATCGTTTTCGCACTGCTACGTGCTGCGTTTGGCTAAAGCACGGAATCAATGAAATCGCTACGAGTGTTAGTTCTTTTCCTTATAATCGTTTTGGCAGCAGACGAAACAGCCCTGCCACACTCACCTAAGTGCCACACTAAACATCAGGATTTAGTGAAATTAATTAAAGCGTATTACAACGTTTTATTTTAGTTATAATAACTAATTATATCTTTGTGATACAAACTGAGCCATAAAAGGACTATTATCTCCATACCCTATTCACATTGGAACGTACAGAACATTGTTTGTTATATTGTTTGTTAACATTGGTAACCATAAGTTCATATTGGCGCAATGTGTTACTTCCGCAAATGTGAAATCTAACAGGCCCACGTGTATCACATTGAAACAAAGTGTTCTGTTGTGTAAATGTTATTCAGTGTCAGTTTTCAGTTTATTTCCAACTGTGATCGCACTTTATTATATTTCAGTATCATTCAGTGTAGGTTTGTGTTACTTTCATAGGTAAGAAAACTTTAGTCATACATAATGAATATAGTTGATGAGCTGTTAAAAACTCCCTTTTCAAGGCGATCGTTAGATGAAAAGATCAGGATAAAACATTTAGGGCGACCTACTCCTGATCTAAAAATTGAACAGAAAGCAAAAGGAAGTAAAAATTCTATTTACACAAGAAAGTTTAACACAAATATATATGACAACAGTGACTGGATCTGTGGTTGTGAAATCAGAAACGCGCTCTTTTGCTTTCCTTGCCTCTTGTTTGGAAGTACAGATTCGTGGTCTACGACTGGTGTTAAAGATCTAGGTCATGTTAATGAATATATAAAAAAACATTCAAATAGCAAGAAGCATATGAAAAACTCGCTTGACTTCTCAATGCTTGGAGGTGTAAATATTGCAACGCAGCTAAGCAGGGCATATCAAGATGCTACACAAAAACATAATGAACAGGTTGAGAAAAATAGATACATATTATCCAGGATAATAGACTGCATCAAATTTTGTGGGGCCTTTGAGCTTGCTTTGCGTGGACATGATGAGACGGAAACGTCAGATAATCCCGGCGTGTTTTTAGGCCTTATAAATCTATTGGGCAGTATAGACAGTGCGATGAAAGAGCATACCGAAAGCAATAAGGTGTTCAAAGGATTATCTAAGACCATCCAGAATGAACTACTTGATTGCATGTTGGAAGTGTGCCACGAAGAAATTGAAAGAGAAATGAAGGAGGCAGCCTATGTTGCTATCATGGCAGACGAAATCACTGATATCACTGAAAAAATTCAGTTGGCATTAATTTTTAGATATGAAAGGAACGGCTTTATTTATGAACGGTTTTGGGGATTTTTTAATCCATCTGATCAGACCGCTAATTCTATTGCCGGTTGTATTTTGAAAGAAGTGGACACCCTTTTTAAGGATGATCGCCATAAAATCATCGCCCAGACTTATGACGGTGCGTCTGTAATGAGCGGCAACACAGGAGGCGTGCAGATCAAGGTGAAAGAACACTATCCTCTCGCACAGTATGTACATTGTTACGCCCATCAATTAAATCTGGTTATGGAGAAAGCAGCTTCTCAAAATCCGTCCGCCAGAATATTCTTCTGCAGTCTCTCAGCTTTTCCAGCATTTTTTTCAAGATCTCCACAGCGTTTAGCAGCATTGGAAGCAACTGTTGCTCGAAGAGTTCCTCGAGGATCTGCAACAAGATGGAATTTCAAGTCTAGGACTGTTAACACCGTATATGAACACAGAGAATCTCTGATCGATTGTTTTGACGAATTAGAACAATCTTTATCAGATAGGACAGTGCAAGAAGCTCGTGGCCTGCGGCATAATTTGGAGGATGGAGAATTTAATTTCTGGCTTGCTTTTTTTCAGAAAATAATGCCACATGTAGACATTTTGTATAATCAGCTACAAGCAAGACAGATGGATGCAGTGAAGGCAAAAAATGCAGTCCAATCTTTTGCCAAAGCAATTGATGCCGTGCGAAGTAGAACGGATGATATAGCACACCAGATTCAGACATCTAACGTCCACGTTACAAAAAGACGTCGTAGGGAAACTAACTTAGGAGTAGATGCCAAGGAAGTATGTGACCGAATAATATCGGAGGTACACAGCCGCTTTGAGTCCACAGAACATCTTGATGCTGCAAAACTATTGGATGCAAAAAACTTTGAATTATTTTCTCAAGTTTTTCCTGAAACAGAACTCGGCATTGTCTGTGATCGATACAAAGATCTCGACAAAAACAAGCTCCGAACCGAACTTAGCATTTTATATGAGCATCCGGAATTCAGGAAAGTAGAAGGTGCTCTTCCACTCTTGCAGTTGACACTAAAAAATAATCTGCAAAAAACTTTTAGTGAAGTGACAAAGGTTTTAAGAATTGTTGTGACTATTCCCATGTCAACTGCAGAACCAGAACGATGTTTCTCCTCTTTGAAGAGGATAAAAACCTTTCTGAGGAACACCATGTGTCAGGATCGCCTTACCTCTCTGGCCATGCTATCCATAGAGAAGAAATTCGTTACAAATATCAGGGATTTCAACGTCAGAGTGATGGACAAATTCTGCATGAAGAAACATCGGCGTATGGACTTCATTTTTCGAAACTAGGTGAGTTGCATGCATTTTTTTTCCCCCGTGCAGCACGCTACTTGTTTTAGGCACGAGCCGCCACTGCCTTTAACTAATACTTTAGCCAATGCTACTCCCTTATTTCCCTTCTACTTAGATGAAAGCAAGTAATAAGACTATTTCTGCTCATTTTATTTCTCGATTAGCATGAAGTAAAAAGAAGCATTAACTTCTTAACAATAATTTGTTGCAGAGATGTATAAAATGTCATTTGAATGGAACACATCAGATACTTTAGAAAAAAGTGTGTGTGTGGCTTTTTTTTTGTTTTTTTTGTTTGCTTTTGGTAGTGTTTAACGCCTACTTTAACTACTAATGACATCGCAGGTGGTGACACTGATGATACATGAATGATAATGGAGCACTGGTGGAATCGATAGCGGGGGAAACCGGAGTACCTGGAGAAAACCCGCCCCAGCGCTGCTTTGTCCACCACAAATCTCACATGCGGTCGCTTGGGATCGAACCCCGGCTGCTTAGGTGAGAGGCTAGTGGTCTAACCACTTGGCCACGGCACGGCCCTGTGTGTGTGTGTGTGTGTGTGTGTGTGTGTGTGTGTGTGCGTGTGTGTTTGTGCAACATAGCTTGAAAACAAAAATTCTGTTAAATACTAAACTTTGAATTTATGTTCAGGTCTTTCAAGCATGTGACACAAAGATTTGCGAGAAAATCCTCTCACCCCCAACAACTACCCTTTACATGGAAAAATTTCTAAAAATGTTGATTATCTCAAAAATGGCTTTAACAATTTGATTAAAATACAAAAATAATATAATAAATGAATTAAAATACTTACAACATACAAAGTGTAGATCTTGTCAACACACATAAATTATATCCTTTTCGTTTTTGTAGTGGAGGTAACCGTTGCCAAGATATTCCTTGTTATTTGTTTCAATTGAGAAGTACTTATACTTTTCTCAGACAGGAAGTGTTGTTTTTCTTTTGTTCTACTCCTGGCCAAGGAAAGAAGCGATTTGCAATGACAGCTTTTAAAACATTTGATTATCACTTTAGCCTAGTGCATTCCTTCAGTTTGCTTCTTCTTATGAGGAACTAAGTAATAAGAATATTCTGCTACTGTTTATCCCATTAGCATTGTGTAAAAAGAAGAATATTCTTTTGTAGTAAATATGTTTGTAGAGCAGCTAGAGAAAGTCATGTGAGTGTAACACATTAGATTTTTAAAATAACACCCTTTCTTGCTGTATGTGGCGTTGCACTTAATGGTGGAAGAGTAAGGTGGCATAGGGTAATTCTTAAAAGGCTTATTAATACAGTGAGTTTTCTTTTGATAAAATAGAAAATTCTTTTTGTCAAGATAATTAAGTGGAATTGTTGAAGTACACTGCAGTAGAAGTGTGTTCAATGAATTTATAATTGAATTCAAAATTATCTATACAAGCACTTATTAAATATCAGCTATAACATGCAAAGTAGTAAATGTTTCTTTTGTAGTTATTATGGTTAACTAAAATCCCATGTATGGAATAAAACTCAGTTTTCTATTACTTTCCACTGTGTTAAGGAAGGAGAGATAAATTCTGTGAATTAAGTAGTGACAAACATGAATCAGAATCAGAATTTATTCACCGTCAAATGTTACAGATATTGTCATCTTCCTCGTGCGTGCCCAAAACAAATTTTGTGATATGTTGAGTGCTAGGCTACAGCAAGGCAGTCACATATTTTAGTTCCAGTATCAAGTAGCAAGCTCTTCACCATGTTTCCTACATTTTATTAAACAAAGTATTTTAACGGGTTAAATGTTTTTTTTTGCAATATCACAGTTTTTGAAAGAATAGTTTAATATGATGATGTATATTTTATTTGTTTTCAGTACAGAGAGCTAAATGATGCACACCCAGTAACTGTAAGGCACGCAATCAATACACTCTGTGATCTGGTGCATGATCCAGAGAAAACATTTGAGGCACTTCGCTTAAACATCATCAAAAGGTATGCACACAATTAGACATTGTTTCATGCAGAACAAACTTTGTGGATGTTTCCAAGTCAATGCTGGGAGTGATGTGTTGAGTGAATAATTATATCATATAATTGGCTATCATAGTATCAGTGTTTCTCAACAAATTTGTTCAGCTGAAAATGTTTATCACAGCCTTTTTATAAATTGATTATTTCCTCTAGACTAGACTAGACATGTGTAGGGAAGCAGTTGGAAAGGTAGAGCCAGACTGAAAAATTCAAGATCCATGGGCCAAATCCTGGATATGGCATTGAATATTTCAGTCTGGTTCTACCTTTCCAAGCAATTAATCATTTTATTGAATACACTTTTCTCTTCAGGCCATTTCACTTACAATTCATTTATAGTACAATAATATACTACATGGAGAGCTTAGGTTTAACTCAACTAAAACCCCCTTCCCCAATACATGAGTGATAGTAGTAGCTCTAAAAACTGATCAGGCAGGAGAAGCAAATGCATAAATGGGAAGAAGTAGTGCACTATAATAAATCTGAATTGTATTTATTCATTGAATAATATTACAAAATATGTGTTTTAATATGTGATAATATAGCTTATTAACATACTGCAATAATGCTTTCTCAGTTGATAATAGTGGAAGTACTGGTAATACTGGATACCATCTTATTAAATATAATTAAACAGTAACAATTCTTGCAGGCTTTAGAAAAGTCTAGCAACAGTAATGTTTTACAATTTCATTATGTTAAAGCTTGAGTCTATTTAAAAGTAAACATTCAGTTGATTAATGATACTAAACAACATTTATATTTAAATTTCCCGGAAAATAATTGAGGTTAGTTTCCTCCATTGTCAACCAGCCAGCAACTAATCATTGGTGGTG
Source organism: Hymenopus coronatus (assembly GCA_030762935.1). NCBI lineage: Eukaryota > Metazoa > Arthropoda > Insecta > Mantodea > Hymenopodidae > Hymenopus > Hymenopus coronatus. Next base: position 3,979,747 of record CM060884.1, read on the forward strand.
GAGTTGATCTATCCATAGACTGCTCTGGTGGTGGTTCTATGAACTTGTACAATGAGTCGCCTGGGGATATCAATGCTGTTAATTCTATTTTTGTTTTTCCAAATGAAAATCTGTTCCCTAGTTGCCAATTGCTGCTTTCCGGTTACACGTATCAATAGTTTCGGTTCTGGATTTATGTCATGGTTTTCTATCCAAAAAGGGTAGCAACTGCTGATTTCTCTAGATGTGTTTTATGTCTTTGCAATAGTTCCAAAGAAGCATATGCAAGATGCACTAAAGCTGTTAAATTTGCAAGAAAAAAACCATAACATTCACACTAGAAACCAAAAAGGATGAACATTTCCATTTCTAGACCTAAAGATCATAAAAAATGCACTCAGAATACACGTTGGAATCTACAGAAAACCAATTACAGACAACAGACAGACAATTACATAAAATAAAAATGGCTATAACCCAAGTTCCCATTTTCAACAGTTTAACACAAGCTTGTGAACATATCACTCTCAGAACTGAATATGAAACAGAATAAAAAAGAAGTAGTTGATATTGCACAAATTAATGGTTCCCAAAAGTTGTTAATTGACAAAAAATTAAATGCAGCAAAAAAGAAAAATTTGCTAAAAGAAACAACCATGCTCAATACAAAAGGAGAGAAAAAGTGTTTAAAAATTTACATATCACCCACATACATAAAACAAATTCAAAAATATTTTTAAAGAATGCAATTGGCACCAGTTAACAAATACACCATAAAAAAATTACTTGGTTCCACCAATAAAGACAGCATTCTGTCAAATAAAAAATCTGGAATTTACCAAATAGAATTCAACAGTTGCAACAAAATTTTAATTGGGAAAACCAAGAGGAACCTCGAAACAAGAACCAAGGAACGCTTTAGATGCATAAAGCACAAACATCTGGAGAAATCAGCAGTTGCTACCCATTTTTGGACAGAAAACAATGACATAAACCCAGAACAAACTATTAAAATTTAGTTGAGTCGATTTTGTAACACTACATCACTTACTTTTTTATTTCGGAAAACATGTTTCAGAAGCCATGTGCTTCCATTGTCAATTCCTTTGGTCGACCAACACACAACTCCATACATTGTAGAGCAACAAATAATGTGACATACATCATACCACCACAGTAATACAATTTGGGAGGCCTCGACTAATAGATTTGTCATATTCTTGATATCAAAAATGTATTTTTCATCTGATACAGAAGAAGATATGGATTAGTAAGAGGAACTTATGCACTACATTTTTTGCATTGTTTTGGTGAACTGTAATTATCTTTTCAAACTCTTTAAATACTGTCGTTTTAAACAGTCTTAAGGGTTTAACAGGTTTAAGAGGTAATATTATTGTGACAATCTTTGCTATCTCCAGAAATGAATTTAAACTGAGAGTATTTTTTCAATGCATGCAGAAATTCAGGTTGACTTAATAAACATTGTGATGCATTCTTACAGCATAACATTTATGTGTTTACAAGTGAAGGTCTAGCATATTTAACACTATTATATGAGAAAGAGGTTTCTATGGGACCATGATTGCATTTCACAGAGTAAATGATGTATGTCGATCACCAGATGAATTTATAAGAGAACGGTGTGCTATGTTACTGAACACAATTTCTGGGCAGGCAGAGGGCTGCAATGCTATACTGAGTGACCCTGAAGCATTGCATAATCTGTCACTTCTGTTAGAAGACACAGAGACAGAAGTTCGTTTTCATACTGCCCTTGCTATCAGGACCTGTGCCAGCAGTTTCTCAGGTACGTACCTACCTATATGTTTGTGTGGACACATGCTAAGTAAAGCATGTCAGCTTAAGTAAGCATGTCTTTTGCAGGAGCCAAAGCTCTGAATGAAGCTGGCTTTATTCCGTTACTTATTGGTCGAGTTCTCTCTGAGGTGGACTATATTCTGGTAAGTGATAGCATTTTTATTAACCCATCTTGCTCTCCATGCACATTGTTTACCTTCATCTTGCATTTATTTTAAAACAAATGTGCACAATGGAAACACAAGTTGGTATTGATAAGATCATCAATACCATAATGATAAATATTATGCAAATAAGGAATTTAAAACAATTCTTAATACGCCTATGTTCTATTAGTTCAAAACTTATTATAAATTTATTCATGCTAATTAATTTTTAAATGTTTCAGTGGTTGAAATTATCAATATTTACAAAGGGCCATTGAGACATACTTTCAATTCATAGTCTTTTTGTGGTAGACTAACATAACTTATTGAAATGTCATCATATGTATATGTTATGTACACGTGCAGCAAATGTTCTCAATGGAACTCAAGAGCTGCAGCTATGTGTGTGTGTGTCATTGAGCAAGTTCCAAGTGACCAATTAGGTACCTCTTGACAAGTATCTTCCTGGGGTTATTAGATGAAATTCTTAACAAGTTATCATAAATTACAAACTAGATATTACTGTAAAACAATGTCTAGAATGCCACCAGCAAACCTAACCTGAAATTGTGCTTGAAGTTGGCCTGTTGAAATCTAAGTGCATAACATTGGCACCATTATACTTTAAATTAATATGTCTGTCTTTGTAGCAAAATGTTGTATGGGTCATTCAATATGAAACTGGACAATGGAGATCATTCATCATTTATTTTTAATTCAAATTTTATGCACTTATAGGACAGAAAACAATAACATTTCTGCAAAATAGGAATTTGACATTTTTGATTTTCTCAAAAATGACTAATGATTTTGATTGAAATACCTGAATGGCAATATACTGTTCCCATTGTTTCTTCCATTTTTAGAATGCCTGTGGGATGTGCACAGGTCTCTCGTTGCATTGTCCTGAATCTCCTCTATTGTTTGGAAATGACATCCTTTCAATGTTTTTTTTGTTTGGGAAACAGAAAAAAGACTGCTGGGGCTAGGTCAGTAGAATATGGTGGATGGGGGACTATGGGAATGTGGTGCAGAAGAAGAGTGATGCATGAGCTGACGTGTTGTCATCATGCAACATTCAATTTTGTCTTTCCCACAATTCACACCTCTTCCTATGCACAGCCTCCCTCATGTGTGCTAGGATTCCCTGGTAGACTTCCTTGTTTAACATCTGACCACGTGGCACAAATTTATGATGTATAATGCCTGTGTAGTCAAAAAACACAACCAACATCACCTTGACCTTTGACCGACTCAGATGTGCTTTTTTTCGACAAGGTGACCCTTTGCACACCCACTGTGATGACTACATCTTCGCTTCAGCATCATAGCCGTACACTCATGTCATCGTCTGTTATGATGTTCTTAAGAAAGTTATCATTGTCATTAGCAGCGGCAAGCAGTTCCTCCATTGAAACACGGGTCTCTTTTTGATCTTCAGTCAACAAATGTGGTATGAATTTGGCACTGACATGAAGCATCTCCAGTTTTTCACTCAAAATTTGATGGTATGATCCTACATTGATGCCCATTTTGTCAGCAACTTCCAAACAGTTAAATGATGATTTCCACAAATCACAGCACAAACTCTATCCACATGGCCATCATCTGTTGATGTGAAAGGCTGTCCAGACTTGGAATTGTTGAACATTTTGAAAATGTTCAAACCACTCATAACACTGCGTACAACTTGTACAGTCCTCCCCATATGCTTTGCTAAGCATTTGCCATGTTTCTGTGAAAGTTTTGCCAAGTTTGTGGCAAAATTCTGCACACATGTATTGTTCTTGAAGCTCTTTCATTGTTACTTTGTGACTAATTCTACAAGCAGACATGTGCTTATTTCAGCAGCTGTGGTTCACTTGCGTAACACAGTAAATGGCAGCTTGTTGTCTGAACTTGCCACTATGTGTACTCACTCTGCTGGTTGGCAAGCTATTTCAAAAGTTTGGTTTCTTTCTGAACACAACTCGTATATCTTGAATTTTCTGGGAATAACCTCTGAAGTCACCTTCATTCTGAATGACTTTTGCATAACTGGAAAACCATAAGAGACAGACAAAAAATGTAGAGCTTGTTAAAATATACAATTCATGTCATATACAATTTTTTTGTGAGGTTAAACATTTCTGAGATATTCCTTGTTATTGGTTTCAATTTTAAAATATTTAAAAATTTCTCATATGGGCATTGATTGTCAACTCTTGGCCATTTAAAGAATGAATTTCAATACACATAGCAGAAACATCTTTTCAAAGATTTGACTATTGCTTTTACATAAATGTATTTCCTTATTTCCCTTCTACTTATAAGGGACTAAGAAATAAAACCATCTTTGATAATGTTTATCTTGATTGACACAAGTAGATAGAAGAATTAACTTTTTAATAATAATTTTTTGCAGAGATGTAGAGAAAGCATGTGGATGGAACATGTCAGATTTTTAGCAACATTCTGCAAATAATTTTTTGGCTTTCTTTGTCTTTTTCTTGGTCTAGAGTTTTCAACTTCATCATTCATACTAAAATTATAATCCAAGAAGAAAGAACAACAAAAACTGCTGTTGTTAAAAACCCCTTATGTGCACCTAATATTAATTCTTGCTCTCCAAAGCTAGAACACATATTGCTACCACAGAAAACTACATTAATACCCTAACCATTTCACTGCTCCATTTAGCATGTCAAGTTTGTGCTTCTCTCAAGCAGATACTATTGAACCCGGACATGCACTATAGTCAGTGAATGGCCATGTTGTGGTTGAGTGGTTAGGCCACTTGCCTCTCACCTGGGTTCGATCCCAAGCGACTGCATGTGAGATTTGTGGTGGACAAAGTGGCGCTAGAGCGGGTTTTCTCCGGGTTTGCCCGCCATCGCATTCCACCGGTGCTCCATCTTCATTCATGTATCATCAGTGTCACCGCCTGCGGTGCCATAAGTAGTTAAAGCGGGCGTTAAATACTACTAAAAAAAAAGTCAGTGAATAGAAAACTCCTATTGAAGTGTTTTGGCATAAATTCAAAATTGGAATATTTGGACTTAAACTATTTTAAAAACAGATAGCTCATATATTAATTTCAATCCTTTGACATTCTGCTTCCTGTAATTCAGTATTAAGAAAATGTGATTTAATTTTATGGAGTTTATATGCTAAAAGAACTTAATTACTTTAACTTGCAACTCTGTTATTTTATTTCAAAAATATATGAAGATTTCTGAGGAAGAGATATCAGTTTTGAATTTAGTGGTACCACTAATAGAAAGTTTTGTGAGGGTTTCTAACCTGCAGTATAGTATTATCTAAGCTGACTCCTAAACATAGCAGCTTGACACATAGTTGTATGAAGATAGCAAATAAATTAAATGTACTGTTTTAGAGACAAGATTAATTGATAGATACATATAAAGAATTAGGTAATATAATTATTAAAAACATGGTTTCTTGGAAATATTTAAGAGATCTAACCTCTGCTGAACATTATTTGAAGGGCCACAGTATTGAAACTTTGCAATACTGCAGAAGGTAAAGGTATAAAAATTGATAAATTTCCCATAAAACGAACTTCCTGAAAATTATAAATTACTATTCCCACACACATAAATAATAATGCAAAAGCAATAACAAGTGAAAGTAGCCTAATTTATGTGAATGTAAAGTATAATAACTCCATGGCACAACAGCTCACGGGGAACCTTGGCCTACCGCCCGGCCGCTGCGTCCCCCATCTCGGTCCACTACAGACGTCATGGATGGGGTGCAGTATTGGAGGGTGAGACGTGGTCAGCGCCTCCAGCCCCCCCCGGCCGGTTAATGCGGTCCTCATGACCTGGAGCCGCTACTTCTCCATCAAGTAGCTCCTCAATTGGCCCCCCAGGGACCTTACGAGGCTGAGTGCACCCCGGGCCAGGTCTCCCAGCGGGGGAAAAATCCCCACGCCGGTACTGGGGATCGAACCCAGGTCTACTGCTTGGTAAGCAGCAACGCTACCACTGCGCTAATGAGACGACCTGAATGTAAAGTATATATTATAATATTGTTAATTGTTCATGCATTATAGGTTTCTCAACATGGGATATAAAATGAACACAGTGACAGTTTTAATCCTCTACAGAGTCCACAAAGAAAGCGATAAAAGCAGCTCCATTAACACTTGACCGCTATTCCATTCTTTAGAACACTCAAATCAAGTTAGAATTTGTACAAAATGTGGACTTGCAGAAAATATGGGGTTCCCAGGAACTGGAAATTATAAACAGCTCCTACTTGCAGTGTATTATTCTAGCAAATAGATGTGAACACTCCAGTTGTGCAGTACAAAGAGTGGGGAGAAAGAGGTGGAATCTTCAAGTGATAGCCGTGCAGGAAGATAGCAGAGGGAAGCTGGGATCTCACGTCACATAATAAACACTTGCATATTATTTATAATAGACATTGGTTTGCATATACCAAAGATATCCAACAAATGTGTGCATTTATGTTGTCTTTATTATTACTTTCTATAGCATGTATGTACAGTGTATATAGTAGATAGTGAAGGTATCTAAATTTGGTACCTATATTTCACTGGAAATACATGTTTTCAGATGCCCTGACTCCAAAATGCAAACAAATCAAAAATGCATTTTAGAAAAATGTCTGCATGTGTGTGTGTGTGTGTGTGTGTGGCAGAGCAGAGGTGTGGGCGTGGGTGGGAGCATGTGTGCATGCATGGGTGAGTGGGTGGGTGTGTGTGTTGTGTGTATTCGCAGGTCAGGTGGGTGGACGGGTGGGTGGAGGGGGTAGGACAGCTCAAAAATAAACAGTCCTTTAAATACTAAACTTCATATTTAAGTTCAATATCTTCCAAGGTTGCAACACAAAGATTTAATAATAATAAAAAAAAAAAAAAAAAATGAAAAACCCCCCACTTCCAACTAACCTGAACATGGAACATACAAAATCATATGATTAACATATTTCATGACAAACAAAATGAATATCTCTAATTATCTGAGAATAGCCTCTGAAGACCTCTTCATTCTGGATGACTTTTGTGCAATTTGTAAACAATAATATAGACAAAAACTTACTACACAAAAATATAGACCTTGTTAAAACACACAGTTTGTCATATACTTTTTTTTTTTTAGAGTTAATGTTTCCACTATATTCCTTGTTATTGGTTACCATTTTAAACTGTTTAAAACTTTTCTCAAATGGGAGGTGATTTTTGTTTTACTGCTAGTGGTGCTATAATAACCAAATTTCATTGTTTCATATAATGATAATTTCTAAAAGATTTGACAATCCTATAGCCTACTGTATTCCCTTATTTCCCTTCTACTTACAAGGAAGCAAGTCATAAGACCATTTCTGTTAATATTCATCTCGATTAGCATGGTGTAGATAAATTAATCTTTTGTAAGAATATGCTGAGCATTTCTTTACGAGGTGTTCGTATTAGCCTAACTGAATACAATCTAGTTTAGATTTAATTCTATAGGCCGAACTAAACGACAAAACGGTGGCTGCCTCTACATTTCTGTGCAGACTTGAGTTTAATAGAGATCCCCTCTGCAGCCTTCTCAATCATGAATCGATACACACTAGCAATCACTTCTGGTGTTTGCTTGTGCAAGAGTTTTCCTTGTAATTTACTGGTGGCATTGTTTACTCTACTTTATGCCAGGAATGATATTCATGTTATCATGGTGCAGGACAGACTAATACCGGCCAATCTCAGCATCATGTTGACAGTGTTCACATCTATTTGCAAGCACAATACAAGCAAATGAGAAATCTGGTAGGTACCAGAAGTGCTAAAGTTAGATAGTTATGTTGAACATATTTCAGCATTGACGAAAGTGAATTGAAAAAAAAGTTTTTTGACATTATAAATGTAGAAAAATACATAAGAAGAAGCTTATTTTCAAATTAAAAATAATTGTTAGCTCTCCCTTAATTTCATTTCTTGTAAATGTTTGTGTTGAGTTAGAGAGAAATTACATCAAGACACAGCCAATAAGGAAGTTAGTTTTGCTTATCAAGGTTGAGATGCTCAGAAGCAATAATGCACTGCCTATCTTGCACTAATCTTGAATTTCATGGGATATCTGATTTTGTTATCTGCTTAGAATTTTTAAAGGGGTAAATATTTTGCTTTGTGAGTAGAATATTTTAAACATTTTTCCTATTTTTTGAAATTGTGTCAGACACTTAAAATAAATTATGTCAAAATAACAAAAATATGGCTAAAGCTACACTATATTACTACACTATGTTATTTTACTGATCTTTACGATATTTATTGTCATTCCTAAGGACATAATTTTTATATATACTCATGGAAAAAAAACATGCAACACCATCAAGGAGTGCTTAACTTTAATGAAGAGGTATGTACAGATCATTCATCATGATAATAAAAGCAGCAGAATGCAACCATACATGTGACAAGGGGGCTTGTCCCAATAGTGTACCCCCTCGGGCAGCGATACTGGCACATATTTGTGTACAGTGACGAATGGCTTCCTGTCGCAGTTGTGGCCTGCCATGGAGACCCAGTCAGTTGTCCCATGCATGTTCAATAGGGCAGCTGTCTAGGAATGTGGGTTATCCCGTTGAAGAACTGGCAGTAGAACCTGCTGGATGTAGCTGGCACTGGTTTCATGTTCTTGCACAAACACCAAAGGCGAGCGAGAGTTGTAAGTAATGGCACCCCACGTCATGATGCCTTTTTGTCGTGGGCAAATGCACTCTGGACGATAATGCTCTACCTCGTACACGGCTATCGCTTCCAGTGAGGCAGAACCTACTCTCATCGCTGAAGACCACAGAGAGCCATTCAATTGTCCAATCAGCCCTTTCTCGACATCTGAGGACATGTGCCTGGTGGTCTGCTGGTGTAGTTGCCCTCAGTGGTGTAATGGTTACCATGCTAACTTCATATACTCAAGGTCGCGGGTTCAAACCCGCGGAGGACAATGGATTTTTTCGAGTGTAAAACTCCTTAGCATGGCTTCCTTTGGAAGGGAAGTAAAGCCGTTGGTCCCGTATCATAGATTTACAGCACATAAAAGAACCTCAAGCCTGATAGAGAGGCCTCTGAGCAAAATGAAACAGTCTATCACACCCAATTTAGAATGGGATGCTGCGAACCACAGCAGTTAAGAGCATCCATAAATAACACACTCTTTATATTATTTTTCTGCTGGTGTAAGAGGTATTTTGGCCACAGGCATCAGCAATTTGAGTCCTGCTGCAAGAAGACGGTTTCCAATAGTCTGTGCTGACACTCCAAGTGCTGTTTGGGCACCCACCAATGCCCTACAATCCGTCGATCCAGTACGATGTGTCACTACGATTGTGAGAATATTCCACAGACCATTGTTGAGAACACTGATACACCAAGTTGTCGATAGGTCCATCCAGCTTCATGCAGGCCAACAATTCAATCCCGTTCAAATGACTGTAGTTGTGCGACAGGAGTACGTGGCATGGCTGTGACCTAGAGTGCCTTTTGACACCACCATTCAACTGTTATGGTACCATAATGACTGTCTGCAGAGCGACACAGAGGTCATTGATACACACCTGTGCAGTGCCATCTGTTGTCTGCTGACACCTACACTTCATTAAACCTGCTTTATCCTCATAGTATGTCGCCCTCCATGGTGTAATGGTTACCATATACCCAAGGTCGCGGGTTCAAACCTGGTGGAGGACGATGGATTTTTTCGGGCGGAAAAATCCTTAGCATGGCTTCCTTCGGAAGGGAAGTAAAGCGGTGGGTCCCGTGTCGTAGATTTACGGCACGTAAAAGAACCTCAAGCCTGATAAGAGAGGCCTCTAAGCAAAATTAAGTGATCTTTCACGCCCAGTATAGAATGGGACGCTGAGAACCAAAGCAGTTAAAGAGTGTCCATAAATAACAGGCCGTTTCATTTGATTTTCCTCATAGTATGCCCATTCTCCGATAAGCATACTCTTTAGCGGTGTTGCATTTATTCTTTTCTGTGAGTGTATTTAGATATATTCAAAATGGCATTTTGCATGAAATAACAGCTATTTCAATATTTACTGTAATTAAAACTGGTTTATGCAGAGATGTGAAATTTTGCAGGATTATGACTGACCCATATGTCTGGAAGCATTGCAACCAATACCACACTAATTCCCTGCTAGGAAAGTTAGCACTAAGATACCAGTATGGAGATATTAAGGGTTATATGCGTCTTTGGGAAAATATATGCCTTCTTCAAATAATATACTGTCTCATGAAGATGTACAAATGGTTATTTAGAAAATTCTACAGCTCTTCAAGATTATCAAGAGTTTACTTGTAAACATTGGGAAGCAAGAAGGAGAATAACTTCTAGAGTATAGCAGAACAGCAAGATTTTGTCTCTGGTTTATCAATTATACAAAAGTGGTTGTGGATAAAGAGAGCTACAAATACTATTTCCAGATAATTCAAGATATACATTTTATTAGTCATGAAAATAATTTAGCAAATAGCATTTTAATCTAAACATTACAGATATTTTGAGAAAATTAGGGAAAAAAAAAAAAAAAAAAAAAAAAAAAAGGAAATATTTTTCATGTAAAGTGTAATATGGGAGTTTGTTGAAAATCTTTGCATTGCAACATGCTGAACTTAAATATAAAATTCAGTAGTTAATAGCTTTTCTATATTCATGTAAACATGCGTACATACCTTTTTCTAAAAATACTTTTTTGGATTCAGGGTACCTACCTGAAAATATATGTATCCACTTAAATCACAATATCAAATCTTTGGGTGGAATTTATTACTTCCCCTGCTTACTATATATAGAAGAGAAAGTAAAAAAAAAATCTGATGTCTGTATTCATACAGCTTCCACTACTCACTTTTCTTAAACTATTATTAACCTCTGTCTGCTTCTTGTTAATTCAGATAAAGCTTTATTACATATTTTATGTTAGGTATAAGAATATAGTAAGTTAAAACAATATTTTAAAAAATAAGATGTGTTCTATTCACATGACTTTCTCTTCTTATTCTCTAACAAACTACTCTTACAACAGCTTATTTTTCTACCTACTTCATGTTAATTAAGATCAACATTAGCAGAAATGGTCTTAATACATGCGCATGCACGTACGCACGCACACACAGAGTTTTTTCTAAAAATCTGTTTTACTTTCTCTACACGAGGTGTAATAGGGTATAGAGAAAAACATTTGACTATTGCTTTGGCTTGTGTATTCTCTTATTTCCCTTCTATTTATAAGGAAGTAACTTGCAAAACCATTTCTACTAATTTTATGTCAATTAGAGTGAAGCAGATAAAAGAATAAGCATTTTAACAATAATTTGTTACAGAGATGTAGAGAAAGACACGTGAATGGGATATATAACATTTTTTTATATACAGGGAGCTCTAAAACATGCATTTCTAGATAAATCTGGTTATCAAATTTTGGGTGGAATACAAGATCTTCTCTACTTATGTACCATGGTATACATAGAAAAAGTAAAGGTGGATCGCTTTGTGGTGATTAATTCCACTCTTTGCACAACTGAGAGGAAATATTAATAGTGTTCCATTCACATGACTTTCTCTAGGTGTTCCACATACTAAGTACCTAGTTTTATAAAAGATAATTCTTTTATCTACATCATAGTAATCAAGATGAACATTAGCAGAAGTAGCCTTATTAATTGTTTCCTTGTAAGAAGGGAAATAAAATCACACTAGGCTAAAGCGATAGCAAAATCTTTTGACAGCTGGTAGCTATATGAAACAATTAAAGTTCAGTTTGCTTTGCATAGATGGATACTTTATTTCACTGCTTAGGGCATGGCCCGGTGGCAGTGCTGTCAATGTAATAATACAATGTACAATACAATTGAATTAAATAACAGTAATGTGAGTAATACACTGTTAAAATGCCAATGACACCATAGTATACCAATATATACATAATGGTAACAACAGTAATAATAACGCAATATTTTCATTTAAATCCTGACTATAAATCATTCTTCTTTAGTCTCTTTTTAAAACTATTTACACACTGAGGCAAAGTCTCCAGTAAATCTACAGGTATTTTGTTCCATTCGTTAATTGTTCTATTTGCAAAGGAAAATTTACCTATGTCTGTTTTCTGTTCCCTATTTCTTATTTTTTCCGAGTGATCATTCCTCCCACAGTATAATGGCTTTAATAATCGTTTGGATATGTCTTTCCATGCAGGTTCCCCCTTATAGGCTCTAAAAATTGCACATAGCCTTGCTTGTCTACGTTTTTTAGTGTTTCCCAGGAAGTAGCAGTGCTGGAATGATTTTCGAATTGTTTATTCCTGTCTACAAATTTAGCTGCTCTTTTTTGAACTCTCTCTAGTGCCAGTTTTTGTCCCACCCGATACGGATCCCAGCATGCAGCACTATATTCTAATATTGGTCGAACTAAAGAAGTGTATGCCAAATTTCTTACTTTCCATTGCTGCATTTTAAGATCCTCATTACAAAATGCAATGCTTTCCACGCCTTCCCAGTGATCGAGTTTACATGTTCCCCCCACTCCAATCTTTGATTTAGTATTATCCCTAAGTATCTGGTGCTATTTACTCTGAGTATTTCCTTATTGTCAAATTTATATATTACGTCTTCTACTATTCTTGCCCTTGAAAATATGATTGTTTTACATTTGTTTGGATTTATCTCCATTTTATTATATTTTGCCCAGAGTTGAATTTTGATAAATCTTCTTGTAGATCTATTTTGTCACATTTACCGCTAATATTTCTGTAGATTATACAATCGTCTGCAAATAGGCGAATCTGAGATGTTATCCCTTCCCGTAAATCATTTATATATGCTAAGAAAAGCAACGGCCGACTACGCTTCCCTGGGGCACATTTGTAGGAGACGATAATTTATTTCCCATCCGCACTCTTTGGGTTCGTTCGCTCAAGAATTCCCAAATCCAAGTTATCACTCTGTTGTCTATTTGTAGATTACAAAGTTTTTCTATTAGCCGTCCATGAGGTACAAGGTCAAACGCTTTAGAAAAATCAATTAACTATTGCATGTACTTTTCTGCCCGTGTCAAGTGTATCGGCTACATCCTGACAAACAGCTACTAGTTGACTCTCACAAGAATGTCCGTTCCGGAAACCATATTGGCCTTCGAAGAGCCAATGCGTTGTATCCCATTCGCGTCTTAAATATTGTGCTATAAGATGCTCAATGCGTTTTATCCCATTCGCGTCTTAAATATTGTGCTATAAGATGCTCAATGCGTTTGCTTACTACTGATGTCAAACTAACTGGCCTATAGTTTGCCGCATTTGTTCGATCCCCTGCTTTATAAATAGGCACAACTATAGCCTGCTTCCAATCTTGCGGTATACTTCCGTTATTTACTGTTACTTCGAATTGCCTCAGTATGTATGGCACGATTACCTCCCCCTCCCCCCATCTTAAGAAAGTCGCCCGAAATGCCATCTGGCCCGACTGATTTATGTCTTCCTAATTTAGCTAACCGTCTTCGAATGTCGCTTGGTTTCACTGTCATAGGGGGCCCTTCCGTTATCTTAATACTGGCATTGCTCTTTACTCGAAAAATTGAAGCGAAAGTTGATTAAACACTTCAGCTTTTAACAATGAATCGGCCATTAGTATATTTCCATTCTTGATTTCTGGAATGATTTCTGCGTTTCCCCTGCGACTTCTCACAAATTTAAAAAATTGCTGCCAATTATTCCTGCCAGACGAGAGAATACTTTTTAAGAAATGTTCTTCGCGGTAATCTTTTCTAATAGAAGTTTGTTTGACAAAACTCGGAATTTATTTGCGTGATAACTACTAATTTTTCGTGAATTATATGCTCTCCTAACTTGTTTCTTTAGCCGTTTTACTGTTTTATTGTAGTATTCCGGGTCAGGGTTTTTAGTTAGCATTTTACGGGGTATAAATTTATGTGTTGCTTCCATAACAATTTTTTTTAAAATGTTGCCATATTTCTTCTACCGAGCTTCCAGATTGGGACCACAGCGAATATTTTTCGTCTAAGAATTTTTGCAGCCTCGGGATGTCTCCTTTGTAATATTGATAAAAGTGTATCATTTCATCCGTGTGAAACTTGGCACGTATTCCTTCTATTTTGAGTAATACGCAGTTATGGTCACTTATACCTGGAAAAACCTCGCATTCTAGTACAGCTTCTTCTGGCTTTACAAGAAATATGTCCAAAACCGCCCCTTCTCTGGTTGGGGTTTTTACAGTTTGAACAAGGCCACCTTCCCAAACCAGCTCATTAACAATAGCCTGCGATTCCCCACCCCTCACGTCACCCACCCAGTTAACTCGCGGCAGATTTAGGTCTCCCCGTACAATTACCTGCTCACTGGCCATATCACTCTTAAAAATTCGTTTTGCAAGTGATTTTAGTGATCCTAAGTGATCACCTGGTGGCCTATATATTCCTATTACTGCCATTTATTTTTACTACAGTTTCCTGAAATTTCTACTTGTAAGATTTCATATTCCTCATCCCTCCATAATTCGACAGCATTGTATATATTCTTGACACAAATAAATATCCCACCTCCTCTGCCATTCCTATCTCTTCTTATTGTCGTGAGCTTATTCCCTAATACTTCAGCGATTGTAATATCTGGATGAAGCCATGGTTCGGTACCTATTACTACGTCTGGATCATAAGCATCTATTAAGTTTGAGAATTCTAATTTTTTATTTAAGATACTTCGACAATTTACCTACAAAATCACTAGAGACTCACCTTTACTACTAGGTTTTTCATGGGCGTTCCCATAGTTCCATTGTCAGTTGCCATCGGCCTCATCCCGTCCGCCACCGACCTCGTCTCGTCCGTAACCTTCCTCGTCTCGTCCGCAGTCCCTCTCGCCAGATGCGCCACCGTCGTGTTCATCACCGTCCTCGTCTCGTCCAGCGCCGTTCTCCGCCGAACGATGCAGCCACTCTAGTGAAAAGTGACGCCAATGACCACTCCTCTCCTATTTAGGTGCACACCGTCACGCCCTAAATCATTATCACCCAGCCAGGAGTTTGGCTCAACGAAGAGAAGTCCCAGTCGCTCTGCCACCCATTGAAAAGAGTAATTTACTCTACTATCCTTGCGCCAGTTTTCGTCTCTGCGTCGTACCACTCCACTTAAAATTATTTTAGCGGCGGGAAATTTTCTCTTCATTGTTGTAGTCAAATCGTATATGTTCCCCATGGTGTGGTCTATGCTTCCCCTCAGGTCATTTGATCCTACATGCACAATTACCGTTTCCGGATTTCTTTGTTCCTGCCGCTCCACAACATGCCTCATCTGCTCCGTTCTTATTCCAGGGAAGCACTCTACAGTCAACTCTGCACTGTGATGTCTAACATGCTTTATTATTGAGTCTCCCACCAATAAACATTGTTCCCGCTTTGTTCCTGCAGCTCCACAACATGCCTCATCTGCTCCGTTCTTATTCCAGGGAAGCACTCTACAGTCAACTCTGCACTGTGATGCCTAACATGCTTTATTATTGAGTCTCCCACCAATAAACATCGTTCCCGCTTTGTATGCACCTCCAGAGTTTTTAACATTTTCATTTCTTCTTTCAATTGTCGTATTTGTTCTTCGGCTTGCTACAACTTTACTCTCAGCTGTCGAATCTCATCCATCATTTTAATTTCTTCCCTTTCTTTTTCCATTTCCATGTGGGTTTTCTCACACTGAATACACCTCCAGCTGTCTTCAATTTGCTATGTTTTCTTCATTTTTTGGCAACTGAAATGAAACCAGCTCATACAGAGACTCTGTATGTTTTTCTTGCATGTCTGGCATTTCACCGCCTCTTGCACTGGTCCTGGGTTTATTTACACAGCACCTATCACCAATAACACAGATAACACCAATGCATAGAATTGCATATGTCTTGGTGCATCTTCGTAGCTTTCCGGGTGTAACTTTCATCCTGCTCGTCCCCCACTCTATCTGTTCACATGCCAATCCTCGCCCGGTACGTCTCAAGGTCACACCCCATCACGGGCAGGTAGAGATGGCTACTAGAGATGAAACATGGTTCCTGTTAAGTAGTTTAAAATTGAAACCAATAACAAGGAATACCTCAAAAATGGTCAACTCTATAAGAAGAATGCATATGACAAATTATGTATTTTAACAAAATCTAAATTTCTTCTGTAATATGTTTTTGTCTACCTCTTACAGTTTAAAATGTAATGCTATGTACAATTCTGCAAAATTCATTCAGAGTAGAGGACTTCAGTGGTTATTCAAAATAGACATTTTATTTGTGATGTAAATATTTTAATATATGGTATTTTAATCAAAAGAGCCATTTTTGAGCAAAACAAAATTTTTAAAACTTTTTCCATGTAAAGGGTAGTTTAGGGTGGGGGGACTTTCTTGAAAATCTTTTATATCACATCCTTGGACGATACAAAATATAAATACCAACCTTGGTATTTAATGGTATTTTCATTTTTGAGCTATGCTAACCATACACGCATACAGTGACAAAATACACAGACATTTTTCTAAAATGCTTTTCAGACTCAGGGGACCTCAAAACATCTTTTCAGTGACATCTTGACATTGAATTTTTGGATGGAATACAATACCTTCTCTAGCTGCTATGTTCACTGTATGTACATGCGAAAGTAAAAATATCTATCATATGACTAACACTATAAAACCTCAATAATAACAAAGAATATTCATGAAATGGCTACCACCACAAAACCAAAAGTTATATTTTACATAAATTTGAGTACTAAATTTTTGTATAAGTATGCAGTCCTGTGCAAAGCAATCAGTCAACATTTTTCATGTTTTCATGAATTTATCTAAATTACTTCCACATTACATTTCTTAATACTTAGTATGTCCTCTAGTTTTTGTAAGTTTGGTTGCACGATTTGGCATTAGCTGCACAAGTTTGGAACACACATTTTTTGAGATCATCATCATAAACCACACATGAATTACACCTAATATCATAAGTTCTTGTGAAACACTCAAATTTCCTAAGTCTCTTTTTGCAAATAGCCCACAAATTTTCTATGGGGTTATTGTCAGTCAAATTCCATGGTCACCATTCAAGCACGCAAACATTGCTATCTTTGAAGAATTTCTTCACTTTCTTAGAAGTGTGGCAGGGAGCTAAATCTTACTGAAAGATTCCATCACCTTCCAGAAACCTCTTCAGGAGAGTTTACAAACAACACTTACAGTTCTGATCGCTTTTCATCATGTCTTTAACTGGAATTAAAGGCCCTAGCCCTTAGTAGGTGAAACAGCCCCTAAACATTTTTTCTTGGTCTGTAGAAAATGTACTGACTTTGCAGGTTCATTATTAGCTTGGTGCACATACTTAACCATAGAGACCCTAAGGTTTCTTGTTCAGCCTAGTACGAGTATAATCCCTATTTAAAATCCAAGTAATAAAACCATTTGTACTATTGTTTATCTTGATTACTTTGGGAGTCACCTGATGGGAAAACCCAAAGAGAACAGTTGGTCCTTCCCCAGAGTAAGGCAGCGGAAGTCCAGGAGGAGGAACGTGTGGGAACCTCAGGAGGGACCAACCGAACTTCAGCAAAGGTACTACTGGTTGAGATTACGGGCAAATGCCGAGAAGTGGTGTAGCCAATTTCTGTTTGTGCAGCGAGTCGTAGGCCAGGGTTGCATGCAGCAGTTCAATATGGGGGCTCCCTTCGAACGCATCGCCATCGTCACAGCTGGAGCGTTCCCTGTATCTGCTAGTGGTCATGGATTACTTTAACAACCCCAAGCAACCGCATGTGGGATTATTAGTGGGCAAAGTGGCAGAGGGGCGGGTTTTCTCCGGTTTCCCCTGCCATCTCATTTTACTGGTGCTCCATCTTCATTACATATATCATCAGTGTCATCGTCTGCTGTGCCATATGAAGTATAAGCGAGCATTAAACACTATTAAAACAAAAATTTACCAAGTGGACAAAGGTATACTCCATCCCCAGCCAGGAGGTAAAGTCGGTTGCAGACAGTCTTGAGGAACAACTCTTCTGTAGCTTTGCAGTACCGCTCAAGCTGCCAGGGCATCAACTTTGAGTCAAACCTAATTAGGGAGGCATGGGGTGCACAATGCTTCTCTACACTCAGTCAGATGGCGTACATCAAGTCACTGGTGGAACACCTAAGGAAGGTAGTAGCTGATCACCAGAGGGATGCCACTTTTCTTGCTTGTCCATGCACGACACCATGGGGTTGACACTAGCCAGCTTGGTTTTTGGCAGGAAGCTGCGCCTCCCATGTGACCTGACGTTTAGGATGCCTCTTGGAGTGGAACGACCAGCAATTGAATCTGATCTGCCTTCAAGATGCGCATGAGGTGGCGCATCCAGATAGTGAGCCACAGAATGAAGATACTGCCAGGCCAACAGTCAAGGGAACCGCCGGGAGACTTTGTGGGTTGTATCGCCCTACAAAGACCAAACTATAACAACCATGGTAAGGACTGTACCGTATGGTAAAGAGGACAACAATGTGGTTTATCACATTCAGAAACTTCCCCAAGGGAAGATGTTGGTAGTGCACCTAGATCGGCTAGCCTGCTATGACGATGCTGATTGGGAGGACATGCCCTGATGAGGGGGCTGTGTAATGGCAGCATACCAGCCTAAGTGATCGTTGCCTTATCCAATCACTCAGAGATAGAGCAAACGGTCACAATAGCCTTTGTGAGTTTCCCTGCAAAACCTCTCGAACCCTCTTTACCCCACACCCTTCTTCCAGAATAATTTCTCTCTAATGGAAAAAGCGTAATTTCCTAGACAGACTATATAAGTGAACAAGTGCTAGAGAAGAGAAGCGAACTAAAGTAAAGTGAACAAAGTGAAGTGAGATAAACTGAAGAGAAGTGAAGTAAAGTGAATTGCGTTAAAGTGAAGTGAATTAAAGTGAAATGAGTTAAAGTGAAGTGAAGCTATGTAAAGTGAGATGAAGTGAGTTACAGTGAAGTGAGTCAAAGTGTAGTGAGTTAAAGTGGAGCTAAAGTGAAGTGGAGTGAATTAAAGGTCAATCTAGTGAGTGATATTTGCTAAGAAGGTGATGCGAACTCAGTGACTCAATTATTTGTGTAGGTACTACAAGTACAATTGTTGTATTTGTGTAGTGCTCTAGTGATCAATAAAGTGAATTTAATTGAAACCGGGTGTTCTCATTTGTTACAATACTAACTTGAGTTATGTTGTCCACACTCACACACACACACACACCCTGCACCCCACTCCACCCCGACATGCATGCACAGAGACTTTTTTTTAAACAGATTTTTAAGATCCAGGGGTCCTCAAAACATGTATTTCTGGTGAAATCTAATACTTAATTTTTAGATGGAATGTAATATCTTCTCTACTGACTATATACATTGTATATATGTGTTAGAGAAAATAAAAAGGGGTCTAATCATATTCAAAGTGTGTTATTCCATGTGAAACTGGACAGGCTACCAAGTCTCTCAACATTTGTTGTAACTTTTTATATGCCTTTGAAAGAAAAATTAAAGGTACCCCTATAGCTTTGTTTTGGCCAAGTTTCATTATTTTAGACTTTTAGTGGTATCCAGGCCCGAATTTAGGACCTCTGACTCCCCTGGGCAAAAAAAAATAAACATTTGCTGCCCCCCAACTTGCAATACATATATTACTTAAATTTTCACAACATAGAGAATGGTTTCACAGTTTGGATACTTAAGTATGAGTGGCAAACACCATAAGTCAGTTTATTAAAATTTAAGTAGAAACAGCTAACAATATATACAAAATTAACATTAATGAATAACAACACACATTTCTTGATCTTACAATTTTTGGCATGTGTTAATTGATTCTCACTATTGGAATGCATTTCGCTTTGTCTCTGCTACATGCACATAGCATGCAAACTAATCAGCTTAGCCAACATGCTAATGATAAGAATTTCTTTCCTTTGAAGTTTTAAAAGTAAGACTTAATTTTGGTTTACAAGACCAATGTTTTATTATTAAACTATTAAAACATTTAAAGTTAATAATATTTTATTTTATATTTTTTTGTGGGCATCAATTAATATTCCTCTGCGAGTGGCAAATTTAAATGAACTTGACGTTTCATGTCTATGTTCTTTTATGGAGCTTTCAGTAACTTTTGCCATCCCCTAAAATGTGCTGCCCTGGGCAGTTGCCCGGTTTGCCCTGCTGTAAATACAGCCCTGGTGGTATCAATTTCTGGATATAAATGCTCATTTTCTATGACATATTTATCATGTGAAGTTGAAACATTTTTTTTTAAAGCCTAAAAATCAAACTTTCAGGCTGTATATTCTTTCTTTGGAAAAATATTTACTCACTATCCATTACATTATAATTATTAAATAAACAACCCTTTTTTATATAATTCATATTACTTCAGTTATAATTTAAAAATATCAACATAATCTCTACTTAATTTCATTATGGGTAAAGAATTTTAGGTTGGGACAATGATAAATATCTAAATAAATGTGGGTAAAGTTTCTGACCAACTTCATAGTGTGGGCTGCTTTACAGATATTGCTCAAGACACATCAATTCCTTGACACTGATAGTTTCCTGAAAATCTATTATTTTTAAATTGCTTACTGTGCTTTTTTATTTATACTGTTCCAAGAAAGAAGGTATCATAATTGTTCTTGGATTTAGTCAGTTATTCAGATGATAGAAATAGGTCAGCAAAAGACAGAATATCATTACAATTAAGCTTTTCTTTGTGACAAATATGGATTATAAAAGTGAATGTGACCTACTAAACTTTCAATAGAAGAAAATAAAACTGATAAGCAGCACGAGAACTTAAGTGCCTTCATATTAGTGTCAAAATCAGAAGCATTAGTTAAAGACTACAGTAGTAAAGTCATCACTCATTGTGCAAGCTTTACAAATTATATTTAGGTAACCTTTGTTTAAAATAAGTGTGTTCATAGTAAATTAATAAACTGGTGTTGTAACACCTGTACATCCATGCCTTGGCCAGCTGCCAAGCACACAAAATCCAGTGTCCAACTGGCTAAGTTATTTTTTTTGTGTGTGTCCCATCCTGAAATTTGGCACACATGTATTTTATAAAACAAGAATAGTGTGGTGTTTTATTTTGATTAAAAAATTAGTATGAAATGTAAAAATAATGCATTTAAAAATATTTTATATAAAAAATCTTGATTTAGTGTTTATGTTATATAAAAAGAACATTACTAAAAATCTTAAATTATTACCTTGTAAATGAGCTGAAGTTTGATCACGTCTGATAATTAGGAGCAGAGAGAAATATATTTGTACGTAACATGCACACATAATATGTGAATTTTGATACTGATTATCAGCAAATGTAATAATATTGTGAAAATATTAAAACCTATTTATGTAATGTTTTCAAACTTTCTGTAGAATAAAGAAGTGTAATAAAAATTAGACACTTGATAGTAAATTTTAGTCATCTGGTTTAATGTGGAATGATTCATATATGAGTTGCCAAATAAGCTTCTAAAAGTCCAAACGATCCCTGTAAGTTTTGACAACTAAGTGATCTAAATGGTTTTTTCCAAGGATACCAATTTATTTGACTGTGATAAATATGGTACAGTCTCACCAAATACAGTAGATTCCTTGAAGATGCCAGTGTTGCTCATTGCAAAGACTATTAAATTGTTTTACTTGGATTAACAGAAAATTTCCTTCCAGCACACAATACTTCAACTTTCCTGACTGCAGATTGAGGCAACTCAGCAATTGTATTAAGACAACAATAGCAATATTGCCCAAAAATCCAAAGGTATGAAAACCACATCATTGAGTTGATGCAATAGTCCATCCATCAGCAGGTTCCAAAGCATGAGGACTTCTCCCTTGGCATCAGTTACTCAAGGTCATCATCATGAAATGTACCCATTTGCACTGCTACATCGTGCTCTTGAAGGCCTTTTGTAATTATTTCACAGGAAAGCTTACCAAGCTCTATTGAGATTGCACCAATGGCAATTTCTTTGGATTATAGTTGTTTAATGATACATATAGAATATGCCAGTATTACAGATATGTACAGAATAGGGATTTACTTATGGTTGTTTAATACAATAATTTGAATTTAAAATGCATAGTATAAAAATCACTCATTCAATAATTAAAATGTCTCCAATAAATTATAGAAAAATCACTTACCTCTATACCTCCTGAGTTAAAAATAATAGCACTGTCAGTTTATATATATAAGTAATTTACTTAAAAATCACATGTAGGTTATATATTATTTTGTAGATGTGTATTTAATTTACTTCAAAACATAATAATACATTTTGAGTTAAAACTTCACTATCTAACAGCTCCACTATTGAATAGTAATATTTTTTTCAATTCACTATTCAATTTGAATAATTTTTTGTCCTTTAAAAAGTGGATAATTTATTAGAAAACATACATGTGTCTGAAATAGGCTTTGTCTTAAATAACAACTTGTGTTCTATGAGGAGTTATACGGAAATGTGTGTTATCTCTAGTGACGTTAAACTGAATCTGGTAGTTAATTTTGATATGATCATCTTTATACTTTAAATAAATTATTACATATATATGTAAAATGAGTACAAAGTTAAAATATTTAATTTCCTGAAATCATCTCTACAAGATTCCCAAGAATTTAAATTGCTCCTCTGAATTATAAAAAGTATTTTAGTATACTTGGCAGCACTTTATCCCCCAGACTGTAGTTCAGTAGGATAAATGAGGAAATATTAATCCATTATCATTAAAAAGTTTATATTTACAAGTATTGTTTTGCCATTTTTAGTAAAAATATGCAGACTTTATTGCAGATTTACCAATTTGTTTGTTCCAAGTGAAACGTTTGTCAAGTACAACTCCCAAAAAGTTTGTGCAGCTAACTTCATTTTAGCTGTAAATCATTCCTAATCTGAACAGTCATGTAATCTGTTTTCTTTATGATAATGTGCAAGTTGCATAATATGTTAATTTGTCTCAAAAGTCCCAGTTCTACAAAAATACATGCTATGGGTTGTACATAAGGGAGTAAGTCATCTCTACTAACATTGTCCCTATGAAAGCACAGGTAGAAGTTGTAATAACATTTACTTTAGTCTTTCACAGGGTCAATCACCTCAAGTTGAGTGTTAGAACAAAAACAAAGAGATATTTTCAGAAAGTGCTGCTAGCAACACTGCAGCTACTGCTGGACCAAGATGAAAATGGCGTTGCAACACACTTGGCTGCAGTCGAGACCATGACTCTGTTGTTAGCACGTGCAAACTCCAAGATCATGAGCCATGCTGCAACTTGCATTGCAGAACTTGCTATGCACTGGAGAGGAAAATGCCTTGCTATAAAACTAAACTTGCTCGTCAAACTGAAGGAGTTGCTGGACAGCAAGGTGAGCTATACACAATCTAAACTAACTCATCCATCGAAGATAATTCTTGAAGATAATCATTGCTATTTATACATCTTACATCATTGAAAAATGTTCCTTTTAAGAATCAGCTTGATGAAAAAAATTCTATCACTTTCATAATATCTTTCACAGTTTTGGTATTACAAATAATATTTTACAATAGTAATACCATGCAGAATAAATATCAACCCCCCCCCCTCCCAAATTGCCATGTACCTGATTTGCAAAGGTAAAGTAGCCATGATTCATATTTATCACCCAGCTTAGATTTAGGGCATAAGGTGATTTGGCGGTGATGATGATAGTAATTATTTACTGGTCAATAGGTTATCTTCAGTTTTGAATTTAAAATAGATGAAATAGGTGCATTCTGGACTTTTACAGATCCATTTTATAAAACAAAAGTGAGTACTAAAAGTTGAAATATGTAACAAACATTATAATAAACCTAATCAATTAAATAATGTCTTTGTATGTATAAATTTATATTTTATTTATTCCACCTACGAGGTATACTTCCCAGCTTTCAATCAAGATACCAACATCACATACTCGCTTCATTGCCAACTGCCAGACAATTCCAATTTATATTTCTTTCTTCTACTCACATTTCAATTTATTTTTACTTTATCTACTATTTAGAGTAAGTAGGGAAGGTAATGCATTCAATCCAAAAATCTATTTTGAGATTTGATGAGAAATATATGTTTTGAAGCCCATTGAACCCAAAAAAACATATTTTTAGAAAAAGGTATCTGTGCATGTGCATCTGTCAGTGGCTCAAAATCAGTTAAATATCAAGTTCTGAATTTAAGTTCTGCATCTTCCAAGGGTGCAAACAAAAATTTTCTACGAAATTCCCCACCCCAAACTATCCTTTACTTGGAACATTTTTCAAAATTTTTCATTTACTCAAAAATGATTCTTAATGTTTTTGATTGTTTAGGGTATTTTCACATATTAATTGTGTATCTTAAACTTTCTGGGAATAGCCTCTGAAGTACTCTTCATTCTGGATGATTTTACATAACTGGTAAACCATAAAAGACAGATATTATCTCAAAAAATGTACACCTCATTAAAGCAGACAATTTATTTCAGGTACACTTCATACCTTTTGTGGAGTTAACCATCTCTAAGACATTCCTTGTTGTCTTAAAATGTTCATATTATTTTCTTTTCTCATATGGGAAATCTTTATTCATTTTTTACCTTCTCTAGCCCCGTATGTAGCACCAATTATATTTTTGTCCTTTTTACAACATTTTAAAGTTAGCTACATGAAATTTATTGTTTCAGAACTGAAATATTTTCCTTTAAAATCAAGGTAGAATAAATGGTTCTTCATACTTTTTGTACTATGATAAATACAACATTAATTATTACGACTGTTAATATATTGGTTATTATAGAGATGAACTCCATTGAGAAATAAGCATATCATGACACATTTTAAGAACATTCCTGAATATAATTTTACACATACCAAACTTTGTATTTCATTTCAGCCTCTTTCAAAGATACAAAATGAAGGTTTTCAAGTAAATTTTCCCATTGGAAGCTATGCTCAACATATAAAATTTTTTTTTAAATTTTGATTTTCTCAAAATTGGCTATAATAATTTTTATTAAAATACCATATATTAAAGATATTTACATGACAAATAAAATATACATTTAAATTTTCTGGGAATAGCCTATGAAATCTAGTTCATTTAGAAGGGTAGTTTGTATAATTTTGTACAACTGATAGACAAAAACATGGTACATAAATGTAGATCTCTTTAAAACATGCAATTTATTCCAAATAACATTTTTGTGACATAAGCCATTTGCAAGGTAGCTATTATTAATGGTTCAAATTCTTCAATACTCTTGTTAGTCCTGTTGATTTTCAGTTCTATATTCTGATTGCATGGAAAGAGCATGAAATTTGAAACCTGATGAATAGCATTGTTCTTAAACATATTGATTATTGCTATTCCTTTTAAATCTTTAATAAAATGTATAATGTCAGTATAGAAAGCAAAGCAAAGGTTTATCAGAAGCAAAGGTTTATCTTGGTTAAAATGAAATATACAGAAAAATAACATTTTGTAAGAATATTCTGTAAACCTACTAATAAATGACAGAGGTATCAATTAGATTGTCAGCATAGCACAAACATTACACTCAAGATACTGCTGACACATTGAGAAATGTACCAGGGTCAGTGAGCTTAAAGTTAATTGACATTCGTCTTCCAAGGATAAGGGAAAACCACAGCAAAAAACCTTATTCAGGTAACAGCAATTTTAATGAAAGGGTTTTTTGGAACAGTGATATTTATGAATAGAATAATTCTGAGTTGCTTTGTAACACTCAAGTATCACTTATGTTTAGTTTTGTCAGACCAGTTACGAACTCATCGACAATGAAGCCCTTTTGGCCTCAAAATCGGTCTGACAAAACTATACATAAGTGACACTTGAGTGTTATAAACCAGGTCAAGTAACTTACTGTATCCAAGATTCAAATTGATCTACTGAATCAAATTACAAGAGAACTACTGAGTTACAGCTCACAACTGTTAGCATTATCCACTTCTTAACTCTGTAACGGAACTAAACTACAACTGTTGAGCCAGGCACTTGTCAGCCCCCTAAGTTCTGTCTAAAAGGAGGAATGTGAAAGGAAACTTGTGGAGCAGTAATTACCAAAAGTGGCACCTTGTGCTAATCTGAGGGACCATTTGATAGCTGTCCTGCACTTCTGGCTCATAGTGCTTCCTGACCCTCTTCAAAATGTGGTATCCAAGGTACTTCCCATAGTTTTTAGTCTTGGATCTGGTTGGATGCCATAACCACATCAGATTGTCTTGCTGAAAACCTTGTCGACTGTGATGGGCTCTTTTACCAGTTACTCGCTACCCAGAGTTGTCCTGTGAAGACGATCCATGAAATTCCCTTCCAGGTGTACCTATACAACACCTCACTTCACGGAGGTACAACTGCACCTTCCCAGGATATTCATTGGGGCTAATCTTGGCCAAGTGCAAGATCCTCTTGGCAATGTCAACCATCTCGTTGTGGCTCTTGAGGACATCTAATCCCAGGAAACCTCATAGCAAACGCCCACAAACTTATCCAGGTAAAGTGTTTAGGTAGGAGATACTTGACAGATCTGATTATGTCATGGCCTCTGACTTAGACAACTAGTATCTAGCCCTCCACAGCATCTCTCAGTCCTTATTTGTTGGCAGGGGCATAACAGAGGCGATACAGGTTCACCTGCAAAAATAAAAAGTTCAACCCATCAATAACTAATATAACTTTAATTACTACAGGTGGAAGTATAAGTTTAATACAATGTGTTGATATTCCTGAATAAACAAAGGGATTATTCCCTCTTTATTTTTTCAAAGTATTTAAAGTTTATGAATAAACGTTAT
Organism: Hymenopus coronatus; assembly: GCA_030762935.1. Classification (NCBI taxonomy): domain Eukaryota; kingdom Metazoa; phylum Arthropoda; class Insecta; order Mantodea; family Hymenopodidae; genus Hymenopus; species Hymenopus coronatus. Next base: position 4,006,586 of record CM060884.1, read on the forward strand.
TAAAAATTAAAGACATTATTAGTGAATGACGCTCAATATCAAGCATAGACTTCTAGCTGCTTATACAACCTCATTTGTTTACCCTCATCTCAACAGCAACTTTCTATGATGCGAAGTTATAGATGATTTAACAACATCTTTCACTTTCAATACCGAGCAGGCTTGAGTCCACTAAGTCTGTCTTGGGTCATAGAATTCTGTAGATAGTTTCTTATAAGCTTCAAAAATGAGCACTCAGCTGAAGTAATAGGAAGTTAGAAACAGGTAAAATACAGTGCATAAGTTTGGAACACTAACAGCTATGATTGAATTCTTTATTATTAATAGTTTTGTTAAGTCAGCTGCAAAGGTTAATGAGGCTATTTCTTTTAGAGTATTTTTAAATCTATTACCTGGTCTGGGAATTCACTGGATACATTTTTCTCATATTCATTTTGAAGAATCACTGCTGCATCATGAATTTCTTTGTTGGAAGTAGAATTTAGGAATTTTGAAAAAATAATTTTTCAGAATGGTTAACTTTTGGTATACCTTCAAATCTGTTTTTTAACTGGGCTACAATAATGTCCACAGCCATTAAAAACAATGGTCCTAGAATAATACATATTAGCTGTTTGTCCTGACACAATTCTCAAAAAGTTTTTCACCTTTTGATATTGTGATGAAATGTCCCATTTCTTTGCCAAAGATGTAGCTGAAGATATTACTTCTTCAAAATTATTTCACTAACAAGATAAATTATCAACTGTATTTTGAACAAGAACCTCTACATTTTTCAATTGCAAAATTGGTACATGTTACGAGAATCTTTACCAAGTGTCTGAAAAACGAGTTCAAATCTTTCTATGAATTACATCTTTTATTTAGATTGTACAAGAAATAGAAGTGAATTATATTTAATTTGCTGTTTTAAAGCAACAGTTTGTTCTCTTTCTCCATTTTTCCTACACATCAATATTATCTTTGACAAGTACATTGACATAAGTATAATACAAGGCTTTAACAGACCAGCATCACAAAGAACATGTCAGGCTAAGTTAGCAAAAGTTGCCATCTTTTAATGCAATAACTAATAACTACTGTGTCATAAAAGAACCTAAGTGCATGAATTCAACAGGGAGCATCATTAAGAACTAGATTTAAATTATATGTTGCATAATGCACATATTTTGTTGCAGTTCTTGTTCTAACACCTTTGTACATGCCTTGCATATTGCACAGCCTCATTCTCCTCACCATGTCATTTACCTTTTTTGTCCTTTACACCTAGTATTTTCTTTTCTATTACCATGTAGTTTTATTTCATGAAAACCTAAATATCTTTCATTTATCTTTAAGTCACAAGCATTTTCGATGATATCATGTGAAATTGCAGCATGTCTAAATATCTGAATTAATAGATCTTCTTTTTTTTTTCTTTCTTTCTTTTTTTTCCTGTGTTATATCTGTATATAATAGAAACGAATGGGGCAGCCTTAATGTCATATCATGTGAAATTGCAGCATGTCTAAATATCTGAATTAATAGATCTTCTTCTTTTTTTTTTTTTTTTTTTCCTGTGTTATATCTGTAATAATAGAAAAGAATGGGGTAGCCTTAATGTCATTAAGAATTTCTTTTTCAACTGCACAGGATAGGACATTTATTAACTTATTTTGAATTGAAGAGCTAAGATACTCTTGTGCATATTTTGCTTTATTTATCAGCTTGTATAATACAGGATTGTACTTTGTGAGAAGTATAATGATTCTAAAAAGTTTCCATGTTTGATTTTCCAATTTGCTCCCTATGTCCCCAATAAAACAAGATTATTGGACCTGTTTCCACATGTTTTCACTTTTCTTTAGTTCTGAGTCCACATCTGCAACCTAACACCACCAATTGCAAACAGTGCATGCACTCAAATGTACCACTTGTTTTGTGTCACACTGTACTTTTGGTTAGCCACCTCCAATCTCAAATCCCTTCCCTCCAAGCTGACGATAATTTCTGTCATCCAGAGAGTGGTTTTTACAATAAACAGAAACATTTTTAGATGAATAGTGCAGCCATTTTCTCCAAATTCAATGTGAACTTTCCGTAATATTTAGTGGAGAAGAATCTATTTTCCTGGATAGCATCTTAGAGAAATCTCTGCTGAATGATACAGATTTTGTCTAACAAAGAACTTTTTTGTTCCATCGTCTATGTCTTACTGATAATATGCACGATCATTTAAACATTCTGCAAAATTAACAGTCCTAATTATACTAATGGCAATTTTGTTATAACCTTTTTTCCATTTCCGCAATTGCTGTTATCAACTTATCACTATTCACTTGTGACACTGCAGACTTTTGTAATGTTGAGGTACCACTATTACTAGGAAGAGAAAACAAATTAGTTTGTTTCTTTTTCTAACTCTTGCTTCTTATTCTTCTTTCTATTTTGTACACCACTTAAATACTTCTATTTTAAAAGGTTACATTTTTCTGAAAAGATTGTGTTAAAATTTCCATGCTTGAATGGAGGAGAGGGGTAGCATTGTATGGAGCTTTTTTCTTTTTTGGTAGTGTTTAACACCTGCTTTTACTACTTGTGGCACCACAGGCAATGACACTGGTGATACATGGAGCATTGGTGGAATGTGACAGCGGGGGGAACTGCAGAACCCAGAGAAAACCTGCCCCTATGTCGTTTTGTCCACCACAAATCTCACATGCATTCAATTAGGATCGAACCTGGGCCATCTAGGTGAGAGGCAAGTGGTCTAACCATTCGGCCATGATATGGCCAAGATGCAGAAAGACGTTGAAAACTGACATAAGAAGTAGAATAATGAGAGTTGGCATAGAAATCTACAGAGCAAAAATTGATCCATTTGATAAAAAAAAATGGAATCTGTTCAAGAATGAAGTTCAACATTGTTACAGTGGTTAATTATTGGAGTAGTGAAAATGAATCCCAGGTCTAATGGGGTCATGGGGTTACTGAAGAAATTTTGAACAAATTACAGGGAATGGAAAAAAAATTAGGAAAACAAATGAACAATATGGGGAGAGAAATTAAAGAAGAAATCAAAATTGAAATACAGAATGTGAAAACAGAAGTTGAAACCATTAAGAGAAGAGGAATATGGGCCACTCAGGAAATTAGAGATGGTTCTATATCTACAGGAGTTATACTATCAGAACAGATTTTGTGTTACGGGAGAAGTAATTAGGGTTGTGCGACAAGAGAGAGGGCTGAGCCACAGCTTAAATTAAGTCCTGACTGTTTAATCTGTTTATTGATGGTATTTTGGATTGTTTGCAACATGCCTTCAATAAAAAATATGGACATCCTGGGGTTACTTTATGCTGATCATCTGGTGGCATGTTCAATATCAGGATTGGCTTAAACATAGCTGAATCAGGTAAAAACTAAAATTATAGTGTTCAAGAAGGGAAAATAAAGTATTTACCTTTACTATTTCTAATAAAGCTGCTGCATTTGCAGTATTAATGGGAATTGCTAGAATTAATTTACTGAAACTTCTTAATTCTAAATGCATACACATCGACCCTCATCTATTTCCCAAATTTCCCCTTCATAACTCCATCGAGATTCAACCAAGACAGAATGAAGCACTTAATATTCGTTACTGGCATTATATATATATATATATATATAAGTATTCTTGTTTTGCATTTCTCCCAGCCTTCATTACTGCTCAGCTTGATACCAGGTATGACAACTTGAATTTCTTCCATGAAACCAATTTCCATCTTTATGTACTTTTCCCCCGTTCTTGAACACTATAATTTTAATTTTTACCTGATTCAGCTATGTTTAAGCCAATCCTGATATTGAACATGCCACCAGATGATCAGCATAAAGTAACCCCAGGATGTCCATATTTTTTATTGAAGGCATGCTGCAAACAATCCAAAATACCATGAATAAACAGATTAAACAGTCAGGACTTAATTTACAGATGTGGCTCAGCCCTCTCTCTTGTCACACAACCCTAATTACTTCTCCCTTAACACAAAATCTGTTCTCCTGTACATATAAATGCCTTCCAACTCGGCCACTCAGGAAATTAGAGATGGTCCTAAATGGATGGGAAGTTGCTGAAGATTTCCAAAATTGTTTATTAGGCAACTCTTAGACTCAAAATATATATTTCAAGATTTTCTTTATCAGGAACCCCCTTTTGTAAAACAAAATCCTGGAAATCACACATCAAAATGACTTCATCTAAGAGATTGTAGATAACAAATTTAAAAAGAAAGAAAGAAAGTAATTCTCACAATTTTTGTTCCACAGATCATCAGTTGAAAGAGAAACCTAACCTTATAAAGATCCTTAGAAAACCAATAAAACTTTCCATTTGTGTAAAATTAATTTATCCATAAAAATAAATACAATTTTGATGTCCCATGTAAAAAAGATCTCATTATCTATGCATTACATACAGCCAATACCGTGCCATGAAGCACGACAGTGAATTAAGCTGATGATGGAGACATAAAGTAAGTTCTAGTCTATAATGTGAACTGCATGAAGCAATAAAAACCCAAAATTGTGCATATAAATGTAAAAATAAACAAATCAACATAACTATGGTTCCCAAAAAGGTTCATATATTTTGATTGTAGTTGTTGATACTCTGTAGAATACGTGTTTAAAATAAGACAAATGCCACAGATATTGAACATAATTATAGATTGCAACTAAGACACAGCAAAACTAAGGAGCTATGAATCTGATAATATGTTCATATTTTAATGAAACCTCAAGAAAGAAAGTTTTGCTTGTTAGGACAGGTTAAATAATTGTATAATTGTGTGCAGCTAACATTGAAATCAATCTACTAAATATTTTATAAATAACTGAGAAAATTATTTTTGTAATGGTAGTAAGTAGATTATGCCTAATTTTCAACACCAATTAACTGGGTGGTCTGGGAATGGGGAATTTTCGTATTCAGCAGCCTCACCTCTATTTCATTGATATGTTAATGTGAAATATATGAATTTTAATCATGGAACCAAAGAAAAGGTATGTTGTCCTCCATAGTCTAGGGGTTATATACTAGACTCTGGTTCCTAAGGTCTTAAGTTCAAAAATAGTTAGCATGGTTTTCTTTGGATGGCAAATGGTCTTGGTATCATGTCAGATTTACAGCATGTAAAAGAACCTCAAAGCTGAAAAATAGGCCTCTGAGCAAAATTAAGAGGCCTATAATGCTCAGTATGGAAAAAGATGCTGAGAACCATAGTAGTTAAGGAGCGTCTAGCAATTTCATTTCATTTCATTTCAAAGAGGACGTACAAATGATTGCAATGTGATTATTGTGTGTGTTTGTGCAAACTCACATACACACTAATGCATACATGATTTCTCATGTGCTTTTCTTGAAAAAATCCAAACTTTTGAAGTACTTTCCATGTAAACAGTAGTTTGGGATGGTGGATTCTGTTGGCTCACATCCTTTTGAGATATCGAGTTTAAATACCATATAAAACACTTCAGCCATTTTATTCGCATAAAATTTAAGATATGCATTTAACTTTTTTTATAATTTTATCATACAGTATTTTAATCAAAATCTTTAGAGCCATTTTGAAGTCAAAAAACACACGCAATGCACACACCCATGCCCATGCACACACACACGCACACACACACAGACACACAGACACACACACACACTCACTCACTCACTCACTCTTGCACATGTACAAAATAGCAAAAGTAAAAAATCAAATTAGAAGAAAACTGTGGATTTTGTTATTTTTATATATGCATAGCCTTAAGAATAATTTATAAAGCCTCTAATAATTTGTATACATACTAATAAATTGATAGATGATAAAGACATTCCTGTGAATGATCAAAAGAATCAAAATACTGGAAGCGGTACACAGTGAAGCATAAGTACACATTGATAAAATGAGTCGAATTTATACTTGAATTGCTTCACTAAGTAATAAATTACCTGGACATGTTTCGAAGGCGTATGTTGCCTACATCATCAAAAGATTTTGACTGGTCGGCCTGTTGTGGGTATTTTCTGTGTACTCCTCTCCTTTCTCTGATGGCTGATAAATGAACTTGTAGAGCGGGGTTGTCATCGGCGGGAATTCCAAAATTCATAAGGCCAGGTTTCTGCTTTAAAATGAAAATCTTTTCCCATTTGTTTAATTCTTGCGGTCGCTGTACTGATTTTAACAAGTGGACATTATCTTCGATTCTATGGCTATTGTCCCAAGCATGTGAGGCTACTGCTGATTTCTCCACGTGAATGTAACACACAAGATATGTTTAATGGCATTAACGCTTAATTCCTGTAATTTTATTAAAAAATTTATTTTAGGTTATTTCCTAGTATGTGTATGCCTCTCCTAACTTTTAGAATATATTTCCATTGCTGATTATTAAAATATTTCTCTCCCATCCCTGTCTCTATGGTTGAATTTTCTCTTTTTCTTATGCATGGCTGTCTTAAGTATGCTACTAGGTGATTGAATTAATTGTTGCAGATACCTGAGGTACACACAAAAGCAGCAGGAGCCATTATGTTTATCACTATCACCACAGCATCTCGACTGAAGGCCATTGAGTTGGGAATTATTCCTCGTCTTATAACCCTTGCTCATGATTTTCACAATCAGGAGTTGCAGATTAATTGCATTAAGGTGATAGTTCAGTGTATAATTTATAACCAAATATATGAAATACATTTTATATATATATATATATATATAATGAAGAGTATATTTATAGTAATAACTAGTGAATGTAGTTTTTTTTTTTTTTTTGCTGTGGCCAGTCCTGAAAAAAATTTGCAAATGTTGGTGATTCAAGTGTTGCTCCAATGAGGAAATGCCCCATTATTTGTAACAATGCCCCATTATTATCATTTGTCAATGAAATGAACATCAAATGCTTATATAATTATTTCTTGTTTAAAGAAGTACTACAAAGTTAATCTGACATTAAAGAGTTCTACATCATGATTTCATTCATTCCATTCATTTTTTGAAAGATAATTTTAACTGATAGTGGTCAATTCTTTTAACAGATAGGTAATAATAATAATAATAATAATAATAATAATAATAATAATAATAATAATAATAATAATAATAATAATAATAACAACAATAATAATAGTAATAATAATAACAATAATAATAATAATAATAATAATAATAATAAAAATAGTGATGATAATAGTGGTACTGCTACTGCTGCTGCTGATGATGATGATGATGATGACGATGACATTTATTGCTCCTAGATTTGTTTTGCACAAATTTCAAGCATTGTCAAATTCTACATACAATTTAATTACAATTCATTCGTGGAATACAAACATTTGCTATTTAGCAGGTACTTTTTAAGTTGCTTCTTAAAAATTTTTCTATGTAACAGTTATTTGAGGGCAATTTTTACTTTCTCTGCACGTTCTATGTACATAGTGTATAGAGAAGGTATTGTATTGCGCCCAAAAATTTGAAACCCAGATTTCACTGGAAATATATGTTTTGTATCCCCCTGAATCCAAAAAAAGCATTTTTGGAAAAAGGTCAGTGTGTTTGTGTCTGTGTGTGTGCGTGTGTCTGTGTGTGTATGGGTGTGTGTGTCTGTATGTCTGTGGACAACATAGCTCAAAAACGAAAAGAAACTTGGTATTTAAGTTTGGTATCTTCCAAGGATGCGACACAAAGATTTTCAAGAAAATCTCCCCACCCCCAACTACCCTTTAAATGAGACTTCTTTTTTTTTTTTTTTTTCTCAAAAATGGCCTTAACGATTTTGATTAAAATATCGTACATTAAAGATATTTACCTGACAAATAATATGTATTAAATAATATCAAATTGGGTATTTTACCGACTTTTCGTTTTTGAGTTATCGCGTTCACTAACACACGGACACACACAGATCTTTTTTTGAAAATACTTTTTCTGGATACAGAGGACCCTAAAACGTCTATTTCCGGTGAAATCTCAGTATCAAATTTTTGGTTGGAATGCAATACCTTCTCTATACACTATGTACATAGTACGTGTAGAGAAAGTAAAAAGTACATGTAGACAAGAGAATATTAATACTAAACAGAATTATAATATCTATAAAAATCAAAACCTTCATAAAGACTGGTAGTCAAAAATTAGTAAGGATTTCAACTTTGCATTGGTAACTTACAACAGATTTTTCATTAAAAAATGCTGATAGCTAATCACTAAGCTTCGAAACTTGATACACTATTTGCGGAATTAGGTGACTACAACGTACCGATGACATGAGCAGAGCGTGACGTCATTGCGTGTGAATACTCACAGCGAAAAAACTGGTCCCTGAGTACTTGCAGTTGATACCCTTCTCGCTATTGTGCAAACTAGTTTCAAGCAAACAGATAAATGCCTCGAACACGAAAATCGAAATATTCACGTATTACTCAACGTGTGAAAGAATTTGGGTGTGAATATTTTACTGAAAATGGAGACAGGATTGAACATAACTTATGCAAAGTAGAGATAAAGGGTAGGGTTAGACGATAATACAAGGACATTGCAATATTAAAAAACATATTCAACATATTAAGCTTCTGTCCACTAAAGAGCAACCAAGAGACAAACTGCTGTCAAATAGGCAATCTGAGTTTAATAAAGATCTATGTGACATGTTGATAAATTGCAATATTCCATTTAACAAAGTGAACAACATTCACTTCAAAGGTTTCTTAGAAAAATATACACACAAAGAAGTTGTTTCAGACAGCATACTTCGCCAGCGCTATGAACAGGTATTATGTACCATACGACAAAATGTTACTGATAAGAACAGTTGGGTTTCAATAGATGAAATTACAGATTCGTCACACCGATTTGTAGCAAACGTAATTATTGGAATACTGTCTCCTGTGAGTCCCAGTAACGCATTTCTCTTGACTATTATACATTTGTTTAATAAAGCCATGTCACTTCTATAGCCACAAGCCACAGTGTATGAAAACGTGTTTCTTTTTGTGACGTGGTTAAAGTCGCAAAACATCTTAATTTTCCTATCCTGGAATGATCCATATAACGTGTCTCGCTCATGGATTACAGAGGGTGGCCGAAGAAATCAGATTCTCTTTCGACAATGTAGATAGCTTCGTACCTTATATGAAAAAAGTATTTGTAAAAGCACCTTCCAGAATACAGACATTTCGCAAGATGGCACCAGGAATTCCTTTACCTCCGCAACCTGTCGTAACTCGATGGGAGACCAGGCTCGATGCAGTTTGTATTAAGCAAACCATTATAACACTATTATAAATGTAATACATTCACTGGATACCAATGACAGTACTGCAATTGCTAAAGCACAATCTCTCATTTCAAATGAATTATTTCGAGATCTGCAATACATAAAACAGAACTTCCATTGTTTATCGAAAGCAATAAAACGACTGGAATCCTCCGACTTAGAAATGTCAGATGCCGTCAGCTTGGTAGAGAAAACATTTAAAACAGTAAAGAGGTACCTAAAAATCCATCTCCAGGGAATTTCAAAACAAAATTCAAGATTCTTCTTCGAAAAAAAAACAAAAAACAAAAAAACAGTGGATTTACAGTTTTGTGTAATGTGAGGGATATTTTGCTAGAATATGAAACAACACAAAATACTGATAGTAAAACAAATCACAAATATTTAAAGAATTTAAGTTCTACCTCAACTGATGTAGAAAGAAGCTTTTCCAGGTGTAAGAACTGTTTAAATGACAACAGAAGAAGAATGACATTCGCTATATAACAGATGTATATTGTTACTCATTGCAACCACCTTGACGACTAAGGGCCAATTCCACCAACAACGTTGAGCGTAGATTAAAAAGGACTGTAACTGTTTTACATTCACAAGTTGGCATGGATGCACATATTCGAGGTACGTCCAGAAAGTAAGTTCCGTTTTGTAATAAAATTAAATTGTGTACAGATACAGAATAAGTATTTATTGTTCGCAATTCTAAACTCTTAAACTACTTCTCCACATAACTGCCGAAATTTTGCAGGCATTTGGCATAGCGTGGAACAAATTTTTGTATACCTTCTTCATAGAAGTTTGCCGCCTGTGTCTTCAAAAAGTTGGAAACATTTTCTTTCAACTCTTCCTCATTGTTGAAGTGTTCACTGCCAAGGAAAGACTTGAGATGTAAGAACAGATGAAAGTCGCTAGGAGCGAGGTCAGGGCTGTACTGAGGATGGTCAAACACGTCCCAGCCAAATCCCTGTAGGAGGTTTTTCGTCACACTTGCAGTGTGTGGTCGTGCGTTGTCGTGAAGAAAAACAACACATTTTGACAGCAATCCTCGGCGCTTATTCTGTATTGTGCGGCGCAATTTCCTAAGTGTCTCGTAATAAACATCTGCTTTGATTGTTTGACCACGCGGTAAGAAATCAATGAGTAAAATGCCTTTCCAGTCCCAGAACACTGTGCACATCATTTTTCGAGGTGTCAAGATTTGTTTCCGCTTAACCTTTGCTGGGGATGAAGTGTGCCTCCATTCCATTGATCGCCGCTTACTTTCAGGGGTGTCGTAAGAAACCCAAGTCTCATCTCCTGTGACTATCTGTGTCAGAAATTCTTCACCGTCTTCATCATAACGGGTTAAAAACTGAAGTGCACTACCCATCCGTTTTGTTTTGTGTTGCTCAGTAAGAATCTTTGGTACCCAACATAAGCAAAGTTTACGAAATTTCAGTTTTTCGGTAACAATTTCATGAATTAGTGATCGTGAGCTTTGGAGAAATTCCATAGCGAGAGCACTAATTGTAAACTTCCGGTTTTCCTGGATGTTGTCATCAATCGCATGAACCAGTTCTTCTGTAACCAAAGATGGATGCCCACTTCGTTCTTCATCGTGCACTTCACTACGTCCTTCATTGAACTGTCGGACCCATCTTCTCACCATTGAATCACTCATCGCATTTTGTCCGTAAACTTCGCAAATTTGCCGATAAATTTCAATTGAGTTCACTTTCCTAGCATTCAGAAAACGAATCACAGATCTGATTTCACAAGCGGCGGGATTTTCAATCAACACCGACATTGTAAACAAGCACAACAAAGCGTATGTGGCTGATAGCAATCTCAAAATGGCACACGTTTCTTCTCCTTGATACAGAGCGTATACCACGCATGTGCGGAACTGTGATCGCAGCGCTGCAGCGGAGATAAATTGAAACGGAACTTACTTTCTGGACGTACCTCGTATGTAAATTAAGATGAAACCATACTGTGATATTTGTTCGCGACTGAATATACTTAATACAGCACTGTACGTACGCAATGCAATCCTGTTACCTTCACCTGCTTATACGGCAGCTCCTTCTTGTTGTCATCATGTGACGAGCCACCCCCCCCCCCCCACCACTTCCTATAGTCCATATTCACGCAATCTTCCTTTAGCTACATGAACGTTCGAACCCTACTAATCACGATAGTTTCTCTTCAGAAAACACATTCAGTATTTACCAGGTAGATTGTGAGTAGTCTATAAAATGCATGTACACTAAAAATATAAAACAACATATTGTAACGTTGCAGTTAATGTTGCTAAGTTTCGTACAATAGATGGCGCGATCTGCTATGTAGGTAGTAGTTCGGAGGCCGTCAGTTGGCACTGATGAGACGATTGGAAGAGAGAGTCGAGACCCGATCGTCTCATTCTCATTCTGATTTTGAGGGTCAGTCATGAATTCATTACGTGAGTAGCAGAGCTACGATTGGATCAGCGATGAGCTTACGCTGACGTGATACAATCCAGTCAAATGCGGTTCATGGACATGGTGTGTGAGGCAGCAATTAACAGTAACTCTTCAGCTAAAATATATATACGACACTGACATTACGTAAATGTAATGTCCGTTAAAAATGTTCATTTACGCAAATGAGTAAGTCGGCTTGAACATCAACGAGAAAGCTATATTCTCGATCGGGAAGGAAAGAAGTATTTCTTCCTTTGTGTCGTGAAACCGGTGTCTGATACTGGTTTAAGTATAACCAGTTTAAATATTAGTCTACCTGGACGTGTTAATTGCTGTTCGTCGGAATACTGTAAAATATATCGGCATTCACTCATTGTTTCTACAATGGAATAAGGTACTGCATAGATTGAATCTTTTAGGAGCATTGCCACTGAATCTTCCACCCGTAATTTTGCCTGGTAGGTGGTGTGGATCCTTTGCTGTCGCCATTTTGGGAAACGCTACGAGTTCGACATGGATTTCCGAGAAAGATGAGGATTTTGGACAGCTGTGAAATATAAGGTAGGAAGTGAATGTTCCTGTTTAAAGAACCTCACCAAGTCTCGCAGGGAAAGTGCAGTGGTAGTGCAGTGCACGAGACAGAGTTATTCATGGCATATTGTCGGCCATATATGAAGATGCACAGTCTTTCTCTGATGCTCGAGAAAGACTGTGGTGCATCAGAGTAAAATTAATAAGTGTAGTAGAAAGTTAACATTTTCCCCTTTTTACTATAAAGTTGAATGTTATCGTATAAATGATGAAGGGTCTAGTTACCCATTATTAATACTTTAATTAATACATTGTAAAAAAACATTAGCCGAATAACTGCTACAAATAGTTTTCTATGAAGTCCGTGACCATGTCTCAGTCATCTTAAATACCAGGCCATAATGGGGCTTCTTCTTCGACTCGTCAAGATGACCAAGAAGAGACTGCGCAGACTCGCCGCTGCTAAGGCAGCACCCGTCGCCTCTTCCTCGGCAGCCGCCGAGGAGGCAGCTTCTCCGTCACTACCGGTCCCGGCAAGCCCTGCCTCGCCGCCGGCCGCCACCACAGTCTCGCCGCAACTGCAGCCGCAGTTGCCGCCAACACCGCCGCCACCGACACCTCCACCCTGCTCTACGACGCCGCCCCGGTTCAGTGCCGTGGTACGGGGGGTCCCTAGGGACCTTACCACCCGGCATCTGCTCATCGCCGTGCAGTCGCGGTGGCCTTCATGCTTGAGGGCCACCCGCATTTACTGCGACCGGGGACCAACGCCGCTCGTCCGTCTGGAGATGCAGGACCAGGCTGACCTGGAAGCTGCCTTGGCGTCAGGGTTGCCCTTATTAGGGCGACTTCTGGTCGTCGAGGCTAGCCGACAGGAACGCCATCGGCCCTGCCGACGCTGCTGTGCCTACGGCCACACAGCTGAAGACTGCTCTTCGACACCGAGGTGCCACTACTGCGGTACCAACTCCACCACCACCGAGTGCACTGGGCATGATCTCCGCCGACGCCGCCGATTCTGTGCCACCTGTCGTGGCACAGGACACTACACAGGGCAAGCCCAGTGCCCTCTCTACCCAAGGAGCAGCACTTCATCACCAACTTCTGCCCGCCGTACCACTCCACCGCAGACAACCACCACTGAGGCCTCACCACCTGCACTCTCAACAGACGCAGCGACGCGAGAAGCCATTCAGGACCTCCACGCGGAGATCCTGAACGTCGGCGCTCGACTAGCTGCCCTGGAAGAGACATGCAGTATCCTCACACAGAAGCTACAGGAATTACAAGCTTCTAACGACGCAGCAGCCACCAGCCAGCAGACTACAGCCGCCGACCTGTCCACCAGGATCGACGCCCTACAAGCTGCCAACACCGCCGCCATCTCCACTCTACAGGCCTCCACCGCTGAGCTGTCCAACCGGATAGCCAGCGCCCAAAATTATCAACAGCAGGTAGCTGAAGGAACATTCCCTCAGCAGCCTAAGACTCCGCAGCAATTGCTCAGAGAATTCCAATCAGAGCAAGGGTACACCCGGAAGAGTCACCTTAAACTTGGCAGACACCACCACTAACTCCCATCACTTACACGACCAGTGCCCGCGGCTGGGGTCTCTTGAGGCTTCGGTCGTGGGTGTCCGAGAGCTGCAGCACCAACTTCACCATCAATATCCAGTGCCGTCATCATCACCACAGGGAGAGAGTGGCAGCTCTCCCTACACTTCCAATCCCATGTTCACCAACAACTCCCAACCACCCATAATTTCCTCACCAATAATTCGCTACAGGGGCCGGCTGGGCCTCGGTCAAGCCGGTCTACTAGCACAACCCTCACCCCTGGCGGCCGCACAGCGGGCCAGTTTACCTTCACCTTCTACTGCGCGGGTGCAACAGCGGTACCGCAGTATCCTTACCTTCCAATACCGGTGGAGGGGTTTTTTAGTCGGTAGGCCCATCCTGGGAGACCCCGACACTCCGGGCATGCCAGCTCGGGTTAGTCCTTGTGGTGGATTTTTCCCCTCCACTTGAAACTAAAAAAAAAAAAAAAAAAAAAAAGCCATAATCGAGAACGACGGAGCTTCTTCTTCGACTCGTCAAGATGGCCAAGAAGAGACTGCGCAGACACGCCGCTGCTAAGGCAGCACCCGTCGCCTCTTCCTCGGCAGCCGCCGAGGAGGCAGCTTCTCCGTTGCTACCGGTCCCGGCAAGCCCTGCTTCGCCGCCGGCCGCCACCACACCCTCGCCGCAACTGCTGCTGCAGTTGCCGCCATCACCACCACCGCCGCCGCCCAGCTCCACGCCGCCGCCGCCCCGGTTCAGTGCCGTGGTACGGGGGGTCCCTAGGGACCTTTCCACCCGGCATCTCCTCGCCGCAGCGAAATCTAAGTGGCCTTCTTGTTTGAGGGCCACAAGGATAATTTGCAACCGGGGACCTACACCACTTGTGAGGCTGGAAATTCAGGATCGTTCGGACCTCGACGCTGCCTTGGCGTCAGGGCTGCCCTTGTTAGGGCAACTCCTGGTCGTCGAGGCCAGCAAGATGGAACGTTACCGGCCCTGCCGTCGCTGTTGTGCCTTCGGGCATACAGCCGACTCCTGCTCCTCGACGCCGCGGTGCCACTACTGTGGCTCCGCCAACACCACCGCTGAGTGCACTGAGCACAATCTTCGCCGTCGCCGCCGGTTCTGTGCCACCTGCCGTGGCACAGGACACTTTACTGGCCAGGCCCAGTGTCCCCTTTACCCGAGGGACGGGCGCACCACTCCGCAGCCAGTTCAATCACCGCAGACCCAACACACAGACGCCACACCACCTCCAGCTTCTATTGACACAGCGACGCGGGATGCCATTCAGGACCTTCATGCGGAGATCCTGAATATCGGCGCTCGCTTAGCTGCGTTAGAAGAGGCCTTCACCAGCGTCATCTCCAGGAAGCTACTGGACCTGCAAGCTGCCACCACCGCCGCCATCTCCACTCTGCAGTCCTCCACCGCTGAGCTGTCCAACCGGATAGCCAGTGTCCAAGTGCAGCTACAGCAGGACCACCCAAATCAGCAACACCATTCCGCCGACCAGTTTCCATACAACAACCCGCTATACAAAACTCCAATATCAGCAAGCGGTTTATACAGGTCCCAGCAAGCACGACAACTCCGAAAACACCAGCAGATCCACTCAGAACACTGAGTAAACTCACCGTAAATCACCATTCATCTTCACCAACCACTTCTCCAGAGGGGCACTCAGGGCGCAAGTCATGTGTGTCCACTGGCTAAATTCACTATCACTCGCTGTTACTGCCACTGGCAGGCAGCAATCACAATCACCAGAAATGCGCAGGTGCTTAATGCGGTACTGCACCAGAGAGGCATGGGCCTCCTACTTCCGGTGGGGGTTTTTTGTGAGTAGTGCCACCCTGGTTCGAGTCCAGGGTGGGGAGTCTCACACTCCCAGGCTTGCCTGGGGTTAGGGCGTTAGCTGCCTTTTCCCCCATCATCAATAAAAAAAAAAAAAAGCCATAATTGAAGGGCAGCATTCGACGCAGGCATGGCCTTCTACAACACCGCTAACCATGCCAGAGGTCAGTGGGCGCTGGCGCGCCGTGCCGCCCTGCTGCGGACAATGGAGACGCCTTCCGCCCCACTTACTAAGCCACCTCCTGCCACGCCACCTACCGCTATGGAGCAGACAGCTTTCACCGCCGCCGCACCGGTATCCAGTAGGAAACCGGCCCGGCCTCATCCGCCGACAGCCTCCGCCGCCGTGCCGGCACCCAAGCGGGAACCGGCCCGGCCCAAGCCGCCGACTGCCTCCGCCGCCGTGCCGGAACCCAACCGGGAACCGGCCCGACCCCAACCGCCGACAGCCTCCGCCGCCGTACCGGAACCCACACGGGAATCGGTCCGGCCTTCCTCGCACCATGATGGCCACCTAACAGTGGTCGTCATAGGGGTCCCGAGGGACATCCCATCCCGCTTCGTGCCGGCTTTGGCCCTCTACAGTAAAGGCCAACCGGATCACATCACCTCGGGGACCCACATCGCTGGTCCGCCTCCACCTGGGGTCCGCGCCTGAAGCCGAAGCTGCCTTGACATCACGCCTGCCCTTGTTAGGGCAACAGCTACGTGTCGAGGCTAGCAGAAGTGAACGTCCGGTCCCCTGCCGACGCTGCTGCACCTACGGACATCGTTCGGAGGATTGCCACGCCGCACCGAAGTGCCACTACTGTGGGGCAAGCTCACTCACAGCCGCTTGCTCCAACCATGATCTACGCCGTCGACGCCGCTACTGCGCTACCTGCTCCGGGAACTCGCACTACACAGGGCAAGCCACGTGCCCCCTGTATCCCCGGAGTAGGTCTTCAGCTCCACAAAACTCACAGCAGCACCACCAACCATCACCACCACCAGACTCGACACCGAACACTTCACCAACGGACACCTTTCTGAAGGACGCCGTAGAATCCATAAAACAGAACATCGCCACCATCCAGGCGGCTACACACCAACTCGGCCTCCGTCTCGAGGAACTTCAGAGGGAAACCAACGAACGACTCGCAGCATTGGAGGCCAAGCACCAGGATTCAGATCGAGTTGCAGGTGAAAACGGCGCGGTGCTTGCGTCCATCCAGCGCCAGCTGGACCGCACAGAGAGCCACCTCGTCCATCCACCTTCCGAGGACAGCGACGACCAGTGCCCGCGGCTGGGGTCTCTTGAGGCTTCGGTCGTGGGTGTCCGAGAGCTGCAGCACCAACTTCACCAATCAATTTCGAAGCAATTACACGACCTTCAGACAGGACTTACCACGGACATTCTCTCCTACATCGCTACCGGTCCAGCCCCCAGGGGAAGGAAGAACCGGTAGTGCCGTCATCATCACCACAGGGAGAGAGTGGCAGCTCTCCCTACACTCCCAATCCCATGTTTCACCAACAACTCCCAACCACCCACAATTTCCTTAACTCCTCACCTATAATTCGCTACGGGGGCCGGCTGGGCCTCGGTCAAGCCGGTCTACTAGCACAACCCTCACCCCTGGCGGCCGCACAGCGGGCCAGTTCACCTTTACCTTTTACTGCGCGGGTCCAACAGCGGTACCGCAGTATCCTTACCTTCCAATACCGGTGGAGGGGTTTTTTAGTCGGTAGGCCCATCCTGGGAGACCCCGACACTCCGGGCATGCCAGCCCGGGTTAGTCCTTAAGGTGGATTTTTCCCCTCCACTTGAAACTAAAAAAAAAAAAAAAAAAAAAAGCCATAATACCATAATACACATTCGGAGCTTCTTCTTCGTCTCTTTAGGATGGCTAAGAAGAGACAACGCAGACTCGCCGCTGCTAAGGCAGCACCCGACGCCTCTTCCCCGGCAGCCGCCGAGGAGGTAGCAACTCCGAAGCCACCGGTCCCGGCAAGCCCTGCTTCGCCGGCCGCCACCGCAGTCTCGCCGCAACTGCAGCCGCAGTTGCCGCCAACACCGCCGCCACCGACACCTCCACCCAGCTCTACGACGCCGCCCCGGTTCAGTGCCGTGGTACGGGGGGTCCCTAGGGACCTTACCACCCGGCATCTGCTCACCGCCGTGCAGTCGCGGTGGCCTTCATGCTTGAGGGCCACCCGCATTTACTGCGACCGGGGACCAACGCCGCTCGTCCGTCTGGAGATACAGGACCAGGCTGACCTGGAAGCTGCCTTGGCGTCAGGGTTGCCCTTATTAGGGCGACTTCTGGTCGTCGAGGCTAGCCGACAGGAACGCCATCGGCCCTGCCGACGCTGCTGTGCCTACGGCCACACAGCTGAAGTCTGCTCTTCGACACCGAGGTGCCACTACTGCGGTACCAACTCCACCACCACCGAGTGCACTGGGCATGATCTCCGCCGACGCCGCCGATTCTGTGCCACCTGTCGTGGCACAGGACACTACACAGGGCAAGCCCAGTGCCCTCTCTACCCAAGGAGCAGCACTTCCTCACCACCTCCTGCCCGCCGTACCACTCCACCGCAGACAACAACCACTGAGGCCTCACCACCTGCACTCTCAACAGACGCAGCGACGCGAGAAGCCATTCAGGACCTCCACGCGGAGATCCTGAACGTCGGCGATCGACTAGCTGCCCTGGAAGAGACTTGCAGTCTCCTCACACAAAAGCTGCAGGAATTACAAGCTTTTAACGCCGCAGCAGCCACTAGCCAGCAGACTACAGCCGCCGACCTGTCCACCAGGATCGACGCCCTCATGCAGCCTCTGAAGCAGGTTCTCCTGCAGCAAGCTGCATACTCTGCTGAGCTGTTCCAATCTAAACGACAGCAACCCAACACTGCTCCTCCTCCTGTACAGGCTGAGAGGCACACACAACGGCCACCCACACAGTGGAAGACTACCGGGAGCTTCGTGGAGCAATTCCGAAGCAGGTATAATCCATAAGATCTACGTCCTATTCTCTCCTCTATTTCCACCCTTTATTTCCTTACCAATATCACCTCCATTCCCTAGGCTGCAGTCAGGTTCCATGGCTATTAGCCTAGAAACAACCTTTCACCCGCTCCCGCACAACGTGCGGCAGCTTCCTATCTTTCGCCGACTAACGCGGGTGCATCAGCGGGACCGCGCAAAGCCACGAGATTTTCAACAAACTACTGTTATAACGTGGAGGGGTTTTTTAGTGGGTATGCCGCATGAGGAAGCGGAGAGTCCCACATATCCTCCCAGGCATTGCACTTCGGCTGGGGGTTGAATGCGTAATGCATTTTTCCCCTCCACGGTAAAAAAAAAAAAAAAAAAAAAAAAAAAAAAAACCATAATACACGCGACTGGACGCTCTCTGCTTCGATGGGGAAGAACAAGCAACGCCGAGCCGCAGCCTCTAGGAAGGCCACCTCCGCCGAGAGTATTGCCTCAACATCGACGGCGATACCCGAGGCAACTTCTGCCTTAATTGAATCGCCACCGCCAGCCGCCGCTACTTCACCGACCGCTAGCAGCGCTTCATCTCGGCGATTGCAGCCGCAGTCGCCGACTGCGCAGAGCTCCACTTCCCGGTTCAGCGCCGTGGTTCGGGGGGTCCCTAGGGACCTTTCCACCCGGCTCTTCACCGCCGCAGCGAAGTCGCAGTGGCCCTCATGCTTGAGGGCTACTCGCATAGCCAATGGCCGGGGACCAACACCACTGATGAGGGTCGAGCTGCGAGAACGTGCGGATCTGGAGGCTGCCTTAGCGACTGGGTTGCCCTTGTTAGGGCAACTTCTTGTTGTTGAGGCGAGCCAAAGGGAACGACACAAGCCTTGCAGACGCTGCTGTGCCTACGGTCACACGGCCGAAGCCTGTACCTCTCCGCCGCGGTGCCACTATTGTGGTGCCAACTCCGCCACCGCAGACTGTAGAGGTCATGATCTTCGTCACCGCCGCCGGTTCTGTGCCACCTGTCGTGGCACAGGTCACTTTACGGGACAATCCCAGTGCCCTCAATACCCGAAGCTTAGAAAAACACCACCGCAGAACTACAACACCGACGCCACACCGCCTGAACCCTCAACTGACGCAGCGACGCGGGATGCTATTCAGGACCTCCACGCGGAGATCCTGAACGTCGGCGCCCGCCTAGCTGCGCTAGAAGAGGCATTCTCCAGCGTCATACACGAGAAGCTTCAGGAACTACAAGCTTCCACCACCACAGCAATCACAACATTGCAGTCTACAGCAGCTGACTTGTCAGCACGTGTAGAAGGCATCTCAGCACAGCTCAAACAGGTTCTCCTGCAGCAGGCTGCCTACTCCGCCGAGTTATTCAGATCAAATCGCCAGCAAAACAGCACTCCTCCTCCTGCACAGGCTGAGGGGCACAGACACAACACTGAACTCCGGAACGCTCCTGTACAGCTCCGTTCGAACACCAGGGCAGCTGGGTCAAAGCTCGCAAATGACTACATGAATAGTCAGATTCACATGTAAGTTCACCACCTAAAACTCCTGCAAAACCTTCACCTACATTCCTTCCCAATATCACCTTTAATTCCCTAGGCTGCAGTCAGGTTTCATGGCTGTAGCCTACAAATAACCTTTACCCGCTCCCGCACATAGTGCGGCAGCATCCCAAATTCCAAATACTACCGCGGGTGCAATTGCGGGACCGCGCAAAGCATCGATGAAATACAGCAAACTACGTGATATAACGTGGAGGGGTTTTTTAGTGGGTATGCCGCAGCAGGGCGGAGAGTCCCACATATCCTCCCAGCTGGGGGTTGAATGCGTAATGCATTTTTCCCCTCCACGGTAAAAAAAAAAAAAAAAAAAAAAAAGCCATAATATCTCGCGAACCAATCAGATGTTAGCTTCATCCCAGCTCTTATAAATACCAGTCTCCGCAAGCTCAAACCATCAGTTCACCCTGAAGACGAGGAAGATGCACTTCTTCGAAACGTTGGTGTCAAGCCAAGTTTTTACCTGGCTAGAAGCCCGAGAAGATTTTGAATTAACTTTTTAGTTTGTCAGTACCTTTTATTATTTTGTGTGTGGTGATGGTGTTATTTGTGGAAATTATATATACAAATGTAATGTTAATTCTTACTCTTACGTGGGTGATCTACGAGCAAATGTCATATTATTGTAAATGTTAGGAAAGCTGAATACAACAGTCTTCCTTGAAAGATGGACTGTGCTTATTCCTGTGGATATCCTGTCACCTAGATATTTGTTTAGACTATGATGATCGTTAGACTTGGGAGAAACGAACCCTGAGTCGCGGCGAGCATATCTGGTCAAACGTATTTTGTATCTTGGTTGAGTGGAGAAAGTGTCTTACTGCAGTCTGTGTTAAAAGCGTAGAGGCTGTAGTGCACAAGGGGTATTAGTTCTCATTTGTTAGTTCGCCTATGTCACAAACAAATGGCTGAGGCGAAAGCTATTGAAGCTGCTGAACCTGTTACAATATTAAAGCAACATTTAACTAGCATCTCAGAACTATACAATTCAAACATGGACACATGTGCGAAGCCATATCCTTTTAGAACAGCAGTCACAACATCCAAAATTGCATAACTCTAGCCATAAGCAACCCAGAGAAATAAAAAAATGTATGATCATTTTCTACAGTAGAGAATAGTTCATCCTTTGAAATTCGAAAGGAGAGGCATCCGTTAGAAGATTCTTTCATTCACCATCAGAGTTTTAATAAGAGTGGGAGCTACAAAGTAGCTGACGATGAGGTAAAAACCCTGAAAAATGTTACTATGTAAATGATTATTAATGAACTTTTAGATTCTATTTTAATTTTGACTGATTTAATAATTAAACTTATGTTTTTAAATAATTCTGCCAATACATTCCTCAATAGTTTTAAATAATTCTACTAATATATTCATCACTGTTACTGCCTATTAATCCCTACTTCATTTCCAAAACACATTGTAAAATAATAAGTAGAAAATAAAAATTAAAAACATATTATTATGCTAGTTAATTTAGCTAATATCAATAATAACACAATAATAATAATAATATTAATAATAATAATAATAATAGCAACAACATAATCTAATTGGAAAGTATTTTTAAAAAAGAAAATGTAAACATTTGAATATGTATAATACAATTACTTACAGAATTATGTTACATTATGCTCCTTTAGTTTTACTAAATATTGCTTATTTAAGTTTCCAAGTTACTTATTTAAATAATCTGTAAATATAAATTATAAATAACTTTATTTTATGATATAACACCCTAGGCTATGACCAACATTGCAGAGGCTCCACAAGGCAGAGAAATACTGCGAAACCAATACAAGATATCCATTGAGAACATTTACACAACAAAGGGTGATTCAGAGGCTGTTGATCGTCATATTAAAACCCTTCTTGATGTTATTGATTGGAAACCTTGAAAAAAAAATATTGAAAATTACAAGGGATCCATAATTGTATACCTGAAAAATATACTTAATAAAAAATTAAAAATCTTATTATACAAGCTGTGCATCAATTTAATGTGGAAATAAAGAAACCGGAATGATTGTTGTGCACATTTCCGGCTTCATCGATGACAAAGATAAGAGTGTGGGATTGGCCTTGGGACTCTCTCTTACACGTGTACTTAATTTCACGTCACTGTGGTGGTTAGAAGGCCTGTGAGCCATCTTGGAAATGAGTCGTATGTCTGAGCTCCATCGAAATTATGCTACGATCTAAAAGTAGAGTAACGTGTTAACATCAAAGTCCTCACAAAACTTGGAAAACCCGCCACAGAAACTTACAATTTGTTGAAATAAGTTTATGGTAGTCAGCGTTTATCTTGTGAGTGGGTTAAGAGGTTCAAGGTCAGTAGTGAAGACGTTGAAGACGTCCAAAATCGAGCTGTCACTTCGAAAACAGGATGAACCTGGAAGGCTGGTAGAACTTGAGGAGACTGCCGGCTGAGTATTTGAGTAATTTCAGAGCTTGCCTGCATCAATAAGGAAACAGTTAGACAGATTTTGCCCAATGATCTGGGCATGTTAAAGGTTTGTTAATAAATGATGCCAAGAATTCTCACAAACAAGCGAAAGCAGCATCGAGTGGTCTACTGTGCTGACACACTTGAAAACATTGAAAATCATCTGATTACATCCGCAAAGTAATTACGTGTGATAAAACATGGATATTCCAATACGATCCAGAGATTAAGTGACAATCAATGCATTGGAACATCCCTCCACCTATAGAAAGAAGAAAGCGTGCATGCGCAAATTTCAAAGCAACGATGATTGCTTTCTTTTGTGTTATCCAAGGGGTTATGTACATTCATTGTCAGATGCCAATCAAGTTTATTAACTGTTCTGAAGACTCTCTGTGATGTGTGGGACGAAGGATACCGGCCCTTAACGTGATGTATGAGAAGAGGTTTTTGGCAATAAACAGCATTCACCCGACATGTGACTTTTTGCCCTTCCCAAAAGTGAACTCTGTGCTCAAAGGAACCAAGTTCGAGTCTATGGATGCAGTGAAGGAAAAAGCAGAGAGACTCTTCAATAGCATAACGGAAAAATTCTTGCAGTCCTGCTTCCAACAGTGGAATACTCCCATGGAGCAGTGCAGAGATTGGAGAGGGGACCTATGAATTGGGGAATATTTCATTTGTGTAGCATTTTTCAATAAAGAGCTGGAGCATGAGTCTGGTTTCTTTATTGCCGCACTCTTAAATGTATAGAGTATGTATTAAATTGTCTCATTAAATTGTAGTACAATGATTCCTAAACAAATCATCAACTTTATCTCAATTGTTGCTTCTATCATAGATGGCTCCTCAGGGTAGTCAGGGTAGGCTAAGCTTTTCCTAATAGTTTCAAAATAGTTTTAAAAACTATATCAAAATGTAAGGGTATTGAAGCTAAAATGAAATGTTTTCACTTAACAAAACAAAATCTACACGTAATGTTGCATTCCTTATACATAGAAACATTTCAATGACAGGATACTTGAAAATTAGGCAGATCTACTTTCATCTGAAAGGAAAGAGCGATCACTGTACCAAGTATTTGGTGCCCTGTAGTAAGCATTAGGAAAAATGCTGTTACAAATGCTGGAGTGGCGCATGCGTTGTACATCAAAACCGACAAGATAGTAAATTTGCCTGCCCTGCATATTGTTGACAGGCTCTCCCGTAGCCTGTATGAGCAAAATTAGTGCTGCACTAACAATTGTGTGTTTTGAAGAAACAGAACTAAAAGTGAAATTTCTTTTGTGAGTACCTATTGAATAGAAATGCACATTTTTAGATCCTAATAGTGCTTTACATTGTGAAATCACATTCCAACAGCCAAAGAACTGTTTTCATTATAAAATTATTACACCGTGTATTTTGAATTTTCAAGATTGATAAAAGAGCTTAAGTTTGTCAACTCCGATGACCATTTCTTGTCTTGAAGTGTGTCTGAAGTTATAAAACTGTTTGTGGAAAGTGATATATTAAGTGTGCTGCCGGAAGCTTGCAGACTGTCTGACCTTAGCTGCAACAATTCCTGTCACAAGTTGCAGTTTCTCTTGCTTGAACAGAGTGAAGTCTTACTTAAGGAGCACAATGGGAAAGGATAGGGTTACAGCTTCAGCAAAGGCATCAGTTGAACATGAACTTGTTCATTCGCTGGAAAAACAGGAGACAAGGTATTATGTTATCAAGTGAGTTTTAAAAATTTTAAGACCTATATATGGAAATACACCAGCTCCCTGCAATTTCATGTGGTGTAATAAGTGAAATATTGCAGTAGATAGATAGATAGATAGATAGATAGATAGATAGATAGATAGATAGATAGATAGATAGATAGATAGATAGATAGATAGATAGATAGATAGATAGATAGATAGATAGATAGATAGATAGATAGATAGATAGATAGATAGATAGATAGATAGATAGATAGATAGATAGATAGATAGATAGATAGATAGATAGATAGATAGATAGATAGATAGATAGATAGATAGATAGATAGATAGATAGATAGATAGATAGATAGATAGATAGATAGATAGATAGATAGATAGATAGATAGATAGATAGATAGATAGATAGATAGATAGATAGATAGATAGATAGATAGATAGATAGATAGATAGATAGATAGATAGATAGATAGATAGATAGATAGATAGATAGATAGATAGATAGATAGATAGATAGATAGATAGATAGATAGATAGATAGATAGATAGATAGATAGATAGATAGATAGATAGATAGATAGATAGATAGATAGATAGATAGATAGATAGATAGATAGATAGATAGATAGATAGATAGATAGATAGATAGATAGATAGATAGATAGATAGATAGATAGATAGATAGATAGATAGATAGATAGATAGATAGATAGATAGATAGATAGATAGATAGATAGATAGATAGATAGATAGATAGATAGATAGATAGATAGATAGATAGATAGATAGATAGATAGATAGATAGATAGATAGATAGATAGATAGATAGATAGATAGATAGATAGATAGATAGATAGATAGATAGATAGATAGATAGATAGATAGATAGATAGATAGATAGATAGATAGATAGATAGATAGATAGATAGATAGATAGATAGATAGATAGATAGATAGATAGATAGATAGATAGATAGATAGATAGATAGATAGATAGATAGATAGATAGATAGATAGATAGATAGATAGATAGATAGATAGATAGATAGATAGATAGATAGATAGATAGATAGATAGATAGATAGATAGATAGATAGATAGATAGATAGATAGATAGATAGATAGATAGATAGATAGATAGATAGATAGATAGATAGATAGATAGATAGATAGATAGATAGATAGATAGATAGATAGATAGATAGATAGATAGATAGATAGATAGATAGATAGATAGATAGATAGATAGATAGATAGATAGATAGATAGATAGATAGATAGATAGATAGATAGATAGATAGATAGATAGATAGATAGATAGATAGATAGATAGATAGATAGATAGATAGATAGATAGATAGATAGATAGATAGATAGATAGATAGATAGATAGATAGATAGATAGATAGATAGATAGATAGATAGATAGATAGATAGATAGATAGATAGATAGATAGATAGATAGATAGATAGATAGATAGATAGATAGATAGATAGATAGATAGATAGATAGATAGATAGATAGATAGATAGATAGATAGATAGATAGATAGATAGATAGATAGATAGATAGATAGATAGATAGATAGATAGATAGATAGATAGATAGATAGATAGATAGATAGATAGATAGATAGATAGATAGATAGATAGATAGATAGATAGATAGATAGATAGATAGATAGATAGATAGATAGATAGATAGATAGATAGATAGATAGATAGATAGATAGATAGATAGATAGATAGATAGATAGATAGATAGATAGATAGATAGATAGATAGATAGATAGATAGATAGATAGATAGATAGATAGATAGATAGATAGATAGATAGATAGATAGATAGATAGATAGATAGATAGATAGATAGATAGATAGATAGATAGATAGATAGATAGATAGATAGATAGATAGATAGATAGATAGATAGATAGATAGATAGATAGATAGATAGATAGATAGATAGATAGATAGATAGATAGATAGATAGATAGATAGATAGATAGATAGATAGATAGATAGATAGATAGATAGATAGATAGATAGATAGATAGATAGATAGATAGATAGATAGATAGATAGATAGATAGATAGATAGATAGATAGATAGATAGATAGATAGATAGATAGATAGATAGATAGATAGATAGATAGATAGATAGATAGATAGATAGATAGACAGACAGACAGACAGACAGACAGACAGACAGACAGACAGACAGACAGACAGACAGACAGACAGACAGACAGACAGACAGACAGACAGACAGACAGACAGACAGACAGACAGACAGACAGACAGACAGACAGACAGACAGACAGACAGACAGACAGACAGACAGACAGACAGACAGACAGACAGACAGACAGACAGACAGACAGACAGACAGACAGACAGACAGACAGACAGACAGACAGACAGACAGACAGACAGACAGACAGACAGACAGACAGACAGACAGACAGACAGACAGACAGACAGACAGACAGACAGACAGACAGACAGACAGACAGACAGACAGACAGACAGACAGACAGACAGACAGACAGACAGACAGACAGACAGACAGACAGACAGACAGACAGACAGACAGACAGACAGACAGACAGACAGACAGACAGACAGACAGACAGACAGACAGACAGACAGACAGACAGACAGACAGACAGACAGACAGACAGACAGACAGACAGACAGACAGACAGACAGACAGACAGACAGACAGACAGACAGACAGACAGACAGACAGACAGACAGACAGACAGACAGACAGACAGACAGACAGACAGACAGACAGACAGACAGACAGACAGACAGACAGACAGACAGACAGACAGACAGACAGACAGACAGACAGACAGACAGACAGACAGACAGACAGACAGACAGACAGACAGACAGACAGACAGACAGACAGACAGACAGACAGACAGACAGACAGACAGACAGACAGACAGACAGACAGACAGACAGACAGACAGACAGACAGACAGACAGACAGACAGACAGACAGACAGACAGACAGACAGACAGACAGACAGACAGACAGACAGACAGACAGACAGACAGACAGACAGACAGACAGACAGACAGACAGACAGACAGACAGACAGACAGACAGACAGACAGACAGACAGACAGACAGACAGACAGACAGACAGACAGACAGACAGACAGACAGACAGACAGACAGACAGACAGACAGACAGACAGACAGACAGACAGACAGACAGACAGACAGACAGACAGACAGACAGACAGACAGACAGACAGACAGACAGACAGACAGACAGACAGACAGACAGACAGACAGACAGACAGACAGACAGACAGACAGACAGACAGACAGACAGACAGACAGACAGACAGACAGACAGACAGACAGACAGACAGACAGACAGACAGACAGACAGACAGACAGACAGATAGATAGATAGATAGATAGATAGATAGATAGATAGATAGATAGATAGATAGATAGAGAGAGTAAGAGAGAGAGATAGAGAGAGGGATAGAGAGAGAGATAGAGAGGTAGAGAGGTAGGTAGGTAGGTAGGTGGGTGGGTGGGTGGATGGGTGGGTAGGTAGGTAGGTGGGTGGGTAGGTAGGTGGGTAGGTAGGTGGGTAGGTAGGTGGTTAGGTGGGTGGGTAGGTAGGTGGGTGGGTGGGTAGGTAGGTGGGTGGGTGGGTGGGTAGGTGGGTGTGGGTGGGTGTGGGTGGGCGGGCGGGCCGGCGGGCGGGCAGGCAGGCAGGCAGGCAGGTAGGTAGGTAGGTAGATTTATTGTCTGTTGCCATACACTGTACAGATAGACTCGTCATAAAATGTACATTAATTAAACAATTCACTTAAACAATAAAATGTTTTGTCATGTAAAAATGAACGTAGTGATCTTTTAAATTTACACATGTCATCTATTTTAATAATTTCATATGGGAGAGCATTGACAATTTTACTTATGAGGCATTTTGGTGATTTTGAGTATTTAGTTGCTTCATATTTTTCTATATGGATGTCATTCATATTTCTAGTAAAATGATTATGAACGTCACAGTTGAGAGTGAATAACTATGAGTGGTTTTTATAAAATAGTGCAGCGTTATATATTAATAAATCAGTCAAAGTAAAAATATAAAATTGTTTAAAAACATGTCTTAATGAATTTCTTGGCTTCATATTAAAAATTATTCTTAGCACTCTCTTCTGAATTAAAAATATCCTATTTACTTCAGTTGCAGATCCCCATATTAAAATATTGTATGATAAAATTGATTGTACAGTGGCATAATATACAGAAAGCAAGCAGTTAATGTCCATACACATTTTCAGGCATCTAATAGCAAAGCATGCTTTGTTTAATTTGGTGCATATACAATCAATCTGTTCATGCCAAGTAAGGTTTTGGTCTAAAACAATGCCTAAAAATTTCGTCTTGTCAAGACACTTTAAAATAGTACCACCCATATTAAAATTTATATTTGTTAAAATCTTTTTGTTACTAAAATACAAGCAAGCAGTTTTGTCAAGGTTTAAAATAAGTTTATTTGCAATGCACCATTTTTTAAAAGATTCACAGAATTTATAACTTTCAAGTTAAGTTCATCGATGCTATTGGCACATACTGCAACTGAAGTATCGTCTGCATACATAGTTAAACAGTCTACATCACTGTGATGTTCTAAATCATTAACATATAAAATAAACAACAAAGGTCCCAAGACCGAACCCTGTGGTACTCCATAACTAGGGGAATACTTCCTGGAATAATAGTTCTTCACTTTAACTACAGATTCTCTAGATCTAACGAATGACATGATTAATTCACTCACCATGCCCCTTATACCCAAATGATAAAGCTTGGTTTTTAAAAACAGATGATCTATCGAGTCAAATGCCCTACTGAGATCAAAGAACAGACCAGCTACATGCATATTTCGATCCATACAATCATGTATAAAATCAATAAGTTTAATACAGGCAGTACTAGTTGATTTACCATGTATGAAGCCATGCTGATTTACAGTTAACACGTTGTAGCTTATTAAAAACTTAAGGAGTCTATTATACAATATCTTTTCAAATATTTTAGAAAAAGAACTTAACAATGATATAGGTCTATAATTTCTTATATTACATGGGTCACCATTTTTAAATACTGGTACTATCATATTCATTTTGATGCAGTCTGGAAATTCACCTGTCAGTATAGCGAAATTGAATAAATATGTTAAAGAAATAATGATGTTCTTTAGTATAGCTTTTATGACATTTACAGATATTTGGTCGTACACAGCTGCTTTTGTATTTTTAATCTGTTTAATAGTTTTTTCTATTTCCAATTCAGTTACAGGAAAGAGAACCAAAGATTGCTTGTTAAAGGTACCTAAAGTAGCTTGACCATTTACATTTGGAAGATGCTGGTTTAATTTATTTGAAATCATAGTGGAAAAATGATTAGCAAAAGCATTGGCAATCATAAGTGGATTCTCTGTATATTTATCGTCAACAAGTACCTTACTTATCATATTTCTAGTTGTTTTCCCTAATTCATTATTTACAATTTTCCCTCTGTATATTTATCGTCAACAAGTACCTTACTTATCATATTTCTAGTTGTTTTCCCTAATTCATTATTTACAATTTTCCAAATATGTTTTGGTTTATTATCTGAATTGGAAATTGCATTGCTATAATAGCTTCTTTTACACTCAGATACAAGTATTTTATGCTTACGTTTCTCTTCTCTATATATCACATTTAATGCTTCACAGTTCATCTGCTTTCGCAGTTGAAACAGGCTTTTCAGGTTTTTGGTACTATTAATGATTTTTTCAGTAACCCATAATTTAATTAACTTCTTATTGTTAGTATTATTTATTTTACGTATCATTAGGCATGCAATTTCAAAATAATAGCAGTGTTGCTAGAAATCTATTAAAAACAATATTTATATTTGTGGCTTCATACACGTCACACCAGGTAACAGTGTCCAGCATCCAATTTAGAAACTCGAGGTTATTCAAACTGAAATTTCTATAATAAATTACATCATTTAACGGTGCATGGTTATTTACCACATCAATTTTAAAATTAAAGATAACAGCGTAATGATCAGAGATGTGAGGATCTGTAACCTGGGTGAAGCATTTATTTTTATCTATATTGGATACTATATAATCTATTGATGAGTAGACTTATCATTGTGAGATACCATCTCAAAAGATTTGAAAATATCAAAAAGTCTATCAGTACAGTTACTTCTTAAATTAGCATTTACGTTAAAATCTCCAGCAAGAATCTCTTTATTGCTTATTTTAGTTGCTAGTTTTAAAATTTATTCTATCTTATCATAGAACATATCTATACTGCCATCCGGTGACCTATATACACACAAAACCACACAATTAAATTCATTAACGGTCATTTTTGTGCCGATACACTCAAAGTGAATTTCCTCTGCAATACTCATGATATTAATTTCAGTTACAGTTAATTCACATTTACAGTAAATTATGACACCGCCATGGATATATTTAGTTCTCGAGAATGCAGCTGCCACTTTATATCCCATAAAATGCGGGTAACTGTTGCCGAATAGCCAATGTTCCGTAAAGCATACAATGTCTGGGTCTTGCATGTTTAAAAATAAATCGATGTTATTAATTTTGTTCATAATAGATTGCACATTCAAAGTAACAACTTTAAATTTTTTGCTACTGTTTTTGACATCACATTTTGAAATCACAATTTCTTCTCGAAATTTACTCTTGGGTATAAAAAACGTCTAACACAAGCATTTTTCGGCCACAATGTTCCTCAATCACTTCAACTTTAAAGGAGGAATAAAGTTCCGGATGTCTAGATTGCAACAGTTTGCATTTAACTTCTGGAAAACGACCTTTAAGAAAATTGACAACTTGTTCTAAATTTAATCCTTCACTATAAACAATACTTTCTTACTGGATATTATTACAATACCATTTAGAATCATCAATGTGGGCTTTTGGGACCAGGTTATAGTTTTGGTCAAAGAACACATTATATTTACTAGATAGGCCTTATGTAAACATTTATTAACTATTTAATGTGCAAAATATGATCTGTGATTTTAAAACAATTTTGCTCGGGGCATATTTAGTCGCCAGAAGACTAGAGCCATGAAAATATCAAGAATCGATAAATTTCTTTTACATTCTTGTTCTCCAAATTGTAAATTGCTCATATATACCATTTAAAGCGATTTGAAACAATTTTTGCTCAGGTCTTATTTGGTCGCTAGTACTCTAGAAGCATAAAAATATCAAGATTCAGGAAATGGTTTTTTGTTTTTATCCTGGTTTACCAAGCTGAAAACTGCACTATATACTTTAAACTATTTTGTTCAGGGTTTAATTGGTCGTCAGAAGGCTGAAACATAAAAATCAAGTT
This sequence comes from Hymenopus coronatus, assembly GCA_030762935.1. Taxonomy (NCBI): domain Eukaryota; kingdom Metazoa; phylum Arthropoda; class Insecta; order Mantodea; family Hymenopodidae; genus Hymenopus; species Hymenopus coronatus. Next base: position 4,038,407 of record CM060884.1, read on the forward strand.
TTTAAAAATCGATACATTTGTCTGATATTCTTGTTCTCCAGATTGTAAACTCCTCATAAATACTATTTAAAGCGATTTTTAAACAAGTTTCGCTCAGGGCTTATTTGTTCGCCAAAAGTATAGAAACATAAAGACATCAAGATTCCAGAAACGAAAAACTTTTTGTATTTATTCTGGTGCACCAGGCTGTAGACTGCACATATACAGAATGAAAATTATTTAAACCGACAAACTCTGGGAGGTTGTAGGGGACACCAAAACAAATATTTTTCCTTAATGTAATTTTTTCCTATGAGGATTATTTAAACCGGTAGAGGGCAAATTACGCACTTCAGTTGTCATGAATGCAATTCCTGTTGATGGTTGGAATTGTTTTATCCACCAGTGTAGTGTGCATACTGTACAGTATCTGTTTACTAAAAGAGCGATACACCTGGAGGAGTACACTGATATGGTTGGTGCGTACTACGTAGCGTACCACAATGGACGAGCTGCACAGCGGCTTTATCAACAACAATATCCTAATCGCTGTAGCCGTATCATACGATGTTTACTGCTGTGTACCGTCTGCGCGAGACCGGGTCATTTAGCAGAGGACCTGGACAGGGACGCCGTCGCACAGTAAGAACGCTGCAATTTGAGGAAGCTGTCCTGCAGCATGTGGAGCGAGACCCTTCTATCAGCACTCGTGCAATTGCGCGGACCATGGGGACGATTCAGACGAATGCAAGAAACGTCCTTCATGAGCAATACTTACGTCCATTTCACCTACAGCGTGTCCACAACCTGGAACCAGTTGATTATGCACCCAGAGCACAGTTTTCGCAATGGTACCTGGAACAGTGTCAAATGCATCCTACATTACCATCCCCTGTGTTGTTTACAGAAGAAGCAACGTTTGCGCGTGATGGAGTATTCAACCTGCACAATTCGCATGTTTGGAGTGAGGATAACCCACATGCCACAGTTACTCGCGCACATCAAGTGCGGTTCGTCGTTAATGTGTGGGCCGGTGTTGTTGGGGACTGTTTAATTGGGCCATATCTCCTACCTAGGCCATTAAATGGCAGACACTATCACAATTTTCTCGCCAGAGCATTGCCAGAATTGCTGGAGGATGTCCCGCTCCCTACAAGACAACGCATGTGGTTCCAACATGACGGGGCGCCGGCACATTTCAGTCGTCCTGTGCGTCGATTCTTGAACCACAGTTTGCAGAAAAGTGGATTGGCAGAGGTGGTCCTGTACCATGGCCTGATCGATCCCCAGATATGACCTCTATGGTTTTTTTTTTTTTTGTGTGGGGAGAGATGCGCAACCTAATTTACAGAACTCCTGTTGAATCTGAAGAGGATCTGGTTGCAGCAGGAACAATTAACGACACTCCTGGAGTTTTTGCCCGTGTTAGACAGAACATGATCCATCGGTATCAGTTTTGTTTAAATGTCAATGGAGGCATTTTTGAACCTCTACTGTAATTTAAGTAATTGTGCTGTGTTCATGTGTTGTCTCTTGGTAATAAATAATGCAAAAGTGTTTGTTGGTGTCTCTTGGTAATAAAAAATGCAAAATTGTTTGTTGGTTTTTTTGATGTCAGAGAAATCTTCCTCTACCGGTTTAAATAATCCTCATAGGAAAAAATGACAATAAGGAAAAATATTTGTTTTGGTGTCCCCTACAGCCTCCCAGAGTTTGTCGGTTTAAATAATTTTCACCCTGTATACCATTTTAAGCGAGTTTAATGTTCTTTTGTTCAAGCTTATTTGGTCATCAGAAGAATAGAAGAACGAACAAATGTAGGTTCAAGATTTAAAAAAAATTCTCTGGTTTTCTGGTACTCCAGGCTGAAAACTGCACGTATAATCATTTTAGCGTTTTTACTTTCTCTACACGTGCTATGTACATAGTGTATAGAGAAGGTATTGCGCTCCACCCAAAAATTCGATACCGAGATTTCACCGGAAATATATGTTTTAGGACCCCGGTATCCAAAAAAAAAAAAAAAAAAAAAGAAGCTTTTCAGAAAAAGGTGTGTATGTGTGTCCGTGCGTCCCTGTGTCCCGTGTGTCTGTGAACACGATTACTCAAAAACGAAAAGTCTGTAAAATACCAAACTTGTTATTAAAGATTAGTATCTTCCGGGGATGCGACACGAAGATTTTGAGAAAAATCCTACCACCCCAAACTACCTTTTACATGGAAAAAATTTCGAAAATTTTGATTTTTTCAAAAATGCTTCTAACGATTTTGATTAAAATATCGTATATTAAAGATATTTACGTGACAGATAAAATGTAGGTATATCTTGAATTTTCTGTGAATAGGCTCTGAAGACTACTTCATTCTGGATGAACTTTATGGAATTTTGCATAACTGTTAAAGTGTAAGAGATGGACAAAAACTTACCTCACAGAAAATATGGAGCACGTTAAAACACACCATTAATGTTATATACATTTTTACTTTCTCTAGTTCCATATGTGCAATAGTCGCCCTCCGTGGTGTAATGGTTACAATGCTGACTTCCCAAGGTTGCGGGTTCAAACCCGGCGGAGGACGATGGATTTTTTCGGGTGTAAAAATCCTTAGATTGGCTTCCTTCGGAAGGGAAGTAAAGCCGTTGGTCCCGTGTCGTAGATTTACGGCACGTACAAGAACCTCAAGCCTGATAGAGAGGCATCTGAGCAAAATAAGCGGTATTTCACAGCCAATTTAGAATGGGACGCTGAGAACCAGAGTAGTTACAGAGCGTCCATAAATAACACGCCATTTTTACTTTCTCTATAGGCACTATGTACATAGTGTATAGAGAATGTATTGCACTCCACCAAAAAATTCGATACCGAGATTTCACCGGAAATATATGTTTTAGGGTCCCCTGTATCCAAAAATAGTATTTTCAGAAAAAGGTCCGTGTGTGTGTCCGTGTGTCTGTGAACACGATAACTCAAAAACGAAAAGTCGGTAAAATACCAAACTTTGTATTTAAGTTTAGTATCTTCCAGAGATGCAACACGAAGATTTTGGGAAAGATCCCCTCCCCCCAACTACCCTTTACATGGAACTTTTTTCGAAAATTTTGATTTTCTCAAAAATGGCTCTAACGATTTTGATTAAAATTTCGTATATTAAAGTTATTTACATGACAAATAAAATGTATATCTTGAATTTTCTGGGAATAGCCTCTGAAGACTACTTTATTCTGGATGAATTTTTCATAACTACTAAACCATAAGAGATGGACAAAAACTTAACCCACAAAAAATGTAGAACACGTTAAAACACACAATTATTGTTATATACATTTTTTTCGTGGAGTTGATCGTTTTTGAGATATTCCTTTTTCTTGGTTACAGCTTTGAAAAACTTATACTTTTCTCATACAGGAATTTGTCAATTTGTCAATTCCTGTCCATACAAACAAAGGAACATCAGTAACATAGCAACCAGTTTTTCGCTTTCACTTTAACCTATGGTACTCTCTTATTTCGCTTCTACTTACAATAAAGCAAGAAACAAAACTATTTATGCTAATTTTTCTCGATTAGCATGAAATAAATAAAAGATAAGCTTATTAACAATAATAATTTACAGAGATATAGAGAAAGCCATGTGAATGGACCACATCAGATTTTTTTATATGTACAATGTACATAGGGATAGAGAAGGTATTGCAATGCACCCAAAAATTCGATACCGAGATTTCACCGGAAATGTGTGTTTTGGGGTCCCCTTAGTCCGAAAAAAGGAATTTTAAAAAAGGGCTCATGTGTGTGTGTGTATCTGTCAGTCTGTGTGGGTGTCTGTGGACAGCATAGCCCCAAAACAAAAAGACCGTTACATACCAAATTTGGTATTTAGGTTTAATATCTTCCAAGGATGCGACACGAAGATGTTCAAAAAATCTCCGCACCACAGATTACTCTTTACATGGTCAAATTTCGACCATTTTGATTTTCTTAAAAATGTCTAACAATTTTGATTAAAATCCCGTATATTAAAGCTATTTATGTCCGAAATAAAATGTATATCTGAATTTTTTTGGGAATAGCCTCTGAAGACCTCTTTATTCTGGATGAATTTTGCTGAATTTTGCTTAACTGCTAAATCGTAAGAGATAATAAAAATTACCACACTAAAAATGTACATGACAAAACACACGATTTTTGTCCTTTACGTTTTTGTTGTGGAGGTAACCGTTTTCGAGATATTCCTTGTTATTGGTTTCAATTAAGAAGTACTTAAGCTTCTCTCACACAGGAAGTGTTTGTTTTTCTTTTGTTCTACTCCTGGCCAAGCAAAGAAGTGATTTGCAATGACAATCGCATAACGATAGGTTTTAAAACATTTTACAATCACTTTAGCATAGTGCATTCCCTTATTCCCTTCTACTTATAAGAAACTAAGTAATAGCATTCTGGTAACATTTATCTTGATTAGCATTGTGTACAAAGAAGAATAATCTTTTGTAGGAGTTTTGTAGAGCAGCTAGAGAAAACCATTTGAGTGTAACACATCATATATTTTTTTTTCGTGGAGTTGATCGTTTTTGAGTTATTCCTTAATTTTGGTTTCACCGTTAAAAAACAAAATTTTCTCATACAGGAATTTGTCAACTCCTGTCCATACAAACAAAGGAACTTCAGTACATAGAAACCTGGTTTTGACTATCACTTTAACCTATGGTATTCCCTTATTTCACTTCTACTTACAAGGAAGCAGGTAATAATATTATTTCTGCAATCTGTTTCTCAACTAGCATGAAGTAAATAGAAGCATCAGCTTTTTGATAATAATTTATTGCAGAGATGTAGAGAAAGTCATGTGAATGTAACATGATTTCTTAAAGACGTTTTGTTCAGTGCTCATTTGGTCGCTAGAAGACAAGAAACAAAAAGTTCAGGGTTCAAGAATCGAAAAATGTCTCATACTCTGGTGAACCAGGCTGTAAACTGAAGGTATACACTATTTTTGACGTTTCTTTAAAGAACTTTTAATCCTTATTTGGTCGCCCTAAGACCAACAGCATCAAAAATTAGTTACAAGAATCGATATATTTCTCTGATATTCCTTTTCTGCAGATTGTAAACTGCTCATATATAGCATTTAACCCTGCAGTGGTCGCGTGGTTCATAGTTACATTAAAGGTCGCGCGGCGTCTCACAGACACCAATACGTTTCTGCGTTGTCTATGTGTTTTTAACTCAGTCAGTTCAAATTTATGAGTGTAAACGTACTATTTTGTATAAATTTAAAGAGAAGAATACATTCTCACTAGTATATATATTTTATAATTGTGATTTTTAGCTATACATATAATCCATCAAGGTGTTTGCTTCATGAAACAACTTCTGCTCATTCAATACAAACTATGGGTGAACATCTCTTATCGAAAAACAGATGTTTTTATTCATGTACTTTTAACAAATATACATAATGCAGTTTATACATTGAGCAGTACAATTAGCAATCAGCGCATACTTGCTGGACATTTTCTAAACACAAACATTTGTTACAGTTTTTGTTACAGTTTGGTATATCGGTTCTTTGAACGACCACATTCACAGCACCTCTGTTTTTTTGTGCCTCGGTCCTCTTCTGTAGTTTGCACTGCATGTTCATCTGGAAAAAGACTTTGAATGTCTCGTTTGAGGTTTCTTGGCAATGATGAACACTGAAAACGTAAACGCCAGTAATCATCTGCTGGATTACGTCCTAGAAGTTTAAAAAATTCACTGCGCCTGCTGCTAACATCAGAATTATTTGCATGGTATATTATTTGTGCATTTATAGCTGCAATGTTCATCATGCTATAAAAGATTACCATAGGCCATCTGTTGGTTTTTCTGGATACATTGTACGTGCTGCACAATTGATCCACAGTATCAACACCCGATTTGGTTACATTATAATTTCCGGCTTTTTCTTATCGCTAGACGTAGTGCATAATTCAATTCCCATTTTATTTGAAGCCTATATATCTTGGGTGTGTGTATGATTGTCTTTCCTAGACGCGCATATATACAATATTCCTAACAGAGCTTTTATTTCAACTACGTCTGTCAAGTGAGCATCCCTATCCCTGGAATAATGTCCTTGAGCTTCAGAAATCTTTTTATTTGAGCACTCAACAATGCTAGATAACAACACATTGTCGAAAAGTATTCCCAACATTCCATTGGCGTTTTCGCATTTTTCGCGGCACCTTTCACTCCCGGTAAATGGGTGACAATATTCTGTCGTCGTGTGCGAACATTTTTTGGTGGACACACTTTTGACCATTTTGAAGATTTATTCCTTCCCAAAAAATATTCGACTTGGTTATCACTGTCACTATCATTGAGGTCCGCTTTTTACTCAGTGTCCGTATTTTCTTCTCTCGATTCCAATCCGTCTTCTTCCAAGTCATTATAGATATCAAACTCGTCACCAGATTCATCTTCTTCCTGCAACAGCCAGAGTACTGTTTCTCGATCACGTGCATTTTTCAGGTTGTAGGTCTTCTTTGAGGTCATATTGGATCTGAAGATTAAAACAATTACTTACTTAGCAACAGCTATTAGTATTCATACGTAAACTACTGTATAAAATTAAAAAAAAAAAAATATTCAGCTTCAGTACCGTAGAAGGTCGCGTGGCGCCTGGTGGACTCCAGCAACGCGGCTCCGGAAGCAATCTCTTCCTTCGAACACTGAATTGAAACTAATGCGAAGTTGATGAGCAAAATATGTTTATATTTAGTTAATAGGAAGGTAGATGGTACCACAAGTCAGCCAGAGTATCTGTTCAATAGCAACGTGTAAATAAAGAACACCTGTCGTCTGTGAGACGCCACGCGACCACTGCAGGGTTAAAGCCTTTTTTGAAATAATTTTGGCTCAGAACTTATTTGGTCACCCGTAGACTAGAAACATAAAAAATCAAGGTTCAAGAATCGAAAAATTTCTGATTTATTCTGGTGCTCCAACCTTTAAATTGCACGTACATTCCATTTCAAGGGATTTTAAAGGACTTTTGTACCGGGCTTATTTGGTCGCCAAAACAGTAGAAGCATGAAAAAATCAAGGTTCAAGAATGGAAACATTTCTGTGTTATTCTGGTACTCCATGCTGTAAACTGCAAGTGCATACCTTTTTAAACGATTTTTAAAGAACCTTTGTTCAGAGGTTAATTGTTCGCCAGAAGACCAGAAACATCAAAAAATAAAGTTTAAGAATCGATAAATTTCTGTTTTTTTCTGGTGCCCCAGACTGTATACTGCATTTTAAATGCTTTTTAAAGAACTTTTGTTCAGGGCTTATTTGGTTGCCAGAAGACTAGAAACATGAAAAAATCAAGGTTCAGGAATCGAAAAATTTTGTTTTGTACTGGTGAATCAAGCTGTAAACTTCAAGAGTATACAATTTTTAAGCGATTTTTAAAGAACTTGACTTCAGTGTAGAATAGAAGCAAAAAAAAAAAAAAAAAAAAATCAAGGTTCAAGAATTGAAACATTTCTGTTTTGTTCTGGTGAACCCGGCAGTTTACAAACTTCAAGAGTATACCATTTTAAGCGATTTTTAAAGAACTTGAACCAATGTTTATTTGGTCGCCAGAAGAGTAGAAGCATAACAAATTGAATTTCTCTGATATTCTTGTTCTTGAGATTGGAAATTACTCATGGATACCATATAAAACAAATTTTAAACAGCTTTAGCTTTTAATCGCCGGAAGAGTAGGAGCATTAAAAAATAAAGGTTCAAGAATAAAACATTTCTGGTGCTCCAGGCTGTAAACTGCAGATACTTGCCATTTAAATGATTTTTAAAGAACTTTTGTTCAGACTTTTTTTGGTGATATTGTCGCCAGAAGATTAGAAGCATAAAAAATCAAGGTTCAAAATTAAAAAGATGTTAAATTTTATTTTCGTGCTTCAAAACGTAAACAGCACATATGTAACATTTAAAGCGATTGTAAAGAACTTTTGTGCAGGGCTTATTTGGTCGCCAGAACCAAAACATTCAAGAATCGAAAACATTGTTATATTCTGTTACTTCAGGGTGTGAACTGCACGTATAATTATTTTGACCAAATTTCATAGAAGTTTTGTTCCGGGCTTATTTGGTTTCCAGAAGACCAGAAGCATAAAAACATCAAGGTTAAAGAATCTAGAAATTTCTGTTTTACTTTAGTGCACCAGGCTGTAAACTGCACGTGTGAACCATTTTAAGCGGTTTTAAAGAACTTTTGTTCAGGTCTGAATTGGTCGCCAGAAGACTAGAAGCATAAAAAAATCAAGGTTTTAGAATCTAAAAAATTCTGTTTTATGCTGGTGCTCCATAGTGTAAACTGCTTATATATGCCATTCAAAAGGATTTTTATACAATTTTGGCTCAGGATTATTTCATCCCCAGAAGACTAGAAGCATAAAAACATCAAGGTTCACAAAACGAAAAGTTTCTGTGTTATTCTGATCTCCAGGGTGTAAACTGTACATATATACCATGTGGCCAGTGTCTCCCACCTTGTGACAGAAATAAAATATCCCAGGAAACATCTACCTTCGATATATCGAATTACCTACACGCTCTGGTAGGGGATATTTCGTACCATGCGAGTGGCACATGCACGCGCACGAGTTTCTCACTTCTCCGCTATCGACGCTCTTGTAGTAAGGGACCTGCTTGTTTTTGAGGAAGAAGACAGTCCAACTCCAAGTTGTATTGAAGGACAACCAGCTGTTCTTCAGTCGCCGAGGCAGCCCCTGCTGTACCATGTTTGAAAGATAAACAGCTATTGCCGCCATGGTGGTGTTTGGTTTTTTTTGGATGTAATTAACGCCCGCTGTTACTACTTGTGTCACAGCAGGCGATGACATTGCTGATACATGGAATGGATGGAACACAGGTAGAATGCGATGGCGGGGTAATCCGGAGAACCCGAAGCAAACCCGCTCCTGCGCCTCTTTGTCCACCACAAATCTCACATGCTGTCGCTTGGGATCTAACCCGGGCCGACTAGATGATAGACGAGAGGTCTAGCCACTCGGCAAGGGTGCGGCCTCTGGTGTCTGGTGAAAGCTCGCCTATTGGTGAGACCCTATGATTGTAATGTGTACTTTGCTGATATGTTAAAGTCATGGCCAAAGGCCCAACAGTTATAAGTAGAGCCCAGATTTTTATGTAATATCAAGGCGCGAAATGTGTACCTACATATTTATGTAACAAAAACGTCACAATATGTAATGAAATATGTAATATCCACAAAATATGTAACATTATGTAATATTCTAAATGCTAAGATTACCGCCTCAAATCTAAATATAGACCGTAAATTACCCAGAATTTTGTAATTTGATGGGCCTGTAAATACGTCAATAAATTACAATAAGTTAAAATTCAAAGTCTAAATATAGAATTTATTATAGGGAAAATGTTTTGTTTTATGCAGACTTTACCTAAAATTTATTTTCAAGTAGGTATTTACGAAATAACAAATATGTGTTTTGGATTATATTTATTAAAATTATTCATTTCACATAATTATTTTACTTATACTTCAGACGGTAAAGCAATGTTGAAATACTGAACCAATTTATCGATGAGTGAAACAATCAATTCAAAATTATTAAGTCTTATAATGAAGATGCATTTTCAGTTTTCTATTTCTTGACATACAATGAACAACCAGCCATTCTCATTTTGAATCTTTTGCTTCTTTCAACGTACAGTGAATAACCATATACTTTTCCATATTTCATTGTTTGTCTCCTATCGGATAAAATGTTCTTATAGGCAGAGAAGCTTCTCCCAACGTCACACGAAGCAACATGAGCATATTTTGGCATAGGAATCTGATTTGCAGAGAAATGTTTTAGTAAATCGACAGTGTCACTATTTAGCGCTTTAGACACGGACACAAGCGTAGAGTACTCTGGATTCCTGTTTAGCACACATTTGACTTTTTCACCTGCCTTCCTTCCTACATCTCCTGCAACTACACTAAGCTTCTGTGATGCACATTCCATTAAATCCATAGATTCGTGAAGAAGGGAACCAGATGTTTTCAACTGCTTGATGGTGCTAGGCAACCAGCCGAAGTTACTTTTGATGTAAGCACAGGAGCTTGCCACTTTGGATCTTTAAATATGTCCTGATATTCACGTATGGAAATAGCTACTTCTGAAGAGAACATGTTCAGCACTGACTGGATTCCTTCAAAATGTTCACAGTAGAAGTTCACAGCTTCTAACCACGTACCCCATCTTGTAAGTACTGGCTCAGGAGGCAAAGGGACATGTTGGAGATGATTTTTATAGCACTGAATTCTGTACGGTGCTTTCATGAAGACCTTTTTTGTTGCCAATATCAACTTATTCACACAGGGAAAATTACTTCTTACTTCTTCAGCAGCACGTTGCAAGCATGGGCCAAGCAGGTGCAGTGAAGTACATTTGTGTAGAGAACCTTAAGAGCAGTAGTAGCTTTAATCATGCACGCTGCGGCATCTGAATACACAATTAAAACCTTTTCCTCAAACACACCCTCTGGCCACAGAATCTTTATCCCATCATTTACGAATCTTGCCATTGTAGAATGATTTGTTTGTCCTAACACCTTGCAACAGATTAGAAATAGTTTTGCTGGAGTTGGAATCTAGTTTTCCTACAATTAAATTTGCTATGTACCGACCCATACCATCTGTAGCTTCATCGACGGTAAACAATATACAGGAGTCTCCAACTTTATTCCGTATATGAGCAACTGCTTCTTCATAACTCATATGAAGCTACTTTTTCCTCAGAGCAGATTCGTGAGGAATAACCTTCTTGCAATATTTTTCTAGAACGGAGCGAAATTGAGGAAGTTGAAGTTTATGCCACGAAATATTAGCTGCAACTGTTGCACTGGACAGGTCTTTAAAAATAATTTTCGGACGGCTCCTGTTGCTTTTGTGTCAACAGAACTTGCTTTCCAGAAGACTGTAGGTGTTTGTTGCGAATGCGAAGAGCACTCCTGATATGCTTTTCCAGTTGGGATTTCATGGAACAGCCAATTCTTTTACCGCATGTTTGACAGACTATTATTTTTCCGTCGGTTGTAAAGACACTATCTAATTTCACCCATGAATTCAACTTGCAGGATAGCGAGGAAGCAAATGGTGCCATTTTACTAAGACTTGCAAGAACGAACTGCAGTATTATCGCCTCGCCATGTTTTGATGGTTCTTCAGCGGCTCACTTTGTTTCCTCGCAACTATTATGTTACAAGATGCCGACTACCCCGACAATCAATGTCTCCAGTCTTTGTAAATACCCAAAGCGCTACTGAAACGTGACACTGGAGTTCAACATTGTTGAGCGGTACCTGCTTTTATATAAACGGACAACAATCAGGACGTGGCGAGGCGGTTATTATCGCATTCTTAATTTCATTTTCATCCTATTTCGCAGATATATGTTTTGTGGCTTTCAGCAAAACTTGTGAAAACAGTAGTTTATAATGTGACTATAATATTTTTTAAAATATAATAAAATTGTAACGAAACCAAAAATATATACGTTTTATGCAACATCGTTAAAATATGCAGAAATGTGCAAAGTATGTAAAAAATGTAAAATAAAAATTTGTAAGGGAGCCCCAATAACGTAATTCGCCAACATTTTTACTTCTCATTGAAATATTATGCAGCATATAACATGTTTAGTTACATAAAAATCCGGGCTCTAGTTATAAGCAACTGAATGTAGAATTCGAATATACTGTTGCTTGGTTGCGGGTCCATCTGACGACAGTAATATGCATATTGCTATTGGGCATGTGAATCAGAGGTGGGTTTCTCTGAGTGGAAATCCGAGCGTGGTTCCCAAGGAACGAAGGCAGTCCTGCTTTTATGCAGGGTTTCCTAAATTTAATACTTGAGTAATTATATTTGTTTACAGTGTGAATGGGGGTAATTCCAGAAGATCTAAAATTTTGATTTGCAGAAAGTATGCATGTAATCTTTATTAAGTTTTGAGAGTTTGTAGTTCATTGTTTATACTGTACGCCTTGTTGAAATTGAATGAAATTAGATGGGCACTTGTTAAAACATATTAATTTAAGTGGCTTGGTACACTAATGTTTTTACAAGACATTGTATTTACAAGTAAATGTCAGCAGCTTAATACCTTGAATATTTTCACATTTATTAATTCAATTTATTTAATGCTTATACTTATTGCATACATATAGTCAGCCAACTCTAGTTATTATATATACTTTCAATATAGTAATTTAAATAATTAACTTTTATTAATATCAATAATTCTGCCAAATGTAGTATTAAATTTCAGTGTAAAGATTATATCAATGTTTCTCAACGAACTCTCAGTGCAGTGACCTAGGTAGTTTTCCTTCCTCTCTCGATCCAAGGACCCAAGTATTTTAAGGAAATTCCCATATAACTTGGTGAAGATATTGTATATATATATATATATATATATATATATATCTTTATTTGCTCTGCACACTATGTCCGCAGTTAGAGCAAGGGGGTTCAGATGGGGAACCCAGGTAAGTGGTAGCAATCATTTCAAGTAATTTTTAAATAAGCTTTGTTCAGGGCTTATTTGTTCCCCAGAAGACTAGAAGCATGAAAAAATCATGCTTCAGGAATAAAGCAAAAACATTGTTTGATATTCTGGTGCTTCAACGAGGATTTAAACTGCACCCATATACCATTTTAAATGGTTATCAAAAAACTTTTGGTCAGGACTTAATTGGTCGCCAGAAGACTAGAAGCGTAAAACAATCAAGTTTCAAGAATCTAAAAATTTCTCTGATATTCTTGTTCCCCAGATGGGAAACTGCTCATATATGCCATTTAAAGGGAGTTTTAAAGAATCTTGGCACAAGGCTTATTTGATACCTTTGACGTGACGAACACTTTAGGCAATGCATTTGCTCAGGTGTCTGGCTGCGAAAATGATTCCCTTAAATTTCTTACCGTAAAGCGTCAGGTGGATTCTCAAGGATTCTGATTTTGTTCTGCTAAAAATAACAATCGCCTTTTCACCATGGCAGAGCTAGACAATGCACTTTCATCTTCGCGACACTCTGCTCCAGGACCAGATGGTATCCACGTCCAAATGCTGCAACATCTCTATCCTTTTGGTAAAGCTTTCCTACTCGAGGTTTATGATCGTGTCTGGGTTGAAGCCACTTTTCCAGGCAAGTGGCGGGAGGCCACCATTCTTGAACCTGGAAATGACCGACATCTTCCTTCCAGTTACTGTCCTATTTCCCTCACCAGTTGCGTATGCAAGGTGATGGAACGCATGATCAATGGATAGTTGGTGTGGTGGCTGGAACCCCGCAATCCTCTAACACCCAGTGTGGTTTTCGACAACGTTTTTCATCTACCTTGTCTCGCTGTCAACTCAGATCTTGGACGCATTTCTGAAGAACAGAGTTGGGGTATTTTTTGACCTTGAGAACGCTTATGATGCGTGTTGGTGGGCAGGGATTTTACGCTCTCTCCACAACTGGAATATAGGTGGGCGCCTAGGGTTATTCATTTAGGAGGTTTTGCGAGACCGCGCTTTCCGTGATTTTCTAAGTAATTTATTCAAGAGAACAGAGTGCCGCAGGGCTCGGTACTCAGCGTGATGTTTGCTATAGCGATAAATTCCATATCGGACTGTGTTCCCCCTGTTGTCTCTTTCTGTTTATTCGTGGACTACTTTGCCATCTTCTGTACTTCTCAGCGTACACCGTTTTTGTAATGCTGCCTCCAGCGGCATTTAGACAGTCTTTATGAATGGACCTCAAAAGACAGCTTTCGTTTCTCGCCTGAGAAGACAGTCTGCGTTAATTTCTGGCGACGAAGGTGGCGAATGACACCCACTTTTACACTTGCGCCAGATTTACTTCCCTTCGCAGATGAGGTGAGATCTCTGGCGTTGATATTCGATCGCAACCTGAGCTGGTCCCCACATATATCACAGCTTAAAGCGCGGTGTGACCGTTCTATAAATATTTTAGGGTACTAAGTGGCAAATCTTGGGGTGCAGATCGGGCAGTACTGCTGCGTCCTTATCGTGTACTGATCCGATCCAAGTTAGACTATGGATGCATTGTTTACTACTCAGCACGACCATCTATGCTGAGGCGATTAGATATTATCCATCATCAGGGCATCCGTGTGGCTGTTGGGGCTTTTCCAACCAGTCCAGTTGTTAGCCTCTTCGCCGAATTGGCAGAAACCGCTGTGGGGTGTCGGCGTGATGTCCTGCCAGGAAACTATGGCTGTAACCTCAAGTGCATGCCTTTGCATCTCACGTTTACCACTTTCTTTTGTATCGAGCTTGACGATATCGCAAGCACTTACATAGACCACGGCCTGCAGGTTTCCGTTTTCGTGAGCTTCTACGGAAACACAATTATGTAGTGCCTGACACGTTTCCGAAGGGGAAAAGGGCGTACCCACCTTGGTTACGTGCTCCTCACACGTAGATATTGGATCACAGCTTACGGGAAATCTACGTTGCCTCTGTCAAGTATCCGAACCCCCCCCCCCCTTTTTTAAATTTTTATCCCCTTACAGTGACCGACTTTCTATATACACTGACCGTAGTAAATGCATCGACGGTGTTGGATGCATTTTATACTGCAGAGCTGTATGCTATTTAGCGAGCCATTCTGTATGTTCACCGTCGCAATTTGGGCGACTGCATCATTCTTAGTGATTCCCTTAGCGCACTTTAGAGCGTTCGTGAGCTGTACAGCTACCATCCTTTAGTGCAGCACATTCAGGATGTCCTTCACATTTTACACACCTCTGGCGTTAATGAAGATTGCGCATGGCTTCCCGGACATGTTGGGTTATCGGGTAATGAACTGGCGGATGTATCGGTAAAGTCGGCAACAACGGCGCCCAGTGTTTTAGTAAGTTGTTCGGCCGCCGAAGATCTTAGGCTTGTTATGCGGAGAGGAGTGCTTTCGAACTGGCATTTGAGTGGTCGGCTCTCCGCGGCAACAAACTCAGAGCAGTGAAGGATCTTCCGGTACCCTGGTCAAGTTCCTCACCTGTATGTCATCGTGAGGAAGTGGTTTTATTTCGTGTGCACATGGGTCACTGTTTTTTTTTTTTACACAGCTACCTCTTCAATGGGGAATCTGTACCTATCTGTCCGCTGTGTGAGGCACATTTGTCTGTGTACCATGTGCTGCTGGAGTGTGTTGCTCTATCCACCCTTCGAGCAACTCTTCAGCTTCCAGTCTCCGTTTCTGAGGTACTTGGGGATGATATCCACGCGGTAGATAGGGTTTTTAGATTTTTACGTCAAGTGTGTTTTTTAAAATCGTTATAGTTTTTTTTTAAAAAAAAAATATGGTTCGGATTTTATGTCTTCTACTTTTAGATCTGGGGGTTTACTTTTAGGTGGGTTATCCCTTTAGCTTTCATGTTCTATCAGGGTTTTAGCTCCCTCTATGTTCATCGCCATATATAACTTTTATTTACTCTGGGGTTTTATTTGTGACGTTGGCCATACTATATTGCTGATTCCTTTTTATATTTTTAATATCGCCTCATTAATCATAATCATCACCAGTTGTTTTATTCTCTGTTTTTTTTAAAGTGACAACATCAGTAGTTGATCGCCCTTAACCACCAACCAATCAACTTTAAAGATCGAAAAATGTCTTAATATTCTGGCACTCTAATTTGCAAATTGCTCATATATACCATTTGAAACAATTTTTAGACAGTTTTGTTCCAGACTTATTTGTTTTCAGATGCCTAGATGCATAAAAAAAAAAAAGAAAGAAAGGGGGAAAAAAAAAAAAGAAATGAAGGTGCAAGAATCGAAACATTTTTGTGGTATTCTTGTGCTCCAGGTTCTAAACTGCTCATATATACCATTTAAAGCGACTTTTAAATAACTTATACGCAAGGCTAATTTTGTGGCCTGAAGACTAGTTGTATAAAAATGTCAAGTTTCAAGAATTGAAACATTTCTGCTTTATTCTGGTATTCCAGGTTGTAAGCTGCTTGCACATACCATTTGAAAATATTTTGAAACAAGTTTTGTACAAGGCTTAATTAGTGTCAGAAGCCCAGGTGCATGAAAAATCAAGGTTCAATAATTGAAAAATTTCTGTGACATTCTGATACTCCAGATTACTGGTCGTATCTATGTACAATTTAGAGCGATTTTTAAACAAGTTTCGCTCAGGGCTTATTTAGTCGCCAGAAGAATACAAGCATAAAAAAATCAAGATTCAAGAATGGAAATATTTCTGGTGCTCCAGGCCGTACATTGCTCGTATATGCCATGCAAAGCGATTTTAAATAACATTTGCTGAGGTCGCCATAAGATTAGCAACATCAAAAAACGAAGGTCAATGCTAGTAAGATTTCTTTGGTGCTCCCGGCTGTAAACTGCACGTAAACGATTTTAAAACTAGTTTTATTCAGTACTTAATTTGACGCCAGAAGATTAGAAGCCTAAAATATCAAGGATCAATAATTGAAAACATTCTGTGATGTTCTGGTGCTCCAGACATTAAACTGCTCATATATCCCATTTAATGCGATTTTTAAACAATTCTTCCTGAGGGCTTATTTGGTGATCAGAAGGATTAAAAAATCATAGCACAAGATACAAAAGCTTCAGTTTCATTCTGGTGCACCAGGCTGTAAACTGTAAGTGTATACTATTTTAAGTGATTTTTAAAGTACTTTAGTTCAGGGCTTATATGATTGCCAGAAGACTAAAAGCATAAAAAATCCAAGGTTCAAGAATCGAAAAAGTTGTGTGATATTCTGGCGCACCAGACTAAAAACTGCACCTATATAACATATTAAGCGATTTTTGTAGACCTTTTCCACGTTCTTATATAGTCGCCAGAAGACTAGAAGAATCAAAACTTAAGGCTCAAGGATAGAAAACCTTGTGTCATATGCTGGTGCACCAAGTTTTGAACTATATATATCATTTTAAGCGTTAAATAGCAATTTTTGGCTCAGGGCTTATTTGGTCGGCGGAATACTAAAAGCATAAAAAAAAAAAAAAATAAAAAAATAAATATTCAAGAATCCTGAAATTTCTGCTTTATTCTGGTGCTCCAGGCTGTTAACTGCACGTATATACCAAATTTAGCAATTTTTAATGAACTTTTGCTCAGGGTTTATTTGGTGTGTGAAAACCAGATGCATAAAAAATTAAGGTGCAGGACTCAAAATATTTCTGTGATATTCTGGTGCATCAGATTTTAAACTGCGCATACATACTATTGCATTATATTTCAATACTTTGGGTGGTTTCACCAAAAACTCACATTTATGATAAATGGAAAAAAGGCCAAATTTTCAATAAAGGATCAACACGGTAACAGCAGACACAAATTATATGTGTCGCCCCGCTAACTGTATTGATCAAAATGGTATCCAGTATTATTTATAACAATATTTTTTTCATTCATACACAAGAGAATTTTAACAATAGCAATATATAATAAAATAATAACGTGCGGAATTAACTTACATTCCTATTCAACTCGAAATAAGATTTCAGAGTGCCCCATAATTTAAGTTTTAACAAAGATGAAAATGAGTGAAATGCACCATAGGATGTGGCATATGATTTCACGTAACCAGCAACGAAATAACTTGATGAGAAATCATGACAGTTAACATTTTCACAAAACTCAAAGGATTTAAATATTCATTTCACGAAGCAATCATGTCCAAGTAACACAAAGGAGATCAGTTTAGGCCTTATGATAAAGTATTCACGGCGAATCACGCCACATGAAAAGCACTTACCGCTCCACGCTGAGAAGGCCCATGCGTGTAAAACACTCCAACCTGAGACTGACAGACAGACGCGTGCAACTCACGCGGCAAAATGCCAAACTACCTAACAAATGCCTCTATATGTAGAGCGGAACAGTGTTGTCACATTATACTGTACCAGAATGGTACAGAGCCACTCCCCCTTCATTACAAAGCATTTGAAACACAAAATAGACAAGTATGAAACAACATAGGAAAACGGATCACTGCAAACTTAGAGTTAACTGGCACTGGCACTGCCTCCTTGATCACTACACTGGAAGAGACGTTTTCACAAAACATTTCTTTGGCTCGCAGTGTGGAGCAAGAAATTTCCTGGGAGGCTACGTCACTTTAAGTTACAACATTAGCACCGAATGTTAAGTTACACTGTCAGAACACTAATGTCATAACTTTGAAGGCCGAGACATCAGGACGCCACACAAGAGCAACGTGCGTCAGGCCACCCAAGTACAACGAGATGTCAACCTTTGAAGTCTTCCCCCGACAGTTTGCCACCGTCGCCACCTATAACCGATAGTCAGCAGAAGAAGTCGCACAGCTGATTGCAACTCCTCAGAATCTGGACTGAGGTACTGAGTGCGATTCCGACATCAGTGAAATCCGGGGAGATCTGGGAGGCCCTCAAGAACCACTTCAGGAACAATGGCTTGGCTGCAGCTTACGACTGTCAACTTAAGGCGAGGCTACAGCAGCCAGGCGAGACGACGCAGGAGTTCGCCCTAGCCATCGAATAACTTGCGAACAAAGCACTGGTGAATCTGCCACGTAGCTACGTGTCACAGGAAGCTCCCTCTCCTTCGTCGACGGGGTGCGTGACGCCGAGATACGACAGTGCCTGATGCTTGGCGACAATGCACTCCACGAGACTTTAACGTTAGCGCTCAGAATGGAGGCGGCCAAGACAACAGCTGCGCGCACATCGAGGAACGGAAGTGTTCGTTATGACCGGGAAATGGATACAACCCTAGAGACGACGACCGTCAGTGGTGTGTGCTGGGAGTGTGCCGAGCAAGGACACCTAGCGGGGGACTTTCTACACCAAAATGACCAGCAGCCAGAAAACGAGCAAAGAGCGGCGTGACGAGTGTGCGCGACGGACTCGTCTTCCCCATGCCTTCGAATAACGCTACAATTTTTGTCAGTAGATTGGACGACAGTATAATCACAGACGATTGGATACAAGGGTAGGATAGTCACAGGTGCCGCCGTGATAAAAGCAGACCTGATGTGGCGAAAGACTTGCTGAAAAGGAAAACCAGTCGGCCTTACCACCTAGTGGCGGCGTCGGGCGACATATTATCTGTGGAGAAGGAGACTATGCTAGAGTTCACACTGGAACGGAGCACTGCCGAATCTGGGGTGTTTGTCGCGATGGTGACTGAGTTTTTGATACTGGGTTTAGATGCCCTCAGGAGCCACAACACGACGGTCGACGTCGGCCGAATTATTTTGCGATTCGGCCGAGACGAGGTGTTGCTCCGGAGCTCACAAGAGCATCCGGCGTCCTCCAGGGTGATTTGGAAAGTCGGTGTAGTAGTGGCCGCAAGAAGCGAGGTAATGATAAAGCCGCACCTGGTGGGCAAAGGTCCAGAAACATGGTACTGGACAGGAAGTCATGACTATACGAACTATGTGCTGCACGAGTATTATTGCCTTGCCGGAAAGAAGTACCCGTGAGGCTGCTCAACCCGAAGGACATGGACATCCAGGCCGGAAAGGAGTTAAGGAAGAGCAAGTCAGTTGATAGTGTAACGCCATGGAACAAATCGAGTCAACACCATTGAAGAGTCTGTGGCCTCGGCTGAACGACTTGTTTAAGAGGGCAGCCAACCATCTGACAGCTTCACAATTGGAAACGGTCCGGCTAATAAGCTGCGACCAATCCGTCTTCAGAGAAGGGAATGGTGATTGCGGTTGCGCAAACCGAGTACTCCACAACATCGACACCAGAGACACGCGACTTATCCGGCAACCACCAAGACGTGTTCTCCTAGCAAAGCAAGCAGAAGTACGGTACATGTTGGAAGACATCACATCTAAGGTCTTGGTGCCCCCGTGTAGTATTGGTGAAGAACAAAACGGAGAGTTACACCTGTATGGACCACAGGAAGCTAAATGCCGTCGTCAAGAAGGACTGTTTCTCCTTACCACGGTTTGACGACCGTCTGGACACTTGCTGGCGCCCCGTGTTTCGCGACCTTGGATTTGAAATCGGGATACTGGCAAGTAGCCTCAGATCCTATAGACAAAGAGTAGACCACATTTTGATCTGACGAATGTCTTTGTTAATTTGCGGCTAAACCCTTTGCCTCTTCAATGCGCCAGCCTTCTTCCAGCACCTCATAGAATCAGTGATGAGAGGGTTGACCTACGGCACTTGCCTGCTTTGTTTGGATATCACCGTCCTGGGTAGTAACCTCGAAGAACATCTCAGGCAGTTAACTTGAAGTTGAAGAAGTCCCAACTCTTCTGTAAGGAAGTGAACTACCTGGGCTACATAGAGTCATTATCTGGGATGGTCGGACAAACGAGAGCTGCGAAATACCGCCGGTTCGTCAGAGGTTTCTCCAACATCGCCAAACCTCTTATCCGTCAGATGGAAGAACAGCGGCCTTACATATGGTTAGAAGAAGCAGAGGGAGCGTCCAGGCGCAAAAGTCAGCACTCTGCAGTACTGCTATTGTGGATTTTCCAAACACCATCATGACGACTTTATTGTGGACACCGATGCCAGCAATGCTGCGTTACTTAGCGAGATCTCCTGGCGGTAATCAAGTCTCTGGAGCACTACCACAAGTATTGTATGGACAGTCATTCCACCTAAAGACTGACCACTCTGCCCTCACCTGACTATTTGGTTTTAAGAACTTGGAGGAACAGACTGCCCGTTGGGTCCGGAAGCTGCAAGAGTACACCTTCACATCGGAAAGGAAGGAGCCACGCCAATGCGGATGCCATATCCAGACGACCCTGCCCAGAGGAGTGCGGCCATTGCACTAAGTTTGAAGAGAAGGTGCCTGCCGCAGCTGTCCATGTTATTTCAACGGTGACTGCAGCTGGATAGGATAGCAGAGGGCTGAGGAGGGAGCAGCTGGCATTTGCCGACTTGGGGCTACTTCTAGGAGAACTGGAGGCCGAGACTATGCCGAGCTGGGAGGATATCGCACCAAGCAGTACTGTGAACAAGTCCTACCAGGCCTACTGGGATTCATTGAAGATTAAGGACGGGTCATTGTTCAGAGTATTGGAATCACCTGATGAAAAGACCTAGAGAGAAGAGCTGATCCTCCCTAGGAATAAGGTATCGGAAGTGCTGGAAGAAGTACATGTGGGTAATTTGGGAGGACATTTGGGACCCAACCGAACCATTATCAGTCTCCGACAACGATACTTCGGGATGACACTACGAGCAGACTCTGAGAAATAGTATCGCCAAAAAATGGCGCTTTATTTATGGACACTCTTTAACTGCTGTGGTTCTCAGCGTCCCAGTCTATACTAGGATTGAAAGACCACCTACTTTTGCTCAGATGCCTCTCTATCCATGCTTCAGGTTCTTTTATGTGCTGTAAATCCAAGAAACGGGACCATCTGTTTTACTTCCGTTCCAAAGGAAGCCATTCTAAGGATTTTTGCACCTCAAAAATCCGTCGTCCTCCGCCGGATCTAAACCCGCGACCTTGGGTATATGAAGTTAGCATGGTAAGCACTACACCAAGCAGGGCGACTGGTCTTTCGGGATCTCTGTATATAGCAATAATAGACGTAGCGGTGATGTACAGCTGATCCTGTGTGACTGCTTGTCTGTAAAGACACCTAGAAGTTGGTGAATAAACAAACTTAGCTATAGACGAGAACGGTAAAGACGTGTTCATGTTGCATGCTGACCGTCCATGTTCCGAAACAGGACTGGAAGTACAAGCAGAGAGCTAAAGGTCCGATATTAAGAGTTGGTAAATCAGTATTGGAATGTGCATCACAAAATAAGCCCGACGTGATAAAAAGTTGTTAAAGTGCGTGTGAACTTTAAAAATGTCGGTGTAAACGGAAATCTAATTAACAAGAAAACGTTTAAATGTGGTTTTGTGGTGAATGGTAGGAAAAGTTGATGCGTATCAAAAACGAATGTTGTGGTGGTTCGATGGTGGGTCCGGAAATACAGGAAAAGAAAGAGTATTTTTTTCAGTCGTGTATCGAAAGCTTTTTTCTTTTCGCGCGTGGTTTTGAAGCATGCCTAGGCAGTATGTAGCCTGAAGTCAAAGTAGATGAAGCCGAAATCCTGGAACCCAGGTTCCAAATTATATTTCATAGGGAGAGAAGCATGAAAAGGCTTTGCTTGGGTTATACAGAGACCAAATATGCTGTGAACTCGGGACACAAAGATGCAAACCCAAAACAGTGGGCTACCGAATAGGTTAACGACATTGTCAATTGTGCAAAACAGAACCTGCTGAACAACTAACCAGGTTATTTGGAAATATCGATCTCGGACGATAAGCAGCCTCTGAAGGCGTTTAAGATGAGTGTTAGATGCATCGAACAAGTGAACGCAGTTGCTGTGTGAAAGTGAACGGAGATTCTGTCGTGAAATCTATTGAAAAAATAATTCGAGCAAGCAACAGTTTTTGTTAGTAGGACGCTTTAAATCATTTTCTGTGTGGACTATAGAAGTAGCGGGTTCGTGTTACAGGCCGTGCATGGTGTGTAGCGGAAATAAGGGAATTATAGAAATGCACAACAAAGACAATCCGTGCTTATCAAGAGCCATTATCGCTAGCAAAGGTAAAGTGGATATCGACACCAATGACAAGACGATGACGCGCAGCGAGTTCCTGCAAGCAAAAGACCGAAGCTTTGTGAAAGTATAGCGAAATTAAATGGTGGATTTACCATAAGAGATTTTGAAGCTGCGTTAAAGCACTAGGCCGTAACGATTTTTGGAGATCATACTTACCTGTGTTATAAGCTACACCCAAAATAACCGCGATAAAGTTCATCGACGGATTCTACCATGACGGGCATTTAATGCTATCGTGGGCCTTCACAAGGCCTTTAAATGCAAGTGCTATATCCGCGTATGCCATTATCCGTCCTTGAACAAGGTGCGACGAAAGTTGCCTAAAATGTCACCGGCAGTGCAACAAGCAATATATTGTGCTGCATGCAACCGCAACTTTAAGGAACCTACATATTTCGCAAAGGTGCTTTCTATACAAAGTCGCTGTCAGTGTGCGACATTGAGAAAGTGTGCACGTCTTGCATAAACTGGTACATTAAGACACAGAAAAACCGATCATCAGTGTGGAGAGACGTTTTGCAGCAGTTGCGTGATAACGGCGAGCACATGTGTTGCATTCAGCCATACGTTTCGCCCAACAAAAGAAACCAGTAAGTGTTCATGTTCATTGATTTCCAATACACACAGGACACTGCTTCTGCTGGTAAGCAAAACACAAGCGACATGTGCCTAACTTGTGCGCTGTGTTCGCTTTGCATTGACCAGCCTTGCAAGATTGCATATTATACCGAGTGTGGCGACGAAGAATGGATGTTTATGGAAAATTCCGTGAAGCAATGTTTTACCACGTGACATCTGAGGTTCGAAGCCTGGGACGTGGTCATGGTGGCCAATTTGAATTAAAGTACATGGTTAACGATTTAAAATGGGCTTGAAGCTAAATTATGAATGGGAGCTAGATGTACCGGAAGAAGTACGGTGACGTCACATTCATTGACTCTGAATTTTATACCATTCCGCTGTCTCTTCTTTTGACCTAAAAGAAGACAAAGGTTATTTTCCTTATTTATTGAACCCAAGGGAAAAGAGCACTATCGGTGTTTAATCACCGACCAAAAATATTATTGCCCGCTGGGCATGTCATTAGAAGCTTGAAGCGCCTTTGAGCAGTGGTACGATGAAAAGGTGGTCTTGGAATACGTCTTCGGTATGAAGTCGGCAATGATGTCCTGTTGCAAAATGGACGTTCTTTGCTAAGTCAAGAGGTTTCGAATTTTAGAAGGCATATACCAGTTTAGACAATGCGTCACCATTGCGCAGGCTGCATGTGAGTGTATAGAAAACGTTTTATGACGCAAAAAAAAAAAATAAAAAAAAATTGGCCTGCTACCCCGTCGGAGGTTACCGCTTAGTAGATAGGCAATCTCGCAAAGCGTGCATATAGCTGTCTTGTTAGAATTACAGCACTTGGTGCCGATTCAGCATGCTATGAAAGGATGCGAAGTTAAAATTTTAGGGCACAAGGTGGACGGGTGCAGAGAGAAGGGCCATGCGAAATACGTGTACTTCTTCCACGCCTGTTTCTATCACGGCTGCACGCGCTGTTTTCATAATAGCCATGCCACGGTGTACAGCACGGGGAACCAAACCATGGCCTCCAGGTTCGAAAGCACAGAGAAGGTAACGTTAAAGATCAGGAATGATGGCTACACCGTGGTGAAAATGTGGGAGTGCGAGTTTACGCCATGATGATTGCGAACCAGGACCTAGCGCGCCATGCCAAGCAATTTTCCGTACCAGAGCCTTTCAACCGGAGAGACGTCTCGTATGTAGGTCGCACCAATTGTACAAAGACGTACTGTGAAGTCAAGGGGACTGCAAGATCTTCTTTTACGACGTGTGCAGCCTGTAATTGTACGTCACCAAGACGAAACCCTATCCTGTGGTACACACCAATATCCATGTGGATCAGTTTTCGCGCCTGGAATACGTGCGCGAAGGGATTCTGAAGTGCCCGGTACTGTCACCGCAAAGCCTGTACAATCCGGCGCTGCCAGCGTATATCTGCGGCAAGCTGATGTTCCCGCTATACCGCGCTTGTGAGTGCCCATCACGGGTACGACGATAGGGTTTGTGGGTCATCGACGAGATGAAGGGGTACCAGCTCTTCAAGGTGTACAAGATTTGGGAGTGCAATAGGATCCAAGCACCGGAGCCAAGGGTATGTTCGAGGACTATGTGAGCCAGTTCCTCAAGAAGTTTCCGGCTGGTCCTCGGATTGCGACACGGCTGTCGCTAAGCAGCAGTATTTGAAACAGTTGTTGGAACACTAAGGCGTCGTACTCGATCCTGATGTTTTCGTGCCCTATTCCGGCACGCGAGAGCTGGCCAAGCTCATGTTAAATCCTTCTGGGAGAAACTGAGGCATCGGACCAACATACCTACGTGCAGATTGGTGGATCGGTACGACCGCCTCATGGACTTGCTCAAGAATCCGGGTATCGAAATGCAGTTCTACGTATTCGCGACGAAAAAGGTCACTTACGTGGTTTGGAGGCACTACGAGCAGAGCCCAAGGGTGAACCCCACCGGCAACGTCGTGCCTGTGACTTACACCACGGCGCATGAGCTGCTTGTGCTTTACGGGTACCTGAAGCGACTCGGAGAACGGTTGTGCTACTCCGACACCGATGTTGGGGGATATGACGGAGGAACCAGAGAAGTACGGCCGGGGTTCTTACATTACCCAGTTCGTCTCCACGGGTCCGAAGAGCTATTGCATGGAGATTGAGTGCCCGGAGACGGGCAAGACCTTCTCTGTGTGTAAGGGCAATCTACAGCACGTATACACCGAGGTGATGCGCGACATGGTGCTGGGTGATCGAAGCTGACGGGTGCTCAGATTTCCAGAAAACCCTTTTAGAAGATGGTTACCGAACCGAGCAAGAAGACCTTCAGAATGGTGGTCAACAAGCGCGTTCTCGTCGACGACTTTGACTTGTAACCCAACGAGTACAAGAGAAGTCATAAATGAGACGCCAAGCGTCCGCAAATTTCATTTCAAACCAGGGATCTCCAGACGACGTGATGCCCAGATCTCATTACCTTAAGCGATTAAAATTTCAGAGCACGATGTTCCTGGCGGAGCCCTCGCGCTGTGGAAAGTCCATATTTGTGACAAATTTGATTCGTCACGACGCTATGTTCGACGAGAGCCCTAGAAATTTGCTCTGGTGCTACCCGCCTGAGTATTCGTCCAGACTCAAAGGTTTAAAAACAACGAAGTGGAAGAACATCCTAAGAAAAATGTCCCTTATGCACTACGGTTCATCGATTATACCTAAGACCGAAAATTCATCTCCGCCCAAGTTCATAGCTGCGAAAATAAAATTCATTACGTCTGCATCAATATCAGCTTCATCGATATCCAGTTGAAATCAGGTCTTTCAGCTACTTGCACACAGACCAATGGGTGAACGGTTCTAATTTGTCGCTAGAAGAGGTTTATGCATTATTTTCTACGAGCAAAAACGAATCTCCACATCTAAAATGCAACAATGAATCGACGAAGATCCATTTCACAGAATAGAGAGTATACAGAGAGGAAACTCGAGGGCGGCTCCTTTGATGTGCTTGAAGCCAAGCTCTGCACTAGACCATATTGGGACCTAGTAAAAGCAAAGCGAACGCTGTTTATTACATACCATTTTAAGCAGATTAAAACACGTGGTATAAAAAAGCACGAACATATCTAATAACAATATCATGTGTGGCATACACATGACTTTCTCTGCTTGCTCTCCTACAAACTATTTATACGACTGTTTATTCTTGTTAATAGAGGTACATTCTAATTGCGCATTTCCTTATAGGTATAAACAATAGTCAAATCTTTTCGATGCCAGCAGCTATGTGATTTTTGGAAATCCCATTCTATTTGCAGGAACTTGAAAAAGGAGAAGAGAAAAACCTGAGTGTAATTTCCATAAAAGAAAATGTGTATGTATTTGAAAAATTTTAATCAATAACAAGGCGAATTTCGAAAATGGTTAACGCCATAAAAAATGTACATGAAAAATTGTGGGCTTTAACAGGATCTACATTCTCTGTGTAGTAAGATTTTCTCTTAAGGTTTTGATTAAAATGTCGCAGGTGAAAGATATTTTTATGACAAACATAAATGTATAACTTGAGTTTTCTGGGAAGAGCCTCTGAAGACCTCTTTATTCTAGAATACTTTTATATAGTTTTGTTTAACTGGTAAACTGTAAGAGATAGACAAAAACGTAGTGCATAAAAGTCTAATGTGTGTCATTCATATAACGTCCCTAGCTGTTCCACAAACAAATTTTTCTTATCAAAGATTATTCTTTTATCTACACCATGCGAATCAAGACAAACATTAGCAGAAATGATCTATTACTTGCTTCCTTGTAAGTAGAAGGGACATAAGGGAATACATTAGGCCAAAGTGATGGTCAAATCTTTGAAAAGTTGGTCGTTATGTGAAACAATTGATGTTCGTTCGTTTATATGGTCCCGCTGAAGAAAAGTAATTAGTTTAAATCCGAAACCAATAACAAGGAATATGTTGGAAACCGTCAGCTCTACATAAAAGAAGTATATGACATAAATTCTATGTTTTATATGGCAAGTTTTTGTCTATATCTTACGGTTAAACCGTTATACAAAATTCTGCAAACTCCAAGCAGAATAAATATGATTAGGCAGAATGAATCAGTACTACCATAGAAAAAAATAACAACAAAACCAAAAACCAAAACTGAAGCTTGATGCAAACACATGATAAACCATATTACTAACTTTACAGGAGACATTCCGTGTTTCTTTGTCATATTAATTGTATTTGAATTATTTTTGCGTTGGAGTCTGAGCACCATAGGCCGCCTTTTCTTTTACTACTGTTCATTATAAGAGCAGTAAAGTTTTAACTTGTACAGCGTATAATATAACCATTGAGTATAATCCCAGTAGGTAAAATACACAATTAATAACATTAATAAAATGTGTATTACGAAGAGCTCTTCAGAGGCTATTCCAAGAGAATTAAAAATATACATTTTATTTGTTTAAAACAAAATATACGTTGTTTTAATCAAAATCGTTAGACTATTTTTGAAAATATATATATAAAAAAAACTATTCTATGTAAAGGGTAGTTGGGGGTGTGGGGATTTTCGTGTCGCCTCCTTGGAAGATTCTATGCTTAAATACCATAGTCACAGGCTTTTATAAAATTTGACTAACGCTTTAGCCTGTGCATTCTCTTATTTCTCTTCTACTTAAAAAGAAACAAGTTTAAGACAAATTCTAGTAATTTTTATCTCAATTAGCATGATGTAGATAAAAGAATCATCCTTTGTAAGAAAATTTTGTTTGTGAAAAGTCATACGAATGGAACACGTCAGATTTTTTAGACTGTTTTGTTCGCTACACATATCTACAAAACAAACCGTAGCAACATAAAATTATGGTTAGGAAAATATATAGATAAGAGTAAATAACCAAGTGATTCTATGGGCTGGCAAGCTTTATTTAATAAAAAGCTTAAATCGTTGAATCAGAATGAACAGTAAATATGATTAGGCAGAATAAATCAGTACTACTATAGAAAAAAGTAACAAAAAAAAAAAAAAAAAAAAAACTAAAACTGAAGCTTGATGCAAACACATGATAAATCATATTACTAACTTTACAGGAGACATTCCATGCTTCTTTGTCATATTAATTGTATTTGAATTATTTTTGCGTTAGAGTCTGAGCACCATAGGCCGCCTTTTCTTTTACTACTGCTCATTATAAGAACAGTAAAGTTTTAACTTGTACAGCGTATAATATAACCATTGAGTAGAATATAATCCCAGTAGGTAAAATACACAATTGATAACATTAACAAAATGTATATTACGAAGTGTGTAACTTCAACAACACAGCTGTTTACTCGGTGCAAGTATGGCGGAATTCGCGCATGCGCAGGGATTACAGCTGAGTTTCCTTTCTGTATACTCTCTATTCTGTGTCCATATGCTACGGTACATGCTTAGCGGTGTATATGGACAACGCCGACTTCTACATCCACCCGAACATATACAGGGCACTTGGATATTCAGTGTCAATGAAAACAGTTTTCTTACCAAACAGCAGGAGGAGGTCGAATCTCAAGGTATAAAGTATTTGAAAGGCAATGTTTGGTAATGTTTTTTTTATGGTATTTTACGGCCGTTTTTACTCCCAAGGTACCGTAAGTTATAACACTGGTGATACATGGAATACGGGTGGAATGAGAAGGCGGGGGAAACCGGAGGAAACCCACCCCTGCGCCGATTTTTCCACCACATATCTCACATGCGGTCACTTGGGATCGAACCCGGGTCATTTAGGTGAATGGCCTAACCACTCGGCCACGGCGCGGCCTTGTTTGTTTGGTAATAAACTCCAACTGTGTGTTTCTGCAGTTTTTTTGTACTATTTTCTGTAAAAACAAAAGCCACTTTAACGGACCAGCGATTTCCTAGCCATGTTTGACCTCCTGGAAGATAACCATTCTCCAACGGCCACTGGTTTTCCTTGCGAATTTTTTCCCCACAATTACCGGCAGATGGGATAGCTCAACAACCAATTCGCACTTGGTGCAAATGCAATTTTCAAATTCCTATAAATTTACACTCCAATGCTTTCGCCTTACACAGTGTGGATCTATCGTTCGGAAATACAAGATGCATCGGGCTCCCAAACCGCTGCAAGCATTGTTACTGCGAAGTCGCCATTCAAAGATGTACAAAACTGTGCTCCAGTTGTGATGTGGTGTTCTTCCTACAGCTCGCCAGACTTCGAGACCAAATCAACGATTTTAATTGGAAATACTCCAACAGGCGTCTTTCAGGACTTGTGGCTGCTTCGCCATGCTTGTCAAATACCTTAACAATAACAGACTCATTCAAGCTCTTCTACCTCAGGAACGCCAAGTCCTAGAAAACTATAGCGCCATCTTCTTCCGCTATCCACCGGAAGACTTGGACGTAGTGTGGCAACACCTTCCTGTTCGCACATTTAGCAACGGTGCAAACTTTATTATAACCTTCCGTGACAAAGAACACAGTTCGACGACCACCACCGTTTATTAAAAATTGTCACTGGGGCAACAAGTGAAACGTGAGTGAAGACACCCACCATCTACTGGAGGAGCTGTCCAGCAACACAAACATTCTCAGCGTTTCACAACTCCAACAAAACGTGCCATCCTCAGTGCAAAACGTCAGATACCTCACCACAAAATACGGACCAAGAACGGTCGTCAAAATCGACGAAGATACAGAAGTCTTTCTACCTGCAAAATTTGGTAAGGCTAATCCTGAACTCATTCAAAACCTAACTCCAATATCACCGCAACCTACAAAGGCGGGTTCAAAAAATATCTAGTAAAGCACGAACCAAAATGAACTGTTGCGAAATCAATCCCGTATACGTAGGAAATAACCTACCCCTAATACTGCAATTTGTGCTCCAACTCTAATGGAGAGTATTATCAAGATCACTTACTCCCTACTCAAGTTTGTTTTGGCAATTAAAAACAAATCATCGTCAAACTTAACTCCAAAAATTCCCACCTCGTTCTGTCCAAGGCAAATCCATACGGATCAAATGCTCAGCTGTCCGTATACCTATACCACAACAAAATCCCCAACATCGACATTAACGCAACATCAGATGGTGCTTCTCCACCAGTTTCACCAACGAGTTCGTGCTGGCCATACCCACCCTAGAGACACACACCAACTTCTCATCTGAAACACCAAACCTATGCAAGATCGCAGAAATAGCCAGAATCTATTGGAATGCGACTTCCGATGCCTATTGCGTGTTCTGCTTTGAGAAAATGTCCAGAAAACTTGTGACGTCATTATAAAAGCCGGGATGATTCAGTGTGGTGTGTTGTATTCTGGTTTGGACTGAGCCGTGAGTGACTGCAATGGGGCGCGTGCCACGGACCGCGTGCTACCAAAACTGTAAACTGTTTTTCGTCGAAGTCAACTTAATTGTTTATTTGTATCTAATTGGTAATTAATAAAGTCATTTGTTACACTAGTGATTAACATAGATTATTAATTTGCTTTTCAATGCGAGATCTACCATCCATTTCCATCAACTGGTACAAAGATACATAACTTAACGTGAACTAGGGATATCGTAAGCCTATTAGAAAGAATGTGAAAGTATGTCAACACTGACATAATAATTTGGGCCTGAACTATTCCTTAAAACAATAATAATTTAGAAGAGAAATCTTGTAGAGTTTTGTAACAAGAGTCAGTTAATCTCTTGTAGCTCCATAGTGAGGCATAGGGCATCATTATAACGTTTCCTTTATCTCATTTGAGTTTCTAATTCATGAGCTTGCCACTATGCGCCATTGTGACGAGGGGTCGGCTCGCCGGAATTTGGCCCCAAAACGTTCTTATTTCAAGGCAAGGGGTTCTTCTTATACGTGTAAATAATCTTTACTTCCCTTCTGAAGGAAGCCATGTCCAAGGATTTTAGCGTGCGGAAAAATGCAATACTGAATCTGCAATATTGACCTTTGTTTTGTTGCTTTAGCAAAAAACATAAAGAGAGCCCAGAGTGTTTAGTGAACATTACAACTATGGGACCATAATTGACTAGAAGTATGGTAGGACACTCAGTTAGCTTGGCATAATTATAAAACAATAAATAACGGTATTAAAAGAATACAAACTAAGGTCACAAAAGCTTGCAAGTAACTTGTACAAAGATTGTAACCTGAAGATGTTGTTTGTTATCCTCAATGGTCATTTAATGATCTCGGGATTCCCTAGATGACGAGTTCAAATCCGGCAGAGATCCCGAGCACGTAAGAGAACCTCAGGCATGTTAAAGTAATTTCTGAGCAAAAGTTAGAGGTACTTCACGCCCAACATAGAATGGGAGGATGGAAGTCAAAGCAGTAAAAGAGTGTTTATTTAAAAATATTATTTACCTTGAACAGATTAAAGTAGTCAAGTCATAGTGCTAGTGAATGTCCCAAGTCCATCCATCGGCTGAGGAACCAAAAGTGCTTTTGTTTTCACATACTATTGAATACTGGTTTGTTTTAAGTCAGATGGCGTTTATTTAGAAAAATGGCAAACATCTATTCTCAGCAAATAACCAAATATGGTATAGTAAAGGTTATTCGTCATCCATTTATGACAATCTGCCCACGCATGTCACAAACTAACAGTAATGTTGTGATCTGATATTCTCATGACATAGCTATACGATGACATTACTTATTGCACCATATGAAGCAATAATTTGTTAAGATTCTGACATGTACGTTATGTCGTTATCTTCTTCACCTCGTTTGCATGTAGAGAAAAGTATTCACAAATTAGTTTCATCTAATGAGAGATACCAGCATAATACAAGAAATATCGATAAATTTCAAGCGCCCTAACCAGCATTAAGCCAGGTACTATCCAATCATTTCATTTCTAGTGTCAGATTTTATAAGAAATTAGGAACTGAGATTAATAATTTTACATTTAAGTTACAGACGCCGTCTGTAAAAACACTTTTTATATTTTGACTGAGTTTTTGAATAGTGAAGCTATTATATGGGACGCTTATCTACTGTATACAATTTGACATAATTAGTTTACAATGTATTTTTAAGCGCGAAGAAGATGCATTATTATTATTATTATTATTATTATTATTATTATTATAATGATCATCATCAGCATCCTTCTTTATGTCACAAGTAAATATAAGTCCACTAGGCACAAAGGAATTATGTTTAATCCGTGATCCATTTTTGGTTGCTTTTTCTAGAGTCCTGATCGTCGTCCTTTTGGGGGTTTCTTCGGTTGGTGTTCCTTTGTATTCCCCGTATTTCTTTGTGTGCGTAGCCATTAGCGCTGAGAATGCTGTTCAGGTGTCTCATTTCCTCTCTGACGAGCTCTGGGTCGCATATGCGAATGGTGCGGAGGAGTGGTGCGTTTTTCATTACTCGTTTTATGGCGGGTGGATGGTGAGAAGACGCATCTAAATTTCTGTTGGTGTGAGTCGGTTTTCTGAAGACTGAGCAGTGTACAGTCTTGCTCGTTTCATCTCGTTGTACCAAGACGTCTAAAATGGTAGTATTCCGGTCTCTTCCATTTCCATTGTAAATTGTATGCTGGGATGGAGGCTGTTTAGATCTTGGAGAAAACCGGTTATGGTGTCTCTGCCGTGTGGCCATACTACAAAAGTATCGTCCACGTATCTTAGCCACAGTGCTGGTTTGAGATTGTATGTGTCTATTGCCGTATTTTCAGTCTTCCATGAATAGATTTGCGACAATAGGTGAGAGAGCATAGCCCATCGCTGCTCCATCCTTCTGTTCGAAGAGCTCTCCTCTGTAACTGAAGTAAGTGGATGTTAGGCAATGCTCCACTAGATCCAGCCAGTCTTCAGGAAACCCATTGCTGTCGAATTGGTCTGCGATGATTCTTAGAGAGTCCTTGATTGGGATCTTGGTGAACAAAAATTCCACATTGAAACTGATGAGAATATGGTTGTGTTCAAGGAGGAATTTTCGTATTATTTGTACAAAGTGTGCAGAGTCTCGAATAAAGCTGTTTGTCTTCCCCACCAGAGTCTGAAGTTTTTCAGCTAGGAATCTGGCTAGAGAATGTATTGGGAGCCAATGGCGCTCACTATTGGTCTCAGAGGTGTCTTCCTTGTGTATTTTTGGTAGCCCATAGATTGATCATGTTCGGAAGTTGTGTGGGATCAATCCTTTCTGCTTTTCTTTTGGAATTGAGGAAGCCTGTATCAAGAGCGTTGTGCGTCTTTCCACGACAGAGGTGGGATTCTTCTGTTGTAGGCGGGGTCGTTTAGCAGGCAGAACATCTTTTCATGATAGTCGGTGGTGTTCATGATGACGGTGGCATTGCCCTCGTCCGCAGGTAGATTTATGATGTGTGAATTTGAAGAGATAGATCTTAGGGCCTCGCGTTCTGCATTAGTTATGTTGGGTTTTGGTGGTTTAGCCCTGCTGAGGATCCCATACATTTTGAACCTCAGCTCGTTAGCCGCCTGTTCAGGTAGGCTCGCTGCGACTGGTTCTACTGCTGCTATGATTTCTTCATTGGGAATCCGTTTTGGCGAAGGTGCAAATTTAAGAACCTTTGCTAGTATGGTCTTGGTGGGCTCGTCGATGACAATGCTCGATAAGTTCACTACAAAAGTGTCATTGTCTAGTTGTGGTGTCGGAGGATGCTGCCGGTCATACAATCGCTGGAACTTCTTCTGTTGACGTTCTGCAGTTATTTTGTGGACGTGGTCTGCGGTGGTGGCTGAGATGCGGTCAAGCGTTTCCCAGTCTGGTGGCTGTATATCCATTGGTAGCTTTGTGTGGAGTTTGTACAAGACAGTTTCGACGTTGTGAAGGGTTTTCCTAGTGTAGGCAATCTTTTCTCGTAGCACTCTGAAAGATGTTACGTGTAGAATTTTCTTAGCCGTCACAGAGTGTACATGGTGTTTAACTCTGAGGAAGTTTGGAATTGTTTGATGATCCCTGCAGCGTTTCAAGAACGCTAGTTAACACAGAAGTATATTTTTCTTCTGGCGTAGTTTAGTGAACCGCTGAGTTTCTTTGTAAGTAAGCTCCCCGTAGAGGTTTGTTAAATGGATGCGTAGGCTTCCACGGCCTGTGTCTTGATGTGTCTTCTTAGATTCCAGAGGAGGCCGCGTTATCTTGCATGGGTACATGCAGAGGAAATGGAAACACCTGAACAGAATTCTCAGGGCTGGCTACGCACACAAAGAAATACGGGGAATACAAAGGAACACCAACCGAAGAAACTTCCAAAAGGACGACGATCAGGACTCTAGAAAAAACAACAAAAAATGGATCAGTGTGCCATACATCCGAGGCCACACAGACAGGATTTCCAAAGTCCTTAAAAGCTACGACATCAGAACTTGCTACAACTCAACAAGAAAGCTCAGATCGTTCCTACGACCAGCCAAAGATACCAGCAACCCGTTCCTAATCCCGGGCATATATAGAATTAGATGCGACTGTGGAAGTGCCTACATTGGCCAAACAGGACGGTCCACAATAACGCGCAGAAAAGAACTCATACGCAGTCTAAAACTCAACCAACCCGAAAAATCCGCACTAGCTGAATACGTAATAACAACCGGCCACCACATCAGCTTTGACAACACACAGCTTATAGCCACCTGCGGCAATTTTCATCACAGAATGATCCGTGAAGGCATAGAGATTTTCAAAGAAAAGAACATCAACAGGGACGGCGGAAAACATATCCATAACATCTGGAATACTCTGCTCACAAGGAGAAACATAGGCTATCCTCCAGCCAAAGAGAGGCAAGGGGCGGAGACATACGGTACTCTAGAACCTGACGGCAAACTACGGCAGCATTTACTAAAAGAAGATCCAAACCACAATCTAGAACAAGAAATAAGACAAAAAGGAAACAAAAACTTGGAAAAAGAAAGCGTAAAGCACCTCCAACGCCACCAGGAAAGAGCGACTCCAGCACCCACGCCAATTGGCAGGCAACTAGCCAACCAGAAGCGAGAGGGCGAGGCAGCCTCCACCGCACTGCCACTATATAAGCGAGAGCAAATAAGCAACCACCGCATAAGAGCCCAGAAGAAGCTCATGGCAAGATGAGCGAAACGTCGGCATTCCCATGCAAGATAACGCGGCCTTCTCCGGAAGCTAAGAAGACACAGGTTGTGGAACCTACGCATCCATGTAGATAAGCTTGTTTACCGTGCCTGCCGGGAACATTGTTATATCGATAAAGTTGATTACCGTGCCTGGCGGGAACATTGTAATGTAGGTAAGGTTGGTTACCATACCTGGTGGAACATTGTAATGTAAATAAGGTTGGTTAACGTGAATAGCGGGAACATTTTAATGTAGACAAGGCTGGTCACCTAGATTGTCGGGAAAATTCTAATGTAGATCAGGATGGTTAAATTGCAAGACAGAAACATTGTAATGAAGAATAAGTTGGTACCCGTGCTTGCAGGGAACATTGCAATGTAGATAAGGTATGATACCGTGCCTGGAGGGAACTTTGTAATGAAAATACGGAGGCTAACCGTGCTTGGCCGGAATTGTAATATACATTGGTATGGTTAACGGGTCTAGCGGGAACACAATGTAGATAAATGCATTTACCGTGCTTAGCAGGAACATCGTATTATAGATACGATTGGTTACCGTGCCTAGCGGGAATATTATAATGTAGATAAAGAATGTTACCGTGCCTAATGGGGACATTGTAGCTGTGTAATTGTGTCTAGTGGGAATATTGTTAGTTCTGTTCCTTACAGGAATATTGTTATGTCAAAAATGTTTGTTACCGTGCCTGGCGGGAACATTGTAATGCAGATAAAGTTGGTAACCGTGCCTGGCGTGAAAATTAAAATGTAGATAAGGTTAGCTACCGTGCCTGACGGGAACATTGTAATGTAGATAAGGTGGGTTACTGTGCATGGAGGGAACATTGTAATGTGTATAAGGTTGGTTACCTTGCCTGTCGGGATTATTGTCATGTAGTTAATGTTGGTTACCGTGCCTGGCGGGAACATTGTAATGTATATTAGGTTGGTTACCGTTTCTGTCGGGAATAGTGTAATGTAATTTATGTTGGGTACCATGCCTGGCGGAAACTTTGTAGTGTATATAAAGTTGGTATCCATAGCTGGCGAAAACATTGTAATGTAGACAAGGTTGTTTACGGTGCCTGCGAGGAACATTGTTACGTAGATAAGGTTGGTTACCGTGCCTGGCGATGAACATTGTAATGTGTACAAGGTTCGTTATCCTACCTGGCGGAAGAATTGTAATTTAGATGAGGTTGGCTACCGGTCCTTTCGGGAACAATGTCATTTATATAAGGTTTGTTACCGTACCTGGCGGAAACATTGTAATATAGATAAGACTGGTTACCGTACCTGGCGGGAACAATATGTTTTAAATAAGTTTGGTTACCATGCCTGGCGGAAATATTGTAATACAAATTAGGCTGGGAACCATGCCTGGCGGAAATATCGTTTTAAGATAATGTTGGTTACCGTGCCTGGCGGGAACATTGTAATGTAGATAAGTTCGGTTACTGTAGCTGGCTGGAACATTTTAAGTAGATAAGTTTTGTTAGCGTGCCAGGCGGGGAAATTTGGGGATGTGTTGCTGCTTGATTAATAACCAGACAGTGAAACAATTTTACCATTATAAGGCAGTGATCTGTATTAACGGCAATGGCTTCTAGACGAGCACATTTACAGGTACAATTGGCTTTATCTTAATGAATCAACAATCTCGCTCTTCGATTTCATCTTCTGCAGTTAGTGAAGATATGTTAAAAATGAAGAGCCGTGTTGTGATCTGCGAGATCTTTAGCGACAGAAAACAGCTGTTCAATTGTACTTGCCAATTCATTAATTGTTAAGTAGATCGTTTCCTATTTATCACTAAATTTTCTGTTCATAAGTTGCTTACTCTGTCTAAAGCAATTGTAGTCATTGTGTTTTAAGGAAATGACTCTTATGATATCAGTACGTTTCTACTATAAGGAAGATAAAACGATTTTTTTTTAGCAAATTGGAGTACAACGCAATACCAAGCATGGTAAATAGGGATTTCATTTGAAGTAATGTGTTTAAAAATATAAATTTGAGCATAAGGTGTTACTGTTGTATTTTAGGTATCCACTGAATTTCTGCCAAGGTTAGAGAATGAATTACAAAATGAAAAGCTTGTCGTTGTCGCCCGAACACTATCCCCATTGTTGCAGCAACAAAAACCACTTCCCGCTAACTTACTTTCACTTGTTCTGTAACAAATTGTGTTACTGGTATGTGGTTGCTTTAAGAAAATCTGTAATCAAAGTATTTTATGACATAATATTAATAATAATAATAATAATAAGAAGAAGAACAATTTAATAATAAATAATAATAATAATAACAACAATAATAATCATAATAGTGATAAAGATATAAATCAAGTGAATGATAAAGATAATGATAAAAATAATGATAATTATAGTGATAATAATAATAATAATAATAATAATAATAATAATAATAATAATAATAATAATAATAATAATAATAATAATAATAGATAAGAAAGATTTCTCTGTGTCCTCGCAAACGCAGTTTCAGTTTTTCTGAATATGATTGCAATTAATAATGCTTTTTTTGAGCCTGGCTAGTGACAATAAGCAACGGCAGTACATGAATAGTATGTTTGTTACCGAAAACCAAAAGCTATAACTAGGACTAATGCATATATTTCAAGGGGAAATAAAAATAGAGAATTTTACCTGGAGAAAAACCAAGATCACTTTTATGTACGCCAAGCATTTTTCTTGGCTTCTTTTAGCATATCAGAAACTGTTGTGAGAAATATATTAAAGAAGAAGAACCCTTTGACGCTGTGGCAGATGATAAGAAAGGGGAACATAAGCATAAAGAGAACTAAAGAAGGCAGGTAGTACATTATAGAGCACATTAACTGCTTCACCAGAGTGCTATCCCATTATGCACGTTAAGAAACAACTAGAGAATATTTCCCCTCAGATCTGAACCCCTCTAAAATGTATATGTATGTACAACTAAGTGAATCGATAATGTTCTGTCTGGAAAGAAATGGTTCTGCCATAATGCTTTCCATTCCAATTTTAATATCTCCCTCCATGCACCAAGGAAAGACAAATGTGGCAAAGCATACATTTAGTTGTGAAGAATAGCTTGGGGATAAAGAAGCCCACGAAAGGTGTAAATCAAGAAAGGAAAGTGCTAGAAATATATGGGATCTACATAAGCATGTCACTTTATTGTTTATTTATTTATTGACAGCATGCCTCATTACAGTGTAGTATTACATGCATAATTTTACAAAGTTATCCTAGTACGTTCAGTTACATTCATAATGTTGAGTATTACAAACTGGTTTTACAACTAATAATATTTACTACATATATCGTGTATAACACAAGTTTGTTTTCCCACTTCTTTCAGGTGATATCTATGATCAAGTTTCTTAGTCAAAGTATGGATGATTACCAGTCTGCTACATGTCGCCAAATTGTATTTATTTTGGAAGTTTACAAATGCTCTGAGGTCATTATTTACCCACGAGCCAGAAGCTTCCATGTTCCTTTATTGCTGTTCTTAGTTCCTTTCTTTGCTTCATATATTACTGTGACTGTTTGTGCGCCTTGATTACATGCAAAGAGGGGATTATCTATTAATTTGAATCGATGAAGGTATGGTCGTATTCCTGCATATACTATTATTGGGACTTTCTGCTTTAGTCTGTTTTTAACCTGGGAAGAAACATCTTGGTAATCTCTGCCTTCGCGGTATTATTCTATCGATCTTGCCATTCCCGAAGTCCGGCTTCCCTTTCTTGAGTTCCTATGACGTATTTGGAATTTTCTTCATGTGCGATATCCAGCTGCTCTCCTTCAGCTGCTTGTTTCACGAGTCGTTCTGCCATCTCATTCCCAACGTTCCTCGTACCCAAGCAACGGGAATGATGCAGTTTTTGTGTGCCAGAGCGAATATATTGTTTCTTATATCATCTCTTAATATTTCGTTTGCCTGTGTTTTTTTTTTTTTTTAGTAGTCCAAAGTTATTTCGTTATCTCTGTATAATGCTACACATCTTGGCTGGTCCCCCTTCCTCCAGGGGCCTACTACAGTAGGATTGGGTTTGATGGGGTCCTGTGGCAACATTGACTCCGTCATGTGGGCAACCTCTGAGTGGTGAGGGAGTCATTACGTCAAAATGCCCACCCACGTGTAGGACGTGCGTGGAGACCCGTGTTGGTGGAAAAGGATATCCTGGTTTTTTGAGGGTTGCGTATCTGAGCCTGGGCTTCTAACTGTCAGTAACTGGGGAGTGTGCGCAGCCTAATTCACCAGTTTGGTTTCTGCTTCGCCTAAACCGGAGGCTAGGGACAAACCTACCCATAGTCAATCGGCCCGGACTAGGTAATGTGCCAAAGCCCAGGGTGAGTGGGACGGCACGCCTGTTATGTCCCCTGTGTAGCCGAGTGGTGTGACCCCTCGTTGGGCTCCGCGGTGGGTGGGGAGCACTGGGGGATGAAATTTGCTACCAAACACAAACCAAAAACAGTTTAGTGATCGGAAAAAAGTAGTCGAGTCCACTGGTACTCGCTACTGGGTAATTAGGAAGTCACCCTCCGTGGTGTAGTGGTTACCATGCTGACTTCCTATACCCAAGGTCGAGGGTTCAAACCCGGCGGAGGACGATGGATTTTTTCGGGCGTAAAAATCCTTAGCGTGGCTTCCTTCGGAAGGGAAGTAAAGCCGTGGGTCCCGTGTCATAGATTTACGGCACGTAAAAGAACCTGAAGCCTGATAGAGAGGCCTCTGAGCAAAATTAAGTGGTCTTTCACGCCCAGTATAGAATGGGACGCTGAGAACCACAGCAGCTAAAGAGCGTCCATAAATAAAACGCCATTTTGGGTAATTAGGAGAACAGAAGAAGGTAGGACATTTACGTCGGTTAGCCCATTTGTTATTCTAAAGTGCCTCGATTAGATACATGGTCCTGTGAAGTCTTGTGTTCGCTTTCGTAGTGCCACGCTCTTGATTGAAGCAATATCGGTTTCCCAGGCAACCAAACTGTTGACAGCCAATATGTTGGGTAGCTACCCAGTTAACATCGATATGCACAAGAACACTGAACTCCACGTGCGGCGTTATCACCACCCGCGACTTGGGCGGTTTGTCTATTGAGGAGATTCAGGAGAATCTTTCGGCGCAAGGAGTAACTGCTGTGTACAGTGTTTAGCGTAGAGTCAATGGTGAATTTGTGCCAATCTGTACCCTGTTCCTTACCTTTGATCAGACAGATCTATCCCAAGAGATTAAGGCAGGGTACGAAGCCATCGAGGTAAAGACTCTCCGGTGCTACAAGTGTCAGAGCTTTGGGCACACCAGTGAGTATTGCCGTGGTCAGTCTGTGTCGCCCTCCGTGGAGTAATGGTTACCGTTCTAACTTCATAGGCCCAAGGTCACGGGTTCAAACCCGGCAGAGGACGATGGATATTTTCGGGCGTATACATCCTTAGCATGGGTTCCTTTGGAAGGGAAGTAAAGCCGTTGGTCCCGTGTTGTAGATTTACGGCACATAAAAGAACATCAAGCTTGATGAGCAGGTCTCTGAGCAAAATTAGGCGATCTTTCACGCCCAGTATGGAATGAGACGCTGAGAGCCGCAGTACTTAAAGAGTATCCATAAATAAAATGCCAATTCATTGTGTCAACTGTGGATGGGCCATGCACGAGGGCAATTGCACGCAAACTTCATCTTGATCTTGCATCAACGTAAAGGTGAACATCCATCTGGTTCCCGGGACTGCCTCTGTTTTGCAGAGAAGGCCGTCCAGGAGATACGGGTGAAAGAGAATGTGTCCTTCTCTGAAGCCTGTAGGCTCCTGCGCAGAAAATACACATACGCAGTCTAAAACTCAACAAACCCGAAAAATCCGCACTAGCTGAACACGTAATACCAACCGGCCAGCACATCGACTTTCGCAACGCACAGCTTATAGCCTCCTGCAGCAATTTTCATCACAGAATGACCCGTGAAAGCATAGAGATTTTCAAAGAAAAGAACAACATTAACATGGACGGCGGAAAACATCTCCAACACCATCAGGAAAGAGCGGCGCCAGCACCCACGCCAATTGGCACGCAACTAGCCAACCAGAAGCGAGAGGGCGGGGCAACCTCCACCGCACTGCTACTATATAAGCGAGAGCAAATAAGCAACACAGTGCCGTCGCGACAGGAGTACTTAGACACCTGGCCCCACAGCTGCTCCTTGAACAACTTCGACATCACTGGTCGTCACTCTTGAAGGCCACCAGGATTGTTACCAGGAACGGACCTACTCCACTTGTGCGACTAGTCTTTCGGGACAAAGCACATTACAACGCTGCTCTCTATTCGCGCGTGGACCTTTTCGGTTTCACGCTGCGCTTTGAAGCCAGCAGAACGTCTTGGACTCCGCCGTGCCGCCGTTGTTCCTGTATGGGCATGCAATGGAGGATTGCTCGGCGCGGCCACGCTGCCACTATTGTGGTGCCCCGGAGTTGACGTCTGCCTGCCAGCACCACGACCTGACCAGCGCAAGAGATTTTGAGCCACCTGTTGCAGGTCTGATCACTACACTGGACAGTCTCGCTGTCCACTGTACCCAAAGCCAGCTCCAACGGAAACGCAAGCAAGTCAACACGTAGGTAACTACCGCCTACCAGGGAGCTTGCGCGCCAACTCTGCAACACACGCCTCATCTAAACAGCCAACTCCGCAGCCCAGCCGGGCCTTCACACATCAGCGCTCATCTCCAGGACAACCAGCATCATCATCGCAGCAAGTCCGGAGACCAACGGTGAAAATGAACTCAACAGCAACGCAGACAGAAACCACGCCACCGCAACAACCAACACAGCAGCAGACACAGGAGATTCTTCTTGAGTTCAATGTCATATTCACACTGCTACAGGAGACAGCAGACACCAACGCCAAGATCGTGGAGGCAATTCAGGACCTTCATGCCGAAATCCTGAACCTGCCGACACGAATCACAACCCTTGAAGACACACTCACAAACCAGATCAAGCTGCACGCCGCAGAAGCGGCAGAAAACTACCTTGCCAGCCTTGATGCTCAGGAGAAGGCAAAAAATCTGATCACAACATATATCATAGAAAGCCAGAACATTCTAATCAGTGCATTAGATCCACAATCCTCCGCCTTATAAAGGAGATACCACGTGATACAAACAGGGAAGGCCACCCCTGCACAATACCCATCCACACTAGTACTACCACCAACATAAAACTAAAGTTACACCTCAAGATATAGGTCTACGTCTGGGCTTAGGTCAAGGCGTAATACATATCCTCCACTGTCGGAATTCCGACCAACCCAAGTAAGCACCCACGAATACACGGTTTGCTTAGGCGGTACCGAGCCCCATTACACCAATGTTATCCCAATAAATAGAGACATCACAAATCAAATCCTTTCTCTCCCATATTCTCTTTTCCTTCCCAAATACCTTATTGACCTGTTATCCTTATAACCTTTATTCCTGTTAACCTCCCCCCCCCCCAAAAAGAACAACCACCGCACGGCTTTTATTCGGACCATCGGTCTCTTCGGGTACGGTCCGACTTGGCTGCGAATTCCTGCGTAGGCTTGCCTTGTAGTGTTGCAGTGTGTTGTTTGGTTGAGGCTGTAGGGGCTTCGCTGTGCTTGGCGTGCCTGTCTGGCCGCCCCAGTTGTCACAGACCCGTAAGGTCTCCAAGACGCTTCATGTTTCTTCTGTACTTCCGACCAGAACAGCTCCGCAGTTCTGTCTGGACATGGGGACGAGGGTTCCTGCCAGCCCGCTTCTTCTCCAGCAGAGTTTGTGCCACCCAGGCTTCCTCGCCGCCGCCGGTCTACTCCGCCCGCTTCGGGCTCTCCTCGGCAGTTTACTTCCTCCACGGTGGACCCATGTTCCACCGCTACTGCTTCCGCATCACCGTCACCTGAGCGGCGCCCGCCGCGCATTATTGTTCCCGAGGCGCAGCGCTTCTGGGATGTTGTGAAGATCCTTTGCACCATCAGTGGCCCCGACGGATACACCCTTCAGGACACCCCTGATGGCCTTAAGGTGCTCCTGCGTCATCTCGACAACTTCCATACGGTGTTGGCTGCCTTCAGGGAAGCTGGCCTGCAATATTACACCTTCCTTCCGAAGAGCGAACAGCCCCTCCGTTACGTCGTGAAGGGACTCCCAGCTGCCATGGACACCGAAGACCTTTTGGAAGCCATCATCATCCAGGGCTACTCTCCTCTGCAGTGCAAGCGGTTAGAAACTCGAGGTAAGTTGTTGCCAATGTTCCTGGTGTCCCTACCGCGAACTGAGATAAGTAAGAAGTTTTGTAATGAACGTTCCCTGGCCCAAGTGTTTGTTAAGATTGAATCCTGTCGTTCACAAAATAGTATAACTCAATGTTATAATTGCCAGAAAATCGGCCACACCTTCCGAATGTGCAGTTTCCCTCGGGCTGTGTGTTGTGCGGTGCGGCGCACAAGCTCAAGGATTGCTCTAGCAAAGGAGTAGATTCCTTTATACCTACTTGTACGGATTGTGGTTCAGGCCATACTGCCAGCTACCGCGGCTGCACCTCCTACCGCCGACAACTTGTTGATCGCAGTCGCCAACTAGTTCAGGCCCGTCGTCAGCATGCTGGCACCTCCTCCTTTGTCACCCCAGGTGTTTCCTTCTCGGCTTCTCTTGGCGGCCGTAATTATTCTGCACCCATCTCTTCCGAGACGCCTCCTGTGGTCCCCTCCCCACCAAACTCTGAGCTGGGGCTGACCTGAAAGAGCATTTTTAATTTTTCCGCGACATTGATTTCCGCCGTTTGTTTTCTAAACTTCACCTTTGCGTAGCTAAATTCAAATCC
Organism: Hymenopus coronatus; assembly: GCA_030762935.1. NCBI lineage: Eukaryota > Metazoa > Arthropoda > Insecta > Mantodea > Hymenopodidae > Hymenopus > Hymenopus coronatus. The sequence goes on from CM060884.1 coordinate 4,082,525, forward strand.
TGTTCCAACATTATTGATAAGTTCCAGGCTATTGTTGAGTGTCTCGATTCTCTTTTTAACTATGGCTGCTCGGCCCCTCCCTCAGACCCACGAGGTTCGTGGGCTCCTTTGGAATGCCAATGAGCTTCGGCGGCATCGCGCCGAATTGGCCACTATCTTCACCATAACCGCATCGACGTGGCCTGTGTCACAGAGACTAAACTCCGCAGCTCTGTCCAATTTGTGATTACAGATTTTAATGTCTTCCGCACGGACCGACCCGGGTGTCGCCAAGGGGGTGGCACAGCTGTTATACTCCGCCGGTCCATTCCCTTTTTGCTTCCGCCTCCACCCCCTTTAGAATATCTCGAATGCACTGTAGTCAGCTTTTCCATTAACCGCCAGTTTATCCTATTGTGGCTGCTTACCGTCCCCCGGGTGGGATGATACGGGATCTTACCCGTCTTTTTCTTCTTTCCCCAGGGCGGGTATTGGTGGCCGGGGACTTAAACTCTAAACATCCCGCATGGAACTGTCGCTCTTCTAATTACGCCGGCTTGACTTTCTTTTATCTGGGCCGGATGTTCATGTACACGCCCCACAGGACTGCACTTATTGGCCTCCTGAGGAGGGACGGCAGTCTGATGTCCTCGACATTTTCATCATTCGGTCTGTGGCGCTCTCACCGGATTTTACTGTTACACATTCCCTCGACTCGGACCACTGTCCGGTGCATTTCGCCCTACCTGATCGTTTGTCTTCCCCTGTTGCCCCTCATGGGTTGGAGCGAGTCACGGATTGGTCCGCCTTTGGGGCGACTCTCCACACTTTGATTGACCCCCGCCTCCGATGTGCTTCTCAGGCAGACATTGATTTTGCCGTGACCTCTTATACGGCCTCCCTTCGCACGGCTACCACGCATGCTACTACCTCCACGTCTCGCCATTTTGCCCGCCACCTCTTCCCAGAGGTTGAATATCTTTTCGCATGTCGCCGTCGTCTGTTTTGCCTCTGGCGGCAGACTTGCCAGCCCCTTTATCGACGTCTGGTCAACGTCCTTCGCAGCACCATCAAGGACACTCGGCTTGTCTGTACTAATGCTGACTGGGAGGAGCGTATGCTTACCACATCCCACTGTGGCGGCTCTCTTTGGAAAGTACTGAAGGGATTTCGGTCCTCCACACCTATCTGCCTGCAGTCAGGTGCCCTTCACACCCCAGTGGGCCCGGTAGGCTACCCAGAAGGAAAAGTGAAGTTATTTGCTTCCTGCCTATAAGCTCGCTTCCAGGACAACAGACTACTCATCCTGCCCAGGCGATTGGCCGTTACGGCCTGGCAACACGGCTGGCTTGCTAGCCCCCCTGTGCCTTTGGATCTTCGCTTCACACCGCGTCAGGTTCTTTGCGCCATTGGGCGTCTACACCCCGGCAAGGCGTGTGGCCCCGATCACGTTTCGCCTATTGCTCTAAAACATCTGCCTCGATGTGCTCTTGTATTTTTAACTCTTTTATTTAACTTCTGCCTCCAATTTGGGTATTTTCCCGCCGCTTGGAAGTCAGCACGGGTTATTAAGTTTCCGAAACCTGGGCGTGACGCCCGTGATGTAGCATCCTATCGGCCGATCAGCCTTCTCTCCCATCTAGGGAAACTTGCTCCGCCACTTACGCCTAGCAGTGCCCCTTGCTACTTCCTTGCCGGATATTTAGTTTGGGTTTCGTCCCCGTCACTCCACTGAACTCCAGCTGCTCAAGTTTGTGGATGATGTTGGCACTGCCTTCAACAATGATCGCAGCACCTTCGCTCTCTTTGTGGATGTGGAGGCTGCTTTTGACAAATGTTAGCACGCGGGCATACTGTACAAAATCCACCATCAGCTTCCGGCTCTCCGGCCCTTTCTCCGGCTCCTCCACAGCTTCCTCCAGGACCGCTGGTTAAGCGTCTGCCTTGGGCGCGCCAAATCTCGCCCCCACCTTATGCGTGCGGGGGTTCCGCAGGGCGGTACTGGACCCCCTGCTTTACAGCTTCTTCACCCAGGATCCCCCTCAGGACCCGTGCTGATGTACGCGGACGACACTGCCCTATATCACCACTGACCTAATCTCCGTTATGGCAAACTCGCCCTCCAGCGCTATGTCACTCGTTTCTTGGAGTGGCTCTCCCTCTGGAAGATAGCCGTCAATGCCGCTAAATGCCACTTTGTGATTTTTATCCACCTTCCGCCTCTCACTCTCACGGTGGCTGGTCAGCCCTTGCCCTGTCGTACCCAAACACGCCACCTTGGGTTTATCTTAGACCGCTCCCTGACTTGGCGCCCTCACATCACGCGTCTGCGTACACAGGGGCGGACTCGCCTTCATCTTTGCTGTCGGATTTTCCGCAGCCGCCGACTTGCGCTTCGGTCGAAGATCATTCTCTTTCAGGCTTTTATACGCTCCTATCTCCTTTATGCCTATGCCGTCTGGGCGGCCGTTTCATGCACACATTCGGTCCTGTTCCAACGCATCCTGAATTTATGTCTCCGGCGCATCATTCGCGCTCCGCTCCTTACTTCCAATAGGGCTATCCATGAGGAATTGGCTGTGCCGCAACTTGACGACATTATGCACATCCGGGGTCGCCGGCTCTGGGCCTCCCTCAGAATCCATCCCAGCAATGGCACCAACGAACCTCGACACCGCAAACACCGAGGAGTTAAGACGTTTTAATCCCCCCCACAGTGATTTATTTTCGCCCTCCGGGCTGACAGTGCTTGCATGTGCCTGTGCAGTGCAAGTGTGCTTTTTGTGTTTATATTTTATTTTGTTTATTTTTTGCCTTCGCCTCGGTGTCGGCTCTTTCAAGTACTGATGGCAGCAGCTGTGCCTTTTGTTTTCTTTCATTACTATATGAGTTTCCTGGCTTCGTTCTATGTACTTTACTCTGGGGCCGTTTCTCTTAAAGGTGGCAGCCTCTTTACCCTGACGGCTGCATCTCTGTAACAGCCAAGGAGCTATCTTTGCTCAATAAAAAACTGCATAAGAGCCCAGAAGAAGCTCACGGCAAGATGAGCGAAACGTCGGCATTCCCATACAAGATAACGCGGCCTTCTCCGGAAGCTAAGAAGACACATCAAGCTTATCTGCATTAGAATATTTCCGACAAGTATGGTAACCAACTTTATCTACATTACAATATTTCTGCTAGGTATTGATTACAACTTTATCTATATTACAAAGTTTCCGCCTGACATGATACCCAACATTAAACTACATTTCACTATTCACGCCAGGAACGGTAATCAACCTTATGTATATATGACAATGTTCCCTCCATGCACAGTAACCCACCATATCTACATTACATTGTTCCCGTCAGACACGGTAACCAACCTTATCTACATTATAATTTTGCCACCAGGCACAGTTAACAACTTTATCTGCATTACAATGTTCCCGCCAGGCACGGTAAACAACCTTATCTACAACACAATGTTCCCACCAGGGACGATAACAGACCTTTTGAACATAATAATATTCCTGTTAGGAACAGTAACCAACAATGATACCACTTGGCACGGTAAGCAACAATAAATACATTACAATATTCATGCTAAGCAGGGTAAGCATCCTTATCTACATTACAATATTCCCGCCAAAAATGGTAACCAGCCTCATCTACATAATGATAACCACCTTTATCTACATTACAATGATCCCGCTAGGCACAGTAACATACCTTATCTACATTACATTGTTCGCGCTAGGCACGGTAACCAACCTTATCTAAATTAATGTTCCCGCTAGGCACAGTAACATAACTTATCTACATTACATTGTTCCTGCCTGGCAGGGTAAACAACCTTATCTACAACACAATAATCCCTACAAGACGTTAAACAAAATTATGCACATTAGAAACTTCCCGCCAAGGACGGTAACCAGCCTTATCTGCATTACAGTGTTCCCGCTAGGTACGGTAAATAGATTTATTTACATTAAAATATTGCTGCTAGGCACGGTAACCAACCTCATCTACAACTCAATATTCTCGCCAGGCACGGTAACCAGCCTTATTTACATAGCAATGCTCCCGCCAAGCACGGTAACCAGCCTTTTCTACATTACAATGTTCCCGCCAGACACAGTAACCAGCTTGATCTACATAAAATGTTTCCGCTAGGTACGATAACATACTTTATCTATATTAAAATATTCCGGCTAGGCACGGTAACCAACCTTATCTACAACACAATGTTCCCGCCAGGCACGGTAACCAGCCTTATCTACATTTCAATGTTCCCGAAAAGCATGGTAACCAGCCTTATCTACATTACAATGTTCATGCTAGGCATGGTAACAAAACTAATGTCTCCGATAGGCGCGGTAACATACTTTATCTACAATACAACGTTCCCGCTAACCGCTATTTATGATGTTCCTGCTAGTCACGGTAACATAACTTATCTGGAACACAAAGTTTACGGCAGGCAAGGTAACCAGCCTTATCTACACTACTATGTTCCTGACAAGTATGATAACCAGCCATATCTACATTACAATGATCCTGCTAGGCACAATGTTGCAGCTACAACGTCCCCTCTAGGCACGGTAACATTCTTTATCTACATTATAATATTCCCGCTGGTCACGGTAGCCAATCGCATCTACAATTCGATGTTCCCGCTAGGCACAGTAAATACATTTATCTACATTACAATGTTCCCGAAGGCCCGCTAACCATGCCAGTGTATATTATAACTCCGGCCAAGCACGGTTAGCATTCGTATTTTCATTACAATGTTCCCGCCAGGCAGGGTAACTTACCATTATCTTCATTAAAATGTTCTCGGCAAGCACGGGTATCAACTTATTCTTCATTACAATGTTTTCATCAGGCGATTTAACCATCCTGATCTACATTGGAATGTTCCCGACAAATTAGGTCACCAGCCTCGCCTACGATACAATGTTCCCTCCAGGTTCGGTGACATACCTTACCATTCCGCCCGGTACGGTAACCAAACTTATTTACATTAAAATGTTCCCGCGCTGCATAATAGCCCACCTAATCGACATTACAATGTTCCCGCTAGGGACGACAACCAACGTTTTCTATTTTACAATGTTCCTGTCAGGCATGGTACCCAACATTTTCTAATTACAATGTTTCCGCCAGGTACGGTAACCAACCTTATCTGTATAACAATATTCCCGAGAGGCATGTAACGAACTTTATATACTTTAGAATGTTCCCGTAAGGCATGGTACATATCTTATCTACATTAATATGTTCCCGCCAGGAACGAAAACCAACCCAATCTACATTACAATGTTCCCGCCATGCACAGTAAACCATTTAATCTACATATCAATTTTCCCTGGGGCATAGTAACCAACCTTATATACATTACAATGTTTCCGCCAGGTACGGTAACGAACCTTATCTACATTACAATGTTCCCGCCTGGCACAGTGACCAACGTTATCTACATTGGAATGTTCTCCTCAGGCACGGTAATCAACCTTATCTACATTACAATGTTCCCGCCATACACAGTAACCAACATTATGTTCATTACAATGCTCCCGCCATTAAAACCACTAACCTTACTTACATTAGAATGTTCCCGCCAGGCATGATAATCAACATTATCTACGTTACAATATTGCGCCAGGCACGGTAAACAAATTTGTCTACATTACAATGTGCCCACCAGACACATTGACCAGCATTATCTACATTATATTGGTGCCGCTAGGCACGGATGTATACCTTATCTACATTACAATGTTCCCGCTATAAAGGAAAACCATCCGATTCTACATTACAATGTTTCACTAAGCACGGTCACCACCCTTATCTACATTACAACGTTTTCGCCGGTGCGGTAACCAGCCTTTTGTACACTACAAAGCTCCCGGCAGGCATGCTAACATACCTTATCTAAAATACAATGTTCCCATCAGTAACATTAACCAACTTACCTGCATTACAATTTTCCTGTCAAGCACATTAACCATCTTATGTATATCTCAATGTGCCTGTCAGCCATGGTAACGAACCATATCTATATTACAATGTACCCGCCAAGCTGGCAGGTACAGAAACATACCTAATATACATTACAATGTTCCCGCCTGACACGGTAACTAACTTAAAATACACTGTTCCTGTAAGACACGGTAACCATCCATTTCTATAATACAATGTTCCCGCCAAGCACGGTAACCAACTTTATCTACATTACAATGTTCCCGCCAGGAATGGTTACCATCCTTATCTACGTTATAATTTTCCCGCCAGACACGGTAACAAAATTTATCTAATTACACTGCTTCTGTAAGGCACGGTAACAATCCATTTCTACATTTCAATATTCCCGCTAAGTACGGCAACTAACATTATCTATATAACAATGTTCCCACAAGGCACGATAACAGACCTTATCTTAACACAATGCTTCCGCCCGGTACAGTTACCAACATCTTCTACATTAAAATGTACCCCCAAGCACGATAACCCACCTAATCAAAATAACAACCTTATCCACATCACAATGTTCCCGCCAGGGACGAAAACAAACCTTATCTATATTACAATATTCATTTTAGGCACAGAACCAATCTCATATTCATCAGATACAATGTTTCCGCCAGGCACGGTAACAGACCCCATCTACCTTACAATGTTCCCATTATTCAAGTCAACCAACTTTATTTACATCACAATGTTCCGCCAGGTATGTAACCAACCTTATCTACATTAAAATGTTCCCGTCCGGCACGGTAAACCAGAAATATCTACTTTACAATGTTCCCACCCGGCACGAAAAACCAGCGTTATCTTCATTACAATATTCCCGCTAGACACGGTAACATACCTTGTCTACAATCAAATGTTACCGCCACGCACAGTAACATATCTTATATTTATTACAATTTTTCCGCTAGGCACGTTAACCAACCTTATCTACATTACAGTGTTCCCGATAGGAACGGTAACCACCTTTATCTATACCACAATGTTTCGGCCATACACGGTAACCAACTTTTCTACATTACAATGTTCCCGACAAACATGGTAACCAGCGTTATCTACATTACAATGTTTCCGCTAGGCACGGTAACCAGCCGTATCTACCTAAAATGCTTCCGCTAGGCACGACAACATACCTTATGTTCATTAAAATGTTCGGTTAGGCACGGTAACCAACCTTATCTACAACACAATGTGTTCGCCAGGCACAGTGATAATTATTATCTACATTACCATGTTACCGACTAGCATGGTAGCAAGCGCATCTACATTACAATGTTCCCGCTATGCACGGTAACTAACCTTTTCTACATTAAAATGTTCCCGCCAGATAGGGTAACCAGCCTTATCTACATTACAATGTCATCCTCGGGCACGCTAACCAACCTTATCTACATTACAATGTTCCCGCAAGGCACGTAACCAACTTCATATACATTAGAATGTTCCCGCCAGACACGGTAACTAACCTTATCTACATAATAATGTTCCCACCGGGCACGGTAACCAGCCTTATCTACATTACAATATTTCCGCCAGGCACGGTAACCAACCTTATCTACATTAGAATGTATCGCCAGCCATGGTAACCAACCTTATCTACATTACAATGTTTCGCCAGCCATGGTAACCAACCTTATCTACATTAGAATGTATCGCCAGCCATGGTAATCAAACTTATATACATTTTAATGTATCACCAGCCATGTTAACCAACCTTATCTGCATTACAATGTATCGCCAGCCATGGTAACCAAGCTTATATACATTACAGTACATCGCCTGCCATGGTAACCAACCTTATCTGCATTACAATACTTCGCCAGCCATGGTTACCAACCTTATCTACATTACAATGTATCGCCTGCCATGGTAACCAAGCTTATATACATTAGAATGTATCGCCAGCCATGGTAATCAAACTTATATACATTTTAATGTATCACCAGCCATGTTAACCAACCTTATCTGCATTACAATGTATCGCCAGCCATGGTAACCAAGCTTATATACATTACAGTACATCGCCTGCCATGGTAACCAACCTTATCTGCATTACAATACTTCGCCAGCCATGGTTACCAACATTATCTACATTACAATGTATCGGCTGCCATGGTAACCAAGCTTATATACATTACAATGTATTGCCAGCCATGGTAACCACCCTTATCTACATTACAATGTATCGCCAGCCATGGTAACTAACCTTGTCTACATTACACTGTATCGCCAGGCATGGTAACCAACCTTATCTACATTACAATGTATCGCCAGCCATGGTAACTAACCCCGTCTACATTACAATGTATCGCCAGGCATGGTAACCATCTTTATCTACATTACAATGAATCGCCAGCCATGGTAACTAACCTTGTCTACATTACAATGTATCGCCAGGCATGGTAACCAACCTTATCTACATTACAATGTATCGCCAGCCATGGTAACCAACCTTATCTACACTACAATGTATCGCCAGCCATGGTAACCAACTTTATATGCATTACAATGTATCGCCAGCTATGGGAACTAACCTTATCTACATTACAATGTATCGCTAGCCATGGTACCCAATCTTATCTGTATTACAGTGCATCGCCAGCAATAGTAACCGATCTTATCTGCATTACAATGTATCGCCAGGCATGGTAACCAACCTTAGCTGCATTACAATGTATCGCCAGCTATGGTAACCAACCTTATCTGCGTTACAGTGTATCGCCAGGCATGGTGACCAACCTTATCTACATTACAATGTATCGCCAGCCATAGTAGCCAACCTTATCTGCGTTACAGTGTATCGCCAGCCATGGTAACCAACCTTATCTACATTACAATGTATCGCCAGCCATGGTAACCAACTTTATATACATTATAATGTATCGCCAGCCATGGTAACCAACCTTATCTGCGTTGCAGTGTATCGCCAGGCATGGTAACCAACCTTATCTGCATTACAATGTAATACCCATGTTACTAATACAGGAAAGTTGGTCAAATGAGAAGCGACAAATAACACCAGTGATCTTAGTGTAGCGGTCTGGATTATTGTGGGATCTGTATAAGTAGTATGGTTTATGAAGTGTTTAGGTTTGGTTTTTGTGGTTTTAGGCAATGAAAACCTCCAAGGGCGGGAAAGTGGGGGCAGTATTTTATTGCCATATCTGTACCTCGCAAAATAATGCGGCCTCTTTCTTCCGATTTCCTTGAGTTCAGACCATGTATGGACTGTTTTAATGCACAAAATGTGATTCTGCACCTGGTTACATTTCGTTAAAGGCATACATATAAAGGCGCAATAAGAAATTACTCCAATTTACACAAATACAATAATTATTGGAGAAATAATACATACGTAGTGTGCAATAGTTGTGGCTAAATACGTTGTTTGAGGCTTGTTTTTTCTTATAGACAATGTTAGAGTAAGGTAACTCTTTAGGTGGAGTGTCGCAGGAGATCCTGATTTTAAAGTGTTGAACGGTTTAATATGTTCAGGTTAGAAATCCGTTGTACCTACCTATTCGTCATAGGGGCCTAAAAGCTTGCAGTAGAAGAATTGTGATGGCAGAATAACTAAATTTGAATCGCGTATGGAAGTAACTGGGGGTTGTTACACTTGAGTATCCAAATTGGCAACAAAAGGAAATATTGGTTTAAGTTAGCTCTCAATTATATATCTTAGCTTAGAAGGAACCTCAAAAATGCTAGTTACAAATCTTTTGCAGGATTACATTACAAAATACTATTGCTTATATAGTCTATTAACTCTTCATGCTGCTGAGAAGCAGAGTAAAGCAAATGCTATAGGTTTTGTGATTTAGTACGATTTGAATGATCCACATATTCGATCAGGTTTTCTGAGCTTTCACAGATTCCGTGGGTCGAAATCCTTTTTTCTCCAAAATACACTAGGGGGTTCCTGAATTTCGAATTTTCGGCACAAAACATTGTGATAAAAGTATATTTTATTCGCAGCACCGAAAATATATAAATGATTTAAAAGTTAGCTTAGGAGGCAGAGAGTATGTTATTACCGTTCATATGATTCGCGGTAATGTACGCCTCCTTGTTTGGGACCTACCTTCAAGAGCAAATGCACAAATTAGCGTATTTATTGTGACTTTAATAGAAGTCGCGACGGGTGTACTCCAGACCGCTAGACTAGATGGAAACACCGTCGCATGTCGCCAGCCGTTACCATATTAAATTGAGGGAGTTACCTGTAATAATTACGAAGTGTATTTGCTACAATGTTTCCGCCAGGTACGGTAACCAACCTTATCTACGTTACAATGTTCAGCCAGGCACGTTAACCAACCTTATTTACATTACAATATTCTCGTCAGGCACAGTAACAAACCTTATCCACATTAAAATGTCGCCCTCCACGGTGTGATAGTTACAATGCTACTTTCATATACCCAAGGTTGCGGGTTCAATCCCGGGGGAGAGCGATGGATTTTTTCAGGTATGTATATATATATATCCTTAGTACGGCTTCCTTCGGTAGGGAAATATAGCTCTTGGTCCCATGTCATACATTTACGGTACTTAAAAGGACCTCAAGTCTGATAGAGAGGTCTCTGAGCAAAATTAAGCGGTCTTTCACGCCCAGTAGAGAATGATACGCTGAAAACCATAGCAGTTAAAGAGCGTCCATAAATAACACGCCATTTATATTTTTATATTACTATGTTTCCGTCAGGCATGGTAACCATCCTTATCTACAGATCAATGTTCAGCCATGCACGGTAACCAACCTTATCTACATTACAATGTTCAGCCATGCACGGTAACCAACCTTATCTACATTACAATGTTCCTGTCAGGCACAGTTACCAACCTTATCTACATTACAATGTTCAGCCAGGCACGGTAACTAACCTTATCTACATTACAATATTCAGCCAGACACAGTAACCAACATTATCCACATTACAATGTTCAGCCAGACACGGTAACCAACATTATCTACATTACAATGTTCAGCCAGACACTGTAACCAACATTATCTACATTACAATGTTCAGCCAAGCACTGCAACTAACCTTATCTACATTACAATGTTCAGCCAGGCACGGTAACCAACATTATCTACATTACAATGTTCAGCCAGACACGGTAACCAACATTATCTACATTACAATGTTCAGCCAGACACGGTAACCAACATTATCTACATTACAATGTTCAGCCAGGCACGGTAACCAACATTATCTACATTACAATGTTCAGCCAGACACGGTAACCAACATTATCTACATTACAATGTTCAGCCAGGCACGGTAACCAACGTTATCTACATTAGAATGTTCAGCCAGGCACGGTAACTAAACTTATCTACATTACAATGTTCAGCCAGGCACGGTAACCAACATTATCTACATTGCAATGTTCAGCCAGGCACGGTAACCAACATTATCTACATTACAATGTTCAGCCAGACACGGTAACCAACATTATCTACATTACAATGTTCAGCCAGGCACGGTAACCAACATTATCTACATTACAATGTTCAGCCAGACACGGTAACCAACATTACCTACATTACAATGTTCAACCAGACACGGTAACCAACATTATCTACATTACAATGTTCAGCCAGGCACGGTAACCAACATTATCTACATTACAATGTTCAGCCAGGCACGGTAACCAACATTATCTACATTGCAATGTTCAGCCAGGCACGGTAACTAACCTTATCTACAACACAATGAATCAATATCTGCCGCAAAGAAATGTATCTCAACATACGTGTCTTTGATTCTAACACCAGCAGTACTATAGTTGGTAACAAATAATTTAGGGACATAGGCTCATTTAATGCTAAACATGGTTACTCTTTACGAGATACGGTCCATGGTGTCTTTGAAATAATAAAAGATGGACATGCAGTCATTTGGGACTAGGCAGAATCATTCTGACTGGTTTAAACAACCACAGTATATCAAAAAACGTATTTTTACTTTCTCTAGCCCCGTATGTACAATGTACATAGGGATAGAGAAGAATTGTATTCCACCCAAAAATTCGATTCCGAGATTTCACCGGAAATACATGTTTTAGGACCTCCTGTACCCAAAAAAAGCATTTTCAGAAGAAGGTCCGTGTGTGAATATTGTGTCCGTGTGTCTGTGAACACGATAACTCAAAAACGAAAACTAGCTAAAATAGCAAACTTGCTATTTAAGTTTAGTAACTTCCAGGGATGCGACAGGAAGATTTTGAGAAAAATCCCCCCACCCCAAACTATCCTTTACATGTAACTTTTTTCGAACATTTTGATTTTCTTAAAACGGCTCTAACGATTTTGATTAAAATACCGCATATTAATGATATTTACCTGACAAATAAAATGTTTATTTTGAATTTTCTGGGAATAGCCTCTAAAGACCTGTTTATTCTGGATGAATTTTGCTTAATTTGGCATAACTAGTAAACCGTAACAGACAGACAAAAACTTACTATACAAAATATGTAGATCTTGTTAAAATACACAGGTTATGTTATACGCATTTTTTTCGTGGAGCTTACCATTTTCGTGGCATTCAATGTTATTAGTTTCAGTTGTGAAGTACTTGTACTTTTCTCAGACGGGACGAGGGGTCCGTTTTTCTTTTTTTCTACTCCTGGCCAAGAAAAGAAGCGATTTTTAATGACAATCGCATAACGACCACTTTTAAAACATTTGACTATCGATTTAGCCTAGTGTATTCCCTTATTTTCTTCCTACTTATAAGGAACTAAGTAATAAGAACATTGTGCTAATGAGTACCTCGATTAGCAAAATGCAGAAAGAAGAATAGTCTTATGTAAGAAGTTTGTAGAACAGCTAGAAAAAGTCATGTGAGTGTAACACATCAGATTTTTGTAGATCTGCCGGTCTCTAGCAGTTGCTCTTACCACTGAGCAAAATAGCAAGTCTCAACTGACTCGCTCGCGTTTTCCGGTAAACCACAAGCTCATGTTGAGATGCGTACCCTGATGGTGACATAGAATGTCATGAGGCCCGGGTTTGACACTTTATCCAACTATTAGGTCAATTAGCGTTCAAACGAGCCCGTGTAGGCCAGCAGTTGGGTAGGTACAGTTAAATTGAATATTGTTGTTGATATTATTATTATTATTCCCATTATTATTATTATTATTATTATTATTATTATTATTATTATTATTCTTATTATTCTTATTCTTTTATTTACAGTTATTGTGTCATAAATGTTTGGATATGATTGTTGGTTTTCTTTCTCTATACTTTATGTAGTTTTCTTTTAATTATTTGTTGGCGGTTCGGATTAACATACACCTTATTATTGTAATTTTAAATATTTTTTGGTGTTATCATTTTATATAAATGCTTACTTTTTGTAGGAGCATTTAAAGTTTTATGCGTTTCATTCCAATTTGAATGCCATTGTTGGGCCAACTTTCGTTAGACTCAAAAACTATATTTACATACCGAAAAAAAAAACAGTTTTAAATTCTTCTAAATGTTAAATAATTACTTCTTATGAAACTCTGTTTTGTTAGTTTCATTCCATTTGCGATTAGAGGCAGTAATATTAATGTCTCCAGTTGCTTATCGGTTCCGTATACAACTTTGTCCAAGTCCGCGGCAGCGTGTGCTTCTCTTAAAATCTGTTAACGTAATATCAATATCTCAATATACCTGACCAACATGGCCTCTTTTCTTGCAATTTTTCTATACGATAAATTATGTGCGTTTTTAAATGTTCTACTTTCCCTGCAAATATTTCACTTCTGTCTCTTCATCTTCTTCTTCTTGAGTAATTACCACTTTGTCCATAGGGGTTAATCAATATTTTGATTGATTCATCTCCACAGAAGAATTTTTTCCCTTTCCAACAGAACTTTAAATACTTGATATATATATATATATATATATATATATATATATATATATATATATATATATATATATATATATGGTCGTCTCCTTAGCGCGGTGGTAGCGCAGCTGCCTACCAAGCGGGAGACCTGGGTTCGATCCCCAGTACCGGCGTGGGGATTTTTCCCCCGCTGGGAGACCTGGACCGGGGTGCACTCAGCCTCGTGAGGTCCCTGGGGGGCCAATTGAGGAGCTACTTGATGGAGAAGTAGCGGCTCCAGGTCGTGAGGACCGCATTAACCGGCCGGGAGGGCCTCGAGGCGCTGACCACGTCTCACCCTCCAATACTGCACCCCATCCATGACGTCTGTAGTGGACCGAGATGGGGGACGCAGCGGCCGGGCGGTAGGCCAAGGCTCCCCGTGAGCTGTCGTGCCATGGAGTTATGTTATATATATATATATTATATATATCTATAGATATATATATATACACACACACACACACATTTGTTTTACTTTTAACAATATGGATTTGTCTCTGATGATGATAATGATGAAGACAATTATAATATTGATGATAATGATAATACGATGTTAATTGTGATGATAACGATGTTAATGATGATGATAATAATGATGATAATGATGATAATGATAATAATAATAATGGTGATGATAATGATGATGATAATGCTGATGATAATGATAACGATGTTAATGATGATGATGATAATAATGATGATGATGATGATGATAACGATGTTAATGATAATAATGATGATAATGATGATGATAACTATGTTAATGATGATAATAATGATGATAATGAGGATGATAACTATGTTAATGATAACGATGATAATGATAACGATGTTAATGATAACATTAATGATGATAATGATATAACGATGTTAATGATAATGATGATGATAACTATGTTAATGATGATAACTATGTTAATGATGATAATAATGATGATAATGAGGATGATAACTATGTTAATGATAACGATGATAATGATAACGATGTTAATGATAACATTAATGATGATAACGATGTTAATGATAATAATGATGATAATGATAACTATGTTAATCATGATGACAACGATGCTAATGATGATAATGATAACGATGTTAATGATGATGATAATAATGATGATGATAATGATGAAGATAATGATAATATTGATGATAGTGATAATACTGATGATGTTAATTTGATGATAATGATGATGATAATAATTATGGTAATGATGATAACGATGTTAATGATGATGATGATAATGATGATGACAACCGTGCTAGTGATGATGATAATGATGATAATGATAATAATGATGATAATGATGCTAATGATGATGACAACGGTGCTAATGATGATGATAATGATGATAACGAAGTTAATGATGATGATAATAATGATGATAATGATGAAGATAATGATAATATTGATGATAATGATAATACTGATGATGTTAATTTGATGATAATGATGTTAATGATGATGATAATAATAATGATGATAATGATGTTAATGATGATGATAATAATGATGATGACCACGATGCTAATGATGATGATAATGATAATAATGATGATGATAATGATGAAGATAATGATAATATTGATGATAATGATAATACTGATGATGCTAATTTGATGATAATGATATTAATGATGATGATAATGATGATAGTAGTGTTAATGATGATGATAATAATGATGATAATGATATATATTCCCATTTGGTCCCGCTAGTTTTACGTGCCAAGCCTGGTTGGTTTTTAAAACTTTTCTCCTCTTATTCGTAAATTTGAAAACCATTGATTCGGAGTTTGTAAATGTCATAATTCCAAATAAACCCTAATTGTACATTTTCGGTGTCCTTGTGGTTTTTCTTTTAATTTAATATCACTTCATTATGCGTTATCTGCCTTTAGTTTCTTCTAATACGACACCATTTTATACTTGTGTAAGCTTCTACTCCCTGCGATATCACTTCATTATGAGTTACCTGCCTTTAGTTTCTTTTAATACAACACCATTTTATACTTGTGTAAGCTTCTACTCCCTGCGATATCACTTCATTATGAGTTATCTGCCTTTAGTTTCTTCTAATACGACACCATTTTATACTTGTGTAAGCTTCTACTCCCTTCGATATCACTTCATTATGAGTTATCTGCCTTTAGTTTCTTCTAATACGACACAATTTTATACTTGTGTAAGCTTCTACTCCCTTCGATATCACTTCTTTATGAGTTATCTGCCTTTAGTTTCTTCTAATACGACACCATTTTATACTTGTGTAAGCTTCTACTCCCTGCGATATCACTTCATTATGAGTTATCTGCCTTTAGTTTCTTCTAATACGACACCATTTTATACTTGTGTAAGCTTCTACTCCCTGCGATATCACTTCATTATGAGTTATCTGCCTTTAGTTTCTTCTAATACGACACCATTTTATACTTGTGTAAGCTTCTACTCCCTGCGATATCACTTCATTATGAGTTATCTGCCTTTAGTTTCTTCTAATACGACACCATTTTATACTTGTGTAAGCTTCTACTCCCTGCGATATCACTTCATTATGAGTTATCTGCCTTTAGTTTCTTCTAATACGACACCATTTTATACTTGTGTAAGCTGCGATAATCGAAACTGTTGAATATTCTTCCTTGATGTTACAAACATTCATTCTTTCTTGCACGCAACCACTTTTGGTTGCGTATTGATATTGCAAGTTCTTCTTCAATTTTTGATTTCTTATTTTCATATAGTTCTTTGTAATTTTTTGTTTCAGGTTTAATATTTTAACATTTTACTTTTACATCATTATATTTTTGTTTTCTGAGTTGACATCTCATATTTTGGTTGCTAGCATTTTTTTAATCCTGCTATTTTATTATATGTCCTTTTCTGTTCCTTCTTGAATATTTAATTATTTCACATTATGTCACGTTCCCTGGCGAAGTTAAGTATAACGCAGCATATGCCCACTCCCTACTCCAGAAACGATGTAATTATAACACGTGGTTCAAATATTAATTTGTATATCGTCTGCGACAATACGGTGGCAACACTGCAAGGTTAATTACTCACTCTTTAATTATTAAAATTAACGATAACGTTTCTGGATTTAAAAGCAACCTCTTTAAGTGTTCATCCATCAGTACTAAACAATTAAAAAGCCTCACGATTTCTGTTAATAAGAAAAAGTATTCCCTTCATATGATTTTGTCTAACTGTTCTACATGTAAACTATTCTTAGAATACATTGTTCTTTTGTCTGCCTGGTGATCGAGATAAACATTGGCAGAACTGGTCTTCCTACTTGCTTTCTAGCTGGGTGCAACAGAAAAATTCGGTTCGCTTTGCAGGAAACAAGAGATATGAGCGAGCGGTGGTAATCTGTTAGCGTTGTTTAAAACTGAAGCCAATAACAAGGCATATCTCTAAAATGGCAGATTTTACAAGAAAAACGTATATGACATAAATTATGTGTTTTAATGGGATCTACATTTTTTGTGCAGTATTTATTTTCTATCTATTCTGGTATATAAATTATGCAAACTTAGAAAAATTCATCCAGATTAAGAGGCCTTCATTGACTATTCCCAGAAAATTCAAGATATACATTTTACTTCTCATGTAAATATCTTTAATATACTTCACCTTAATTAAAGTTCTTAGATATATTCTTTAGAAAAACAACACCTTGAAAAATATTTCTATGTAAAGGGTAGTTTGGGATGAAGTATTTTCTTCGTCCTGCATTCTAGGAAGATAATATACTTAAATACCAAGTTTGGTATTAAGGGCCTTTTCGTTTCTGAACTATGTTGTCCACAGCCACATGCGCTCAAATACACACACAAGCACAAGCACAAACACACATACAAACAAAACACACACAGACAGACACACACACACACACACAAATACACACACAAACACAAACACACAATCACATAAACCAGACAAACACAAAGAAACACACAATTACCTACACTAACAAACACACAAAGATAAACACACACAAACACATAACACATAAAACACACACAGACACAAACAAACGGACACCCTAACACACACAAACACACACAAACAGAAACAAACAAACACACAGACACATAAACAACACACACAAACATAAAATCCCACAAAATACACACACAAACAGAAACACACAAACACACAAACACAATCACACGAAAATACAAACACACGCAGACACAAACAAACACAAGCACACAGGCACAAACACAAACAGAGCTCTTTTTCTAAAATGTTTATTTGGACTCAGAGGAATTCAAAACATATATTTCCGGGAAATTTTGACATAGCAGTTTTGGATTGATTGCATTACATTAGCCTTATGTACATCATATTACGCACGTTCTAGACAAAGTAAAAAAAAAAAAAAAGAGATAATCAATGACTTTCTCTACATCTCTGTAACAGAAGCTTATTCTTCCATTAACTTCATGCTAATCGACATAAAATTAGCTGAGATGCTCTTATTTCTTGCTTCCTTGTAAGTATAAGGGAAATAAGGGAATGCACTAGGCTAAAGCGATAGTCAAATCTTTTAAGAGCTGGTTGCTATGCAATTGAAATTCGTTCCTTTGTATGTCCTGAAGTTGACAAATTCTTGACTGAGCTGAAACCAGTAACAAGGAACATCTCAGAAACGGTTAGCTCAAGAGAAGACGTGTATGACATAAATTATATGTTTTAATGAGCTCTACACTTTTGTTGTAAGTTTTTGCCTATGTAGTTTACTAGTTATGCAAAATTCAGAAAAAAAATCGAAACAATAAAGAAATCTTCAGAAGTTACTGCCAGAAAATTGAAGATATACCTTATATTTGTCAGGTAAATATATATAAGATAATTTAATCAAAATAATTAGCGCCATTTTTAAGAAAATCAACATTAACAAAATTGTTTCTATGTAAAGGGAAAATACTAAACTTAAATACCAAGTTGGCGAGTTTTCGTAAAGTTGGCGAGTAAAAAATATGCGCGCGCACACTCACACACACACATGGATCTTTTTCTATAACTCACTTCTTTTTTTATTCAGGGATCCTGTACTTCCGGAAAAATCTAAATATCCAATTTTTGGGTAGAATATAATACCATCTCTATATATCTCTATGTATAGAGAAGTAAAATTCAAATGGACCATTTTTTACTCATCAGCTGGAGGGGCTGCGCCTTCCCCCCCCTTAGAAACAAACATAGAAAGCGCTTGAGATATTTGAGTAATTAACTTGTTTTCCGAACGCGCCTAAGCACTTTGCCAGGTTCTCCAGAATCTCTTATATACAAAATACGCGGGTTTTGCTCGTCAGGAAGTATAATATTTGGAAAGGGTTCAGAAATAGGTTTTGCCAAGTCCTGAATTAGCTCTCTCTGCTGTGACGGTAAACCAAACTTTAATATGGAGCCCTAAGCCTCTCAGCATCTTCCACTTCACCCCGTTATCGTATCCAATTCTTGGCCCAAAACCGTGTCTTCTATTTTAGGAACATTTTCCTGACCGGCATCATGTTGCGCATTTTACGCGAAATAAAAAGTATTTTGTTAGAGCAGACTTACGCTTCATGAAAATGGTAAAGAAACTGCATAGGATTAGCTTTAGGACATTAGAGTTAGACATAATTAAAACTTTTATCACTAATACTACTTTCTACTCGATATCAAATGTTTTACATATTGATGGACTAAAATCATTCTTATCTACAGATTTTGTGTTAACCAAAGGCAACATTACGTATATATGTATACTCACGAGCATAAAACGTGACTCATAACGGAATGGAACTCTTTATGTTGGCCTCTACGTGGCCATTTCTATTTACTGGATTGCCAGGGTACTTTAGCTCCCTTAAAATATGCCGAACAGCCGAGGCGTCACATTGTATTTTCATGATGCACTATCGTCTTCTTAATATCCATAACAGAAATAACTTAAACCTTGTACATGTCGCTGATGACATATCTCATTTGTGTAACAGTTTGAACACACAAGCAAATAATACTTTACCCTTTCTCTAGAATGTCAATAATGGTTTAGCTATTTCCTGTGTACCTCCACAGAACTTGTATGTGACATTTCACAAGATAGAAACATTATTCATCATTAGTTGGTATTTGTTTCGCAAGTCAGCTATAGAGAAGTGATACCTACTGGCTGAGAGGAATCAGTTTCCTTATCTGAAGACGGAGATAGCCTTCTAGGAGAATGGATCACTTTTTATGCTCACGAATGTACATGTTCTGTTGTAGCAAAGACACAAGTCAAGTGCATAAAAATGAAACAGATGTACACTGTAAGAAGTGCAATTTAAATTTTCAAAGCGCGCTGTTTAAAATACATTTAAGTGTAAGCAGCAACTTATGTTTTCGTAACGATTAAGGCCTCACAAGTTGCTTGGCATTCACTGCACGTTTTAAGAACAACTTTACACCACCACAGTTTTTTTCTCTCCTATAGATTTTACGTCGCACTCATACTAACTTTTAAAACTACTTTCTTTGGTGATTAACTTAACAGCTTCATAATCCAGAAGTCCTGCGTTTCATTAGGGGTTGGAGCATGTCAATTTCTCTTGATCCAAGAATATTCCTTATTGCCATTAGGAGATATGCACGAACAATAATGTGAATGTGTGTATGCTTCAGTGTCCAATAAAAATACATGACAAAACATAAGAAAAACAAGAAATGAACTTCCTTACCGATAACCTCCGTCACAAAGCCAAACTCGTCGATAAGATGTAGAGGTTAAAGGCTACAGCAACAACAATAATTAGAGCCGGTCAAAACAGCTTTCTGTCTCGCTCGTTTCTCGCTGCCGCTTACCGCGCTCTCGCAGATGCAGCTGAATGTATGGCTGGCAGGAAGAGAGTTGACTAACGAGCTTACGACATTCTCGTTTACTCGCAAGACTCACGAGTCACATTAAAAGCAAGACTGTGGTGTAATGGACGGAAACTCGCAGAGTCAAAATGCAAATTATCTATAGTTTTGTTATAAATCAGTATGTAAACATTATTTGAATCAGTAATTCTGTTATCCGCTCCAATCTAAGCGCTGGTTTGTTTTAAACACTTTGGTAGGTGTATATACGCTTCTCCTCTGTGCTACTTTGTTACTCAGAAAGTAAAAATATACATATTGTAATCATATGTTACGTCTCCCCTTGACCTTGAGACTTACATTCATCTTCAGCTATCAAATGAAGTTGAATAACGAAAGCAGCGCATGTGTTTATTTTGACCTACATTTTATTACAATAAGCGAGTTCCGCTGGATCAGGTTGAGTGTGTTGCTCACCAGAGTTGCCATCAGACCAGCTCATAAAAATCCGACAAAATTAGTAATTTCAGTATTTTCTTTCAAAAATAAAAATTAAAACTCAAGGTCAGCACTTTGGAGCAATTCCTTGATCAGGTCTGAGAGGTGATCAAGGGCAGTGATAACTACAAACAACATAGGAACAGCTTCTGCTGAAATGGTATTTTTGACTGTGAAGTTAAAAAGGGTTCAGCTGCTTTTAGATGTTTCTTATTTTTTCCATGAAAAGGTAAATCTGACAAGAGCACATTTACATTGCATTAGCAATATTGGCACCGCGCACTACTAGGTTCCCTGGGCACCTCTAACAACCATTCCTTTAACTATTCATTAGTTAACCATTCTTTTATAAAATGTCATACATACCACAAAGCCTTCTGTTCAATTAGGTAATTAAAAAAAAAGAACGCATTAGCACGGCGTTCACTATGCTGAATTCAGAATTCACTCTGATAAACACATGTGGCCATATACGACAGTGTCATGTTTGCTGAGTTGTTCAGCATCCGGGAAGTTTGTTGCTGTTAGCTCTCTAAATAAAGGATAGCTGTTACATTGCTTAACAGACACTGTTTTGTAGGTACACAAAGATTTAAATCCGTGACAAGTTTTTCTAAAGAAAATCAATATAATATTACTTAACAATTGCTAATATCAGTCAAAAATTCCATCATCCGTGAAAACCAAATTTTACCCGTCATATAACTTGGCAACCCTGTTGCTCACTTAAACTTTTGAATAGGATGAAGAAGTGCTATTCCGTTTATAAGTCGCAACGCTAGACAGTTTCATTTTATTCAAGATCACAACAGCAGCAGAAATATGCGAAACTGATCGTTACGAACTGTGTTGACGGGTGCCAGCATCGAGACCTAACATACTAGAAGTGATGACAAATCTTAAAGTTTAGATCAAATTATGTATGTTTATCTAAACGAGAAGAATATATGCTAAAGCAATATTTGCCTAAGATCTGTAACTTCTATTATTTCATCTGTTTAAATGATTTGAGATTTAAATAGCCTACTAAGACAGGAATGACATTTAAATAACTTACGCCAGAGAAATGTGGTATCACAAAATCTGCATATATAAGTGTACGTGTGTCCACTTTTATTACAAATAAGTATTTAAGTAGTCTATTACTCCTAAGAAGTTTATGTTGTATGAAGTAATTATATTTACGGTTTTAACTAAAGTTTGAGTGTAAGTTATATACATAGCAACACAAATGATAGATGTGTCATTAACATTTATATTGCTGATTCAAACGCGTTTTACACATGTGCTGTTAAACGTAGTAATCTTCTGTTATTGATAGGGCCCGGAGTTTTAGCTTTTTATAAATGCAGTTTTGGCCTTTTCTTTCAACCTCTTTAGGTTTATAAGCAATTTCCTGGCTTTTTCTGGGCTTTTAAACAACGCTCACGCCTATTTTCTTAGATATTTAAGCAAGTCGACGATAAAAGGCTTTTAAATATAATATAGATAAAAATATGAAAACTATTTTACTTCATGGAAGCATGCTATTAATATGCACAGTAATTTAAAACAATGTATACACAGTAAACGCGTGCTAGAACATTGTAATTCACATATCAAGCACATGTTTTAATATATAGCACTCACATAGAGTAAAGTTCTCTTGGCAGCACTGTTGCTATACACAACCAGCCACATTTGCAAATTTTCTGCTGTTCGTTAATATATTCCTAAAGGCAAACAAAGATCTATCAACATCGCAAGATGTCATTGGTGCATACTTCATTCACGCAGTTTCTATACCAAGAGCATTCTTTCGCTGGATAACCCCACATGTACACTCAAAACAGAACTAAACGAACTGCTAACAAAAATTGTTAATTCAAATGAACTGAAGAAAAAACAAACAAACAAACTTAAGTTTAGCGAGTTTTAGGTCTTAATGTTCCATTTAGCTGTTTTAGTTAGTAAAATGTTATTGGAATAGAAAAATATTTCATTTGAAGCTAATCTAGCTTCGAAACCGCTTGAAATATAAACGTACTTTGAAGCTTTCTAATTTACAAGGGAAAAATACATTAAAACCTAAAAATCCGGTCCCTAGTTATTACGCAACCAATTTATTCCACGGATCATACGTCAACTACTCCGCCTGTGGTTACGAGAATTCTCGAATCGCTTCGCTAGTTTCTCGATACACGAGGCTCTCTTGCCACACTCTCGAGAGTGGCGTGACTTACGAGTAAGAGCTTTAACAATAATAATAGTAATAATAATTTTAATAATAATAATCGTAATATTAGTTATAATAGTAATAATAATAGTAATAATAATGGTAATAATAATAATAATCGTAATAATTATAATAATAATGGTACTATTAATAGTAATAATAATCATCGTAATAATAGTAATAATTAAAATGGTAATTATATTATTAACAATAATAATAATAATAATAATAATAATATATCCCACCTGGGTAGTGTGGTGGTAGCGTGTTTGCCGTGAGATTGAATCTCGCTTAGGGTGAGTTACCCGGATAAGGATTTTTTCGGGGTTTTCCCTAATCCTGAGAAGATGAATGTTGAGTATCCTTAAGCTCCATAGACCCCAAGGTCATTTGAGCATCATTTCACCCATTTCATTCATCGTCCGATATGACCAACTAGGTTAAAGGATGTTAAACTACACTTAATAATAATAATGATAATAATAATAATAATAATAATAATAATAATAATGCCCTGAAGGGTCTAGGACACCACACGCAAAGGCTGATGAGGACGGGTCCAACAGATGATGCTTGAAGAAGCAGGAATGCTGATTTTTGCGACGCTCCTGAACTTGCTCATGATGGAAAATAAAGACTGAGGAGGTCTTCAACGCCCCAGGTGTAGATAAACTAGGTAATAAGATAAACTATTCCACTTTACCTGAGCTACAACGTGGCAGTGAGTATAGAAGCTGGGAAATTGCGAATAAATTGTTTATTGCCTTCGGTTGTTTGTCGTGTCAGCAGACCGCAGAGCTCTGGTACGCTAGGAAGTCAAGTATTCACTCGAGATCTAATTATGTTGTTTTATTAACCTCATGTACTAATAACTTATGACTTCACCGATCGTGGCTGGGTTACATAGATTTCTAAATCAGGGAACTGACTATCGCTGTCTGAACTTCTACCAGCCGAGTGACCTCACCTTATATAACGGCATAATTACGTGCCTAAAGTTTATTCTCAAATCTTCATATTGGCTCTTCATAACCAGTGCTTTGAAACATAACTTTCCCCCGCGGCCTGAATCTCTGGCTACAAACACCAAACGCTGCACGTATATATTCATCTTTGGCACTAATTACTTTCTCTGCACCTACTGTATACATAGTGTATAGAGAAGGTATTGCACTCCACCCAAAAATTCAATACCGAGATTTCACCAGAAATATATGTTTCAGGGTCCCCTGTATCAAAAAAAAAAAAAAAGCATTTTCACAAAAAGGTACGTGTGCGTGTGTGCGTGTGTGTGTTTGTTGGTCCGTTTGTCTGTGAACACGATAACTCAAAAAACGAAAAGTTGGTAAAATACCAAACTTGGTATTTAAGTTTAATATCTTCCAGGAATGGGACACGAATATTTTGAGAAAATCCCCCCAACTCAAACTACCCTTTACATAGAGCATTTTCCCAAAATTTTTATTTTCTCAAAAATGGCAATAAGGATTTTGATTAACATATCATATATTAAAGATATTTACCTGATAAATAAAATGTACCTATATCTTGAATTTTCTGGGAATAGCTTCTGAAGACTACTTTATTCTGGATGAATTTTACGGAATTTTGCATAACTGTTAAACCGTAAGAGATGGAGAAAAACTTACCACATAAAAAATGTAGAGCTCTTTAAAACACACAATTTATGCTATATGCATTTTTTTCGTGGAATTGATCGTTTTTGAGATATTCCGTGTTTTTGGTTTCAGCTTTAAAAAACTTATACTTTTCTCATAATGGAATTTGTCAACTCCTGTCCATACAAACAAAGGAACTTCAGTCACATAGCAACCAGCTTTTGACTATCACTTTAACCTATGCTACTCCCTTATTTTGCTTCTACTTACAAGGAAGCAAGTAATAAGACTATTTCTGCTAATTTTTTCTCGATTTGCTTGAAGTAAATAGAAGCTTAGGCTTTCTAACAATAATTTGTTGCACGGATGTAGGGAAAGTCATGTGAAAGGAACACATTAGAGTGTTTTTGGTTACTAGCCCCTTCCCTAAGTGTATACCAACACTGTGTGCTACTTCTTCCTGTAACAAAGAATGTCACCAACATATTATTTTGCTTTCGATATGATGTTCTTTACATATACAAAACGCTTATTATATACGATATTGCGAATATGAATGATTTCAACTGCTCTTACAATGATAGTTTATAATAATAATAATAATAATTATAATAATAATAATAATAATAATAATAATAATAATAATAATAATTATAAATGTTAAGCAATATACATAAGAATTATCGGTATATTAGAATTCAGAATAGACATATTTTCTGCGTTTTACCAATATTTCAAGCACGACATTTTAGGAGGAATCCTATATGTGCAAATAAAACACAAGAACGCTTTTTGCATATACAGTGTGGTTGGTAAAGCATAACAACATTTCAGCCTGTGAACGTAAACTATGTTGTATACTTTTGAATTATGGCAGACAGACAAACGCGTATTTACACATGGATCCTCTACAAGCTATTCTTACATAACCTTGTATTTTGATCTACTTGTTATTAATTTAGATGAACTTGTATTACACATTCACACATTTTGCTGTAAGTATAAACATTATGGAGTGGGCTCAAGTGAAGCTGATATTTTTGAAAGGAGAATCGCTGTTTGCTTTACACGACATGGCCGAAATACAAAAGCAACTTAGCATTTGCTCATCATTGGAAATTGAAAGCAGTAACAAAGACACTGTTAACACTACAAAACTTTAATTTGACGTAATGCTTTTAACGAAGTCTACTGTTTTTTGTCTTAAGCTTTATCAGCGATAAAAATAGCTATGTCTAAAAGCACATAACTTGAACTATTTAAGATCTAACACACAATACCAATGTTGCATGTGAAGGATCGAGGAGTTTCTCTAAAATCTTCGCGGAAGATGCTGAACTTGTACACCAAATATGCAATTTGAGCTTCTTTTCGATATTATGTGAAGGATAGTTTGGGATCGAGGAGTTTCTCTAAAATCTTCGCGGAAGATGCTGAACTTGTACACCAAATATGCAATTTGAGCTTCTTTTCGATATTATGTTTTGTTTGTTCGCAGACAGAAAAAAAAAAAAAAAAAAAAAGACGCACACACAAGAAGTTTTTCTAAATGTTATTAATTTATATAATTATTTATTAATTTCAAGGAGCATCAATTGTATTTCCATTGAAATATGTGTATCAAGTTTTTGAATGGAATACAATATTTACTCTTCTCTCTAAAACACCATTCAGTTCAGTAGATTTTTATCCAACAACTCGACAGCGAAATTTTCTTTGAAGTATGCATTCTGAATCGAAAACAGCACTTCTAATAATAAACCTGAGCGTGCAGATGTGAATTTGTCTCCGAACAGAGTAACCGGAAAACGAAAAGTGCTTAAATACTAAACATAATATTTGGGCTTGTGGTGAATATCATGAAGGTTTTCACTACCCAAAACTACCCCTTACAAGGAAATATGTTCCTTATTTTTCTCAGTACGATTTTAATTAAAATATCACATTATGTTTAAGATGTTTCTATGATTAATGAAATGTATTTTATAAGCTTTCCAGGAATAGCTTGTGAAGACACCTTCATTAAGAATGATTTTGTATAATTCGTATTTAAAAGATAGGTGAATACGTACGCTAGAAAAATACAGATTTAGTTAACCAAACTTGTGGTAAACGACGTTAGCCATTTCCGAGATATTCTTTGTTATGAGTTTGGATCTTCAAATGCCTGAAATTTTTTCAGGCAGTAAGCTGCTATTTGTTTATTTCCCTATTCATGCTAGCAGCATGGCGTTTCAAAATCTCCTTAATGTTTTTGCATACTACAACTGTGTATTATCCACAATAAAATGCGTAAATAAATATAAAATGAAATTTTTTGTCAATTCACAAGAATGAGATTCAAATACATTTTAAAAGACTAGCCTGTGGAAAAGTGAGCAAAGAAAGTAATTTGAATCCAACATATCACAGTCTTTTTTTATTTTTATTTTTCAATCACTACGTAACAAGAAATGTTATACATTTTCAAAACAAAAACAATTGTAAAATATGAACTGAAGCTTTCCTGGCGACATATTAATTCAAAATCTTCTCGGGCTACTAACCAGGTAAAAACAACCTGATTTTACCTGATTAGAAGACCGAGAAGATTTTGAATTAAAAACAATTATGTCACACACAGTTTTCGCTGGCTATAGCTTATATTATAGAATCCCTGAACTACAAAATCGTTTCTGTAAAAAGATCTCTATTTCTCTCTCTCTCTCTCTCTCTCTCTCTCTCTGTCTATCTGTGAGCAGGAGAAGTCAAAAACGCATTGCAGTTGCGTTCCATGCCTGGACCACTGTCGAAGCTTGCTTGCGTGAACACGTGTGCGATGCGCGTCACACCACAATGTTACATCCATGTGCAACTTTTGTCACACCTTTATGTAATGTACTCGCCAAATGTGGAAATGTTTTGCCACGTGGTCAGGAGGTATATAGGCGAAGCTGTCGGGCTGAGTAGGTACTAGAGTGCAGCCATCGCTGTCGACGAGCGTAAAAGCGACAAAAGCAAAATTTGTACTAAAAACATTATAATAAGGTTATTGTAATCAGAATTTGAAGTAATACAGAGAGTTTGTTATTCTCATGCCAAGAGTGAGCTGAAACGTCTTGATGGAGCAGAGGATGAAAGCGCTGCCAGTCCAAATGAAGGAAATGAAATTGGGAATGGAGAAGATGGAAGCTGAAATTATTTGGAAATATAAAAGTTTGATATACAAATGGAATCTGACTTGGAGAGGATGGAATCCGCAAAGGAGAGATGAAGACAGATACCGGGCAAAGTCTACGAACGATTGCTCGGCGTGAAGAAAGACATGGACGAGCTCGGGGGAAGGATTATGGTACTTGACAAACATGTTAACGCCCTGGAGGACGTTAGAGAACGGCTCAGTGCCCTGGAGAGCAAGCACCACGGGAAGGCCAAGGAACTGAACATCATGATGGAAAAGACACTCGAAGAAAAGCTTAAACACTTGAAGTTTGAGACGTCATGACGCGACAAAACATCTGCATGGGTCAAGGCACCCAAGAGGAGATCAACCTTCGGAATCTTCCGCCGTCACCCACAACCAATGGTTGGCAGATCAGGAAGGAGCACAGCTGATACTCAGGCACCAGAGACGGGCAGCAGAGCTACGAGAGACGCTCGAGAGGCATTGCTTAGCTACAGTCTAACTCAGCCAAGTTGTAGAAGCCAGGAGAGCGATCAGCAAGATCCCGGTGAACCTTCAGCCCAGTTACATGTTTCTAAGAGCTGGGTGATACTGTGACACAAGTCATAAATGTTAACATTTACACTAAATATATAGGCGGCCAAGGAAACAGTTACGCCCACCTCAAAAACTAGAAGTATGCGATATGTCATAGAGAGAGTATGCGCTATGTCTTAGAAGGAGCATGCGCTATCTCATAGACGGAGTATGCGTTATAAGTAGTTAAGATAGAGGGATCCTGGGCCAGGGGCTCATGCGCATACATGGGAAAGATAGGGAATTCAAGGAGGAGGGAGTCTTTAGCGAGAGATCAGAGCTAGGGCTAATGCGCATACACGGGAAAGATAGGGAATTCAAGGTCATGCTAGGAGGAGGTGGAACTTATCTTAGACTCAGAGTATAAGTGTATTTTTTCAGTCCTTTGGGGTCCTTATCAAGGTGGTATGCTTTGTTTTACATTCATTTTTACGGGGTTTTCCCAGAATTTTGAAATGTTTAGCGATTTCTAGTATTGTGGGGTACCGTTTGAAGTGCTTTGTTTTATTATTTTGCAGTGGTTTGGTGTGCTTTTTGGGTGTGTACAGGACATTTATAAGCTCTTTCCAGTGCTAGGAAAGTTGTTTCGAATGATTTGAATATCGTTTCATACCATTGGGTGGGTGTTTAGGTCAGCTGTTTCAGGGTTCTCATCACACATTTTAGCTCTTTTCAACGGATTTCACATCATTTTGAGGGTATTTAGGGCTCTAAATCTAGTATTTTAACCCATTTGAGACGTTTTTCTCATATTTTACATTATTTTAGTGTTTGCTATTGATTTTTTACGCTTTTGTAAGCATTTTAGTACGTTTTAGGATTATTTTTCAGCGATTATAGTTTTTAACACTTGCATTTTTTCGGGATTTATAAGATGATTTTAGTGCTGCCCTTTTGTTTAATATGCTTTTCAATGACATTGCATGTCATTTGGAGGATGTTTAGGACTCTAAGACAGCTAATTGGGAGGGGGGGGGTAATTGATCAAGCATTTTAACTCTTAATTTCATTTCACGGTATTTTGAGGGTATGTGGGACTCTAAAAATAGGTATTTTAGGCTTTTCAGGTGTTTTTGACGCATGTTTTACATCATTTTGTAGTATTTTCTAATGCTTTTTGGCACTTCTACAGACATTTTTGAACGTTTTGAGATATTTTTTTAATTACTTCTAGTGCTTTCACATACATTTTTCAGGATTTTAATGGTGATTTTTAGCGTTGCCACTGTTGTTTAATATGCTTTTAATGCAATGCCATACCATTTGGGGAGGGTGTTTAGGACAGTAGGACAGGGTACTGATGACACATTTTAGCGCTTTTCCATGCATCTCGAACAGTTTTGTTGGTATATACGACTCTAAAACAATCGGTTTTTCACTTTCAGGCATATTGCTAACATTTTAGAGTATTTTTCTGTTTTCTGATGATTTTTGACACCTTTATAGACATAGTAATACACTTTGAGCATATTTTGCAATATTTTGTAGTGTTTTGTAGTGCCTTATGTCTCCTTACAGATCATTTACGACTTTTAAGGTATGCAGAACTTTAGAGTAATCTTATACCCTTAGGCAATAGGTATTTCAACTCACTTTGAAAGTATTTTTTGGAAGCTTTTTAAGAACTTTATGACAACGATGAAGGTGTACTAACGAAATTTTAGTTCGTTTAGGAGCACTTTAAGCGCATTTGAGGTAATGCCCTTTTCATGCAGTTTTCCTATGTTGGACAGTAATTGAGGTAATTTTTGTGATGGTTTACATCATTTCTGCTACAATTTTAAGCATTTTTGTAGTAATTGATGTCATTGTTTCAGTGTTTCTGACGTTTTTCACACTATTTGCTGTGTTTTATAGCATTTTAATATGTTCCAGAATAATTTGATCGCTTTTATAACCAATCCGGTATTTTACAGTTTTGTCATATTTTTCCATAGTGTGGATCAATTCTGCGTTCTGTTTCAAGTTTGTTGCGGTCCTGTAAGAGTCATATTATGTATCCTTTTCGCATACTATTACATGTTCAGATGATAAGTTGTGAAGCGAGGGGATATGTTTGTATGGTTTCCAGTCTTTCCTAGATTGTAAATCTAACATAACCTAACTTTTCGTTTCTCCGTCTTTTTATTTGTCTTTTTGTATGACGTCTCTCTTCCTAGGCTATTACTAGAAGAAGGATATATGCCTTTGTTGTAGAAGTGTTTAACCCTTTTAGGACTGACGTCTTTCTAGTAGGACACCTTGCCTGTTCATTGTTTAAAGCCTCTTGTAACTGTACAATTTGTCTTCAGATGCTGTCAGTACTGTCAATGGAAGGAAGAAACTTTGTAGAAGGGATAGTGTTGGCAAACTTGCGTCTTATTTTTTTTTATTTGTGTGTAGGAGAGTACAAAAATAGGACTCCTTGGAAGAAGGTCGATTGGACGCAACTACGTCTACAAAAGTGAGTATATCCTTATTTTACGTTTATGAAACTGGTTGCCATTATTATTGTTTATTTGAATATGCCTCAATTCAACATGTACAACAATCATAAGCTCATAACATGTAACAATGCTATCTACACAAGGGTTTTTATTTGCGTGACCTACATATAGTACGCCAGGCTTACTGGAGTTGAAAATCTCTATTGCTGTGAGCATATTTTATCTTTTTGCGTGTACATATGGTACTAATTTTATGGTTTATCTTATACTGGAGCAACACATAAATTAATCCTTATGCCAGTGTATAACAATGATGCTTTCATTGTTACATGGGCCTGACCTTGAATGAAGTGACTGACATATTGAATGCCAGTTCTGATGAAGATAACGAAATTGATGAGAGAATAAAACAACAGAGAGAATTGATGTTTCCGTTCTACCTCCAGTCAATGCCTGTGAGGCAGATACTGATGAAGATTTGGGTGAAGAACAACCAACAATAGACAATCTTCCTGGAAACCAATTGATCGTACTTGCAGAAATTGAATGCGTCACATATGCTGATTCATGTGTGCTATCAGCTCCAAAGAAGAAAAAGAAATACCATTGGCTAGATGGAGATATAAAGGTAGATAAAACAGTGTGACCTTCTTTGTTTGGCCCAAAAATTCCCTGAATCCTGAAGAACTGTTTTCATTATTTATAGATGAGGATATTTTAAGCTTAATTGTTTCCTATTCAAATCAGTATACAGCTAAGAAGTATCTTCTTGGTGATATCACCGAAAATGAAATGAAAATCTTCATTGCTATACTTCTTTTGAGTGGTTACGTTGATCTCCGTAGAAAAAATATGATGTGGGAAAATAGCCCAGACACTCATAATAATCTTGTCTCAAAAGCAACATCTAGAGACCGATATAAATTCATTATGAGTAACATTCATGTTAACAATCATGATCTGGATAAAAATGATAGATTTGCAAAAGTTCGGCCTTTGCTTTCTGATGTGAATAAAAGATTAGTAGCCCATGTTCCACATTATAAAAATCATTCACTTGATGAATCCAAGGTACCTTACTTTGAAAAACATGGTTGCAAACAATTTCTTCGGGGGAAGCCTGTTCATGTTGGATTCAAACTGTGGACAGGCGCCACTTCAAATGGGTACATTGCTTGGATGGATCCCTACCAGGGTGCTAACTCATCTGTTCAAAAGGAATATCAAGTGTTAGGGCTAGGAGCGAGCGTGGTACTTCAGTATGCCGATATTTTGAACCAGCATCAGAAATTACCATACCACATTTTCTTTGATAACTTTTTTAACTCGGTGCCACTTTTATAAGAGCTGGTAAAGAGGAACATTCGAGGCACTGGAACAATAGATAATAAGACAAGAGAGAATAGAACGCTGGTTGTCCTCTTTCTGATATTAAGTCTTTTAAAGTCTTTCAGGGGAAGTTCGGAAGTAAAGCGGGCAACAGAATCAAATATAGCAATAACCAGATGGAATGATAACAATGTTGTCTCAGTGGCCTCAAACTGCATTCCAGCTCAGCCATTTCACAACACAACTAGATATTCTCAAAAGGAGAAGAAAAGGATTACATCAAACAACCTCATAACATCTTTGTCTACAAGAAACACATGGGCGGTGTTGACAGGGCAGACCAAAACATAAGTCTCTACAGAACTTCAATTAGAGGCAAAAGGTGGTATTTTTGTCTCCTAACACACTGCTTTGATGTAGCAGAACAAAATGCATGGTTGCTGCATAGAATGGAAGGAGGAACTATGGATCACCTAGCCTTCCGTAGACACCTGGTTATTTCTATCCTTGAAAAAAATGCTAAAGCTAGTAAGAGCAAAGGTCGTCCTTCAAAAACTGAGCATCAAGATTCTCGATTTGATGGAATGGAACATTAGGTTGTGCAGCAGGAAAAACACTCGTTGTCGAAACTGCCACATCAAGACTACAACAAGATGCCTGAAATGCGAAGTGGGACTGCATGTTAAGTGCTTTCAGGCTTACCATACACCATAGTGGGCAAAATGTTTCAATATTCATTGTATGAGATGCAGAGTTTCATGTCTTTGTAACTTACTTAAAAAACTATTTTGAGCAATAAACGTTTATTATCCATATAAAACTATGTAAATAAATTATTCATCCCCTAACTACCAATAAAGTGCATTATACTTGCTTTTCAATAATCACATCAAAACTTACAACAGACTTTGCGTAGTAATTTATACATAACAAGGACTGACGCCTATATATAGGACATCTCACAACTTCAGCATGACTAGCGTCCTATATTTAGGACATGCAGTTTTTAATAGTTAAACAATGAATTTCAGGAAAATAACTTATGCACGAATATTAGTGAACCCTAAGGATCATTTAATCATAAAATAAAACATAAAGATAAAAAAAAAGTTTCAGTCCAATCTGGGTTAATGTTTTGTGATGCATGGGGGTGTTCGGAGTCTAAGCTTCAATTTTCCTACCATGTTACCGATGATGAGCAATGCATGTTGTATTCTCTCATAATACGTTCAGAACTGTAATGACCATAAGCATAGGTTGAAATGCCATCATCAGCAGTCACTCTTTTATCATCATTGGGGATATAGAGGGATTTTGTTGACTTTTATAGACGAAACGTTATACTGTTGTGACATTATCAAATTCATGGGCGTTCTTATTATTTCGCTGTTTTTAAGCCAATCTACGTAATTGTTGAATGTGATGTACTGCTTAATAGCGCTTCGTTTTATACCTTTAATCGTTTTGACCATTCCTCCACCAATATCGAGAGCATACATCTTAGGTCTCAGTCCGACAAAACGTTGGATGATTTTCCCGTTAGCTTCATCTTTAAACATTCCCAACACTTTTGTTCTGTGTGGAGTGGCACATGTGACTTGCAGGGTAATCAGATGTACCCAAACGTTCAAGAAATTGCATATTTTGGTGGTATATGTCAGTTGCTGTAACTCGATGAATGAAGGAGACAGTATCATGTACATGAGCTTCAGGTTTTCAGTTTCATAATACGGCAATAATTCTTAATTCTGTCGATGAATGTAGGCTTAAAAATCAGCTTTTGCAACGTTTTTTCGTTTGGCACAAAGCGTATATCCATGCGATTTCGTATATTATCCTTGGTTTTTCCAAACATAACATTGTTGAAGAATTTGTACAGATCCTTTTCAAAGTAATTTCTAGCCTGTTGCCTCAGCTTGTTATTAAACGCTATGTAAGGTTTTAACCAAAACGATCGTTGAAATTGTAGCACACGATAGATTTTTGTTAGTCGTAGTCCATATGAGCGTGCCTGTTTTAGCGTCATGTAATGGGCAATATACTTCTTCCTGCTTTCCAAGTGAGCAATTAGTTTCTTAATATTTGAATTATTTGGTTTCACACAGTCAGGTAGGAACGGCAAATCATCATGTAGATCGTGAAGCTCAGTAGGGTAATCCACATCAACTTCGAATATGTATCCAAGAGGATCATCTTCTTTTAGTGTTTCTGTATTAATACTATCAGGAGAAATCCACTGAAATCCTTCATAAGGGAGAGGATGCTGCATGGCCAATTCATATTAGTTATTCGCGTCTTCGTATGTAATAAATTGAGTTGGTTTATTAGGATCAAACTCCTCCATGTAGGTGTTCTTAGCCAGGGCATACCGATGATACACCTGACATAATCCTCCTACTATGCCAGATTTTACCACGAGAAGTTGCCCATAATCCATTAATAATTCTAGTTCAATTCCGGTATAGAGAAGCATAGCGTCGCAGGTTAGTCCTGGAGATGTAAAGTAATGTGCAGGATCAACTTTATGAGTATTCAATGTTTGCTCTCTGAAAGCTTCAAAAACATCGGCGAGTAGCAGAACGTCTGAGGTTAAGTAGAGATCACTGTATTTTCCCAAATTTCGGACATTAAATTGCTCCCATACATTTTCAGTATGTTCGTAGTCTTGATCATTGCTTTCCTCATCATTTAGTCTATTGTAGAACGTTTCCTTTGGAGGCAAACATCTTTCTTTTAAAACATGCCATGATGTTATGTAATCATAAGGAAATACTCCTTTGCGAGTCCCCAAACCAATCTTCTCTTCTCCAAAGTATTTGCACGTCTCAGGAAACAATGTTAGGGTTTTTGTTAGTTTATTCAAACTTGAACTGTGGAAGCGGTATATATATATATATATATATATATATATATATATATATATATTCGAGAATAATATATACTTTTCTTCTGAACACGGAATCACCTCCACTCTTTCACTTGTGCAACCTAACTGTTTAACGATGAAATGAGAATCATATCCGCTTAAGTTGTGCATGAACACAGGAATATATTTAGGTTATTTGCAGGCTAGATTGCATTCATTATGGAGTCTTCCTAGGTATTTGCCAGTCAAATGTTCATGATCCCTAACCTTCCACTTTTCTTCAGTGGGTTTTTTATTACACAACTATCATTCAGTAGAAGACTCAAAATCCTGCTGTTGTTGGTGCGTTAGTTTCAGAGGTTTGGCAGATTTGTATATACTGCTAAACTTATTTGCAAAAGACATTAGATAATCCATAAATTTCTCAGCAGCATCATATCCTCTGTATAGATAAGGAACAAAAGAAAGACCAGTCTGTAACTGCTCAACAGATGACGCTGGTTTGATGTAAACAGTGAAACTCATAAGGGAGTGCTTCTGATAGGGTGTTGTGTAGGAAACTTCCAGATTAGACTCGCATGAGTAATACGGGCTAAGAATACTCTCAAAATCTGCATAGATGACATACGGGAATTTCAACATCCTTTCCACATTTTCGAAGTGAAGGATAGAGGTTTACTTTGTAGGCATAATTGTCCTAGCAATAGCTCGATGCCTGCAGATAGTAGCATGTTTCTTCAATTTTTGTACCCCACTACGACCATATTGGCCATAAAAATGAGTGAAGCAGCATTTACAGGTGTACACTCGTCCTTTATGTTTTGTCTTTTGTTCTCGAATAAGCTTCTCAAAGTTCTTGATATATACATAGTGATGCGTACCATTTCTATTACTCAGAAGAAGAAGAAGAAGAAGGTGATCAGCTAGAACCACTTCTGCAATCTTTATTGGAAACATTTGTTTCTATTCATCCAATCCAAACATGTTAATAGATATATCATTTTACTTTTCAAATGTCGGGATTTCAGACAATGGCGTAGGAAACGTGATACACGAGAAGTCATACTTTTCCTCGAGTTTCTTGTATTTGCTGTCACGTTGAGGCTTGGTGTCACGAATTGAGCAAGAATAGTGTATAAAAAGCACCGCTCATCACGATGGTTCTGAGGGTTCACACACGCTTTCTTAGCTTCTATAGATGCAGGTAGAGGAATATAACTGCTTCCACGAAGAGGGTTGTACTAGTTAATTCGAAGGCGTACTCCCTTTACAGCAAGTAGAGCCCAATTGCTTCCTTTAAGTTGTGATTCATCCATTTCAGCATCCATTTTCTTGAATTTCGTTTCTAGCATGGTGTTTAAATCAGTTTCTAGAAATACTGCCTGATTCCTGGTTTTGAACGTCTGAGCTATAGTTTCTCCAGCACTATTTACAAATTGGCATTCCACTAATAGGTTAATGTTCACAGCTTTATGCAAGGCCAGCTCTTTTTGAACATATTGTATAATCGTCTGCTTAGCTTCCTGCAGGTAGGTCTTCATGTTCTTGCTAGAATTGCATCGGATGAAATAAGATTTCAGACGCCCTTCAAACGATGTCTCATATTCTTTCAAATTGCATTCGTTCTCTATTGCAGTAAATAGTTGATGTCTAGTAGACTCGGTTTTGGTCTTCAGGGGTATGTCTCCACCGCAATGCTCTTCATGAAGACTCCAATTGTAGCTGTTTCCGAAGGCTGGAGCACAATGTTTGCATTTGAAGGGTTGACCGCAACTCATTTCATGCCGTCTGTTGTCATAACTCCTTAGAAAGGTTTTGCCACACTTAATATAACTGCAGTCAGAAGTAGAGTGCACAGATACTCCGCTGAAAGTAGCTTTCTGCAAGTCTCCAATCTGATACATACTTCTAAGTATGATAAAAAGGACAGAACTATTATCACCGTAACACGTTCTTCTCGCTATTGGTAGCCAGTTTCACTAAGAGGAGCTGATATACTGGACTCGAAGCAAACCACCGCAATGAAGATCTGCTATAGACAGCCCCTCCTGTTTATACCAACAGCACGGGCCTGCTAGGAGGTCACATGCCTTAAGCAGTGTCATTCCTGTTTATTCTGCCTTTACTGCTCGAGCTAGTAATCATATTTTAGAGGCTTTAAGAAGTTAAATTATACATACAGACGCACACACACACACACACATATATATATATATATATATATATATATATGTTCCAGGGGTTATTCAACTTTAAAGGTTGCAGTGCACATGAAATCCTAAAAAGTCCTGTCATAAAAGGACGGGAATCGAACCCGTGTTCTTTTATAAAGTTATTGACCAGTTTAATATTTCCAATATTAGCCCTAATTGTGTATGTTCATTTAAGCCATATAATACTATTAGTTTAGAAGTTATAAACACGGACCCTTTATAGACTCGAACTAACGTCCTAATGGTATCCTTTTTTATTTGTATCAATATTCAAGAACGGAGTGAGCGGTATCCCCTTCCGTTTTATTCGCTCTCTTCATGTCCATTCCTCTAAGAGTTATTCGCCATGGAATTAAGGTCCATTAAAGTCGGGGAGCGAAGCGGGTCCTCTAGACTAAGAAGTATGTAGAATCTTAAATGCATGTGCCAAAAGCATTAATACAATACACATTTTCCTGCTAATGTTGGTCTAATAACTGATGATTACGCTCAAAACTTCAAATGTCCACGGAATTCATAAATTCGAACCAAGGACCTACAAACATAATTTATTCTCACAACTGTAGTCGCCTAATAAAAACCGTGTCTGAAGTTTTGCTCCGTCTCGTTATGATTAATAGTTCCTGAGATTAATATTTTCTTAGATTTTGCTCAGGTAAATCTGAATATATTTGGCAGTGCCCACAATGCTGTATAGTGAATAGTTTGTTCGAAGTCAGTATTTAAATTATTATACTCCCTGTAAGAGATTAAAATTTCATACATCAACCTAGAATCGAACCGAGGCCCTCAAGGCTAAAAATCAACATATAATCATAGTTTGGCATGCTAAGATCATAAATAATAGTTTTTTATGTTAATTTATGTTAGAATTCTGGGTTCAGCCAAAAACTTAAAAAATCATCGAAAGTTGTGGAACTCTGGATTAAAAGTTATAATTTAATCTGATTTAGAGCAATAATAGTTCCCATTGGTCGCATTAACCTGCGACCAACAGTAGTTGAGAAAATCAGGTTTGAATTTGGTATAAAACCAACTTTAAATTATTAAAACTTTCAGTGCTGTATTGACTTTACGTGCTAATAATTATAATGCAATAATTATTAAATTATCCGCTATGCCGCTCAACAATGCAGCCTTTCAGGTTGCGCTCAATGCGGTACCGCAGGACACGTATGCAGCCTTCACTGTAGGACACGTTGAAGCGGGACTCTTCCGAAAAGACTACATTTTGCCACTCAGTGCCCCAGTGACGGTTTTCACGTGCCCATTGCAGCTAAGAAGCTTGTGGTTTCTCGACAATAGAGGGCAACGTAATGAAATATATGCAACCAGTCCAACTTACACCAGACGGTGGCAAACCATTGATGCAGACAGGTCCACACCTGGTGTTCCAGTGTCGAGCCAACACTGTGAATGAAGCTGTCCGTTATGGTGGGCATCCCGTGGTGGTCATCCGGTGCTGTGATCATCTTTCTTGTCCAGTACCCACTCTTTGCTACGTATAACCTTCATCTATTTACACACGCATCTCTGTCGTAGCAGCATGATCTGTATGAGCTGAAATGTAACAGTATGGCAAACCCGCTTCCCGGAGACCTATCGTACTGCCCCTTTGAACTTAGTCAGCTTAGGAGATATATGAAGATAAATCTTAACGTATCCACCGAGAATCTAATTATGCAAATTAATTGATTTAATCATTATGCTAATGTGAGCCAGAAGTAAGCTTTATAGACTACTAAATAATGGCTTATATCTCCTGAACGGCTTAAAATAGAACAATGCGGTAAAACTGATTAACTCCTCTGCTTACTCTGGGTCAAGTACAATTACCAATGAGGGTCCAAGTTGCTTGGGTTCGATTCTGCGTGGATATATTAAATTTAGCTTCATATAGCTCCTAAACTAATTTAGATAAAGACTTCTAGTAAAGTGAATTAAATAAACTGTATTTAGTGTAATGTCATAAATACCAGTTTACCTTAGTGACCTGGGTTTGATACCAAATTCAAACCTGATTTTCTCAACTACTGTTGGTCGCAGGTTAATGCGACCAAGACTATATGGGAACTATTATTGCTCTAAATCAGATTAAATTATAACTTTTAATCCAGAGTTCCACAACTTTCGATGATTTTTTAAGTTTTTGGCTGAACCCAGAATTCTAACATAAATTAACATAAAAAACTATTATTTATGATCTTAGCATGCCAAACTATGATTATATGTTGATTTTTAGCCTTGAGGGCCTCGGTTCGATTCTAGGTTGATGTATGAAATTTTAATCTCTTACAGGGAGTATAATAATTTAAATACTGACTTCGAACAAACTATTCACTATACAGCATTGTGGGCACTGCCAAATAT
The DNA here is from genome assembly GCA_030762935.1 of Hymenopus coronatus. NCBI lineage: Eukaryota > Metazoa > Arthropoda > Insecta > Mantodea > Hymenopodidae > Hymenopus > Hymenopus coronatus. The sequence goes on from CM060884.1 coordinate 4,122,532, forward strand.
ATTCAGATTTACCTGAGCAAAATATAAGAAAATATTAATCTCAGGAACTATTAATCATAACGAGACGGAGCAAAACTTCAGACACGGTTTTTATTAGGCGACTACAGTTGTGAGAATAAATTATGTTTGTAGGTCCTTGGTTCGAATTTATGAATTCCGTGGACATTTGAAGTTTTGAGCGTAATCATCAGTTATTAGACCAACATTAGCAGGAAAATGTGTATTGTATTAATGCTTTTGGCACATGCATTTAAGATTCTACATACTTCTTAGTCTAGAGGACCCGCTTCGCTCCCCGACTTTAATGGACCTTAATTCCATGGCGAATAACTCTTAGAGGAATGGACATGAAGAGAGCGAATAAAACGGAAGGGGATACCGCTCACTCCGTTCTTGAATATTGATACAAATAAAAAAGGATACCATTAGGACGTTAGTTCGAGTCTATAAAGGGTCCGTGTTTATAACTTCTAAACTAATAGTACTATATGGCTTAAATAAACATACACAATTAGGGCTAATATTGGAAATATTAAACTGGTCAATAACTTTATAAAAGAACACCGGTTCGATTCCCGTCCTTTTATGACAGGACTTTTTAGGATTTCATGTGCACTGCAACCTTTAAAGTTGAATAACCCCTGGAACGCGCATATAAATGTATTAATATGCTGCATTAGCTATATACTACAACCTAATCCTTGGTGTCTAGACTTCGAATACCGAAAACTTGGAGAAAATGCAACTAAATTAAATAATACTTGACTCAATAGGGGTGTGTGTACAATGCTGCTCTGGGGCTATATAAGAAAGTAGAAACCTAAAGATTAGTGAAAATATGACAAAAACAGGATTGGAGTATAATGCGGGCTTTTGGGATACTGATTATACTCCAGCCAGTATTGACACCGGCCGTGAAAGCCTAAGAATTTCGATGAAAACAGGATTTTTAGCGCAAAGTAGATGCACTAACCTGTTGGATAACGTTTATGTGGAAACAACAGGGCAATGACTGACGGGCTTCGAACTTAACTTGCAAAATACTAGTTTAAATGAAAATGTATGGATTTATCGGTATAAAAGTATATAGAAGCTAAAATAGGTATTAAAACCTACAATAAACATGTGACTGGCGCATAATTAACTTGTTAAACCCTCTAAAATATCGGTGTGCTGTATTAGTGGGGAAAGTGTATACATTTGGTCTGGCTACTATCCTTCTGTCGTGGGTAGTGGATGGTGTGGAAGGAGAGCATGTCTGAACATGATCATTCGAAAATTGGTTTCACGGGTTACGCTAAGTAGCGGCATATGAGAATGGGAAAAACATTCCTCGGGGTAAAAATATGAAAACCGGTTTTAGGGGGGGGAGACAGATGTCCTAAACTGTCGGCCGACTTTGGTGGGGAACAACAGCGGGAAATGAATGTTGAACTTTCAACTGTGCATGCTTAATCCTCGATTATATGATAATTCATGGATTTGTGCAAATATTAGTATATAAAGCTATGAAATCTATTAAAACATGAAAAAAACCTATAGCTGATATATATATATGTGTGTGTGTGTGTGTGTGTGTGCGTGTGTATGTATAATTTAACTTCTTAAAGCCTCTAAAATATGATTACTAGCTCGAGCAGTAAAGGCAGAAAAAACAGGAATGACACTGCTTAAGGCATGTGACCTCCTAGCAGGCCCGTGCTGTTGGTATAAACAGGAGGGGCTGTCTATAGCAGATCTTCATTGCGGTGGTTTGCTTCGAGTCCAGTATATTAGCTCCTCTTAGTGAAACTGGCTACCAATAGCGAGAAGAACGTGTTACGGTGATAATAGTTCTGTCCTTTTTATCATACTTAGAAGTATGTATCAGATTGGAGACTTGCAGAAAGCTACTTTCAGCGGAGTATCTGTGCACTCTACTTCTGACTGCAGTTATATTAAGTGTGGCAAAACCTTTCTAAGGAGTTATGACAACAGACGGCATGAAATGAGTTGCGGTCAACCCTTCAAATGCAAACATTGTGCTCCAGCCTTCGGAAACAGCTACAATTGGAGTCTTCATGAAGAGCATTGCGGTGGAGACATACCCCTGAAGACCAAAACCGAGTCTACTAGACATCAACTATTTACTGCAATAGAGAACGAATGCAATTTGAAAGAATATGAGACATCGTTTGAAGGGCGTCTGAAATCTTATTTCATCCGATGCAATTCTAGCAAGAACATGAAGACCTACCTGCAGGAAGCTAAGCAGACGATTATACAATATGTTCAAAAAGAGCTGGCCTTGCATAAAGCTGTGAACATTAACCTATTAGTGGAATGCCAATTTGTAAATAGTGCTGGAGAAACTATAGCTCAGACGTTCAAAACCAGGAATCAGGCAGTATTTCTAGAAACTGATTTAAACACCATGCTAGAAACGAAATTCAAGAAAATGGATGCTGAAATGGATGAATCACAACTTAAAGGAAGCAATTGGGCTCTACTTGCTGTAAAGGGAGTACGCCTTCGAATTAACTAGTACAACCCTCTTCGTGGAAGCAGTTATATTCCTCTACCTGCATCTATAGAAGCTAAGAAAGCGTGTGTGAACCCTCAGAACCATCGTGATGAGCGGTGCTTTTTATACACTATTCTTGCTCAATTCGTGACACCAAGCCTCAACGTGACAGCAAATACAAGAAACTCGAGGAAAAGTATGACTTCTCGTGTATCACGTTTCCTACGCCATTGTCTGAAATCCCGACATTTGAAAAGTAAAATGATATATCTATTAACATGTTTGGATTGGATGAATAGAAACAAATGTTTCCAATAAAGATTGCAGAAGTGGTTCTAGCTGATCACCTTCTTCTTCTTCTTCTTCTTCTGAGTAATAGAAATGGTACGCATCACTATGTATATATCAAGAACTTTGAGAAGCTTATTCGAGAACAAAAGACAAAACATAAAGGACGAGTGTACACCTGTAAATGCTGCTTCACTCATTTTTATGGCCAATATGGTCGTAGTGGGGTACAAAAATTGAAGAAACATGCTACTATCTGCAGGCATCGAGCTATTGCTAGGACAATTATGCCTACAAAGTAAACCTCTATCCTTCACTTCGAAAATGTGGAAAGGATGTTGAAATTCCCGTATGTCATCTATGCAGATTTTGAGAGTATTCTTAGCCCGTATTACTCATGCGAGTCTAATCTGGAAGCTTCCTACACAACACCCTATCAGAAGCACTCCCTTATGAGAACTTATACCACCAGCACCACCACTACCGCCACCACAACCACCACTACCACCACCACCACTACAACTTCATGCACTGCAAGAACCACCAATTCCACCAGCACCACCATCAACACCACCAAAAGTACCAAACCACCTCTACCACTTCATCCACTGCTAGCTTCACCACACTACCACGGATACCACCAGTACCACAATCCACTGTTAGCGTCAACACACTACCACCAATACCACCACCACCACTACCATGTCATCCACTGCTAGCACCATCACACTACCACCAATACGACCATCACCACTAGCACTTAATCTGTCTAGCATCAACATTCTACCACCAATACCACCACCACTAGCATTTAATCCACTGCTAGCATCAACATTCTACCACCAATACCAACACCACTAGCATTTAATCCACTGCTAGCATCAACATTCTACCACCAATACCACCACCACTAGCATTTAATCCACTGCTAGCATCAACACACTACCACCAATACCACCAACACTACCGTTTCATCCACTGCTAGCATCAACACACTACTAACAATACAACCACCACTACCATTTAATCCACTGCTAGCATCACCACACTACTACCAATCTCACCACCACCATTACCACTTCATCCACTGCAGGCAACACCACTTACCACCGATACCACCAGTACCACCACTACCTCCAGTACAAGCACCACCACCACCACCACCACTACCTCTTCTTCCACTGCTAGCATCACCACACTACCACGAATACCACCATCACTAGCACCAATACCACCAGCACCACCACTACCTCCAGTACAAGCACATTACCACCACCACTAGCACTTCATCCACTGCTAGCAAAACCAGACTACCACCAATGCCACCAGCACCACCATCACCACTACCACTTCATCCACTGCTAGCAAAACTAGACTACCACCAACCACCAGCACCACCACCACTACTACCATTTCATCCACTGCTAGCATCACCACACTACCACCAATACCATCAGCAGCACCACCACCACTACCATTTCGTCCACTGCTAGCATCACCACACTACCACCAATACCACCAGCACCACCACTACCACAAACACCACCACCATCACTACCACTTCATCCACTGCTAGTACCACCAAACTACCACGAATACCACCAGCTGCACCACCACCACCATCACCACTACCACTTCATCCACTGCTAGCAAAACTAGACTACCACCAATACCACCAGCACCACCACCACTACTACCACTTCATCCACTGCTAGCATCACCACACTACCACCAATACCATCAGCAGCACCACCACCACCACTACCATTTCGTCCACTGCTAGCATCACCACACTATCACCAATACCACCAGCACCACCACTACCACAAGCACCACCACCATCACTACCACTTCATCCACTGCTAGTACCACCACAGTACCACGAATACCACCAGCTGCACCACCACCACCACCACCACCACTACCACTTCATCCAAAGCTATCATCACCACACTACCACCAATACCACCAGCACCACCAACACCACTACCGCTTCATCCACTGCTGGCATCACTACTACACTGCTACCAATACCACCAGCGTCACCACTTTACCACCAATATAAGCAGCACCACCACTATCACTACCACAAGCACCACCATCACTACCACTTCATCCACTGCTAGCACCATCACAGTACCACCAACACCACCAGCACCACGAGTACCACTACCACTAGCACCACCACCATCACTACCACTTAATCCAGTGGTAGTACCACCATACTACCACGAATACCACCAGCACCACCACCACCACCACCACCACCTCTACCACCTCATCCGCTACTAGCATCACCACATTACCACCAATACCACCAGCACCACCACCACCACCACCACCACTACCACTTCATCCACTGCTAGCATCACCACACTACCACCAAGACCACCAATACCACCAGCAGCACCACTACCACCACCACCACTTCCACTTCATCCACTGCTAGCAATACCACACTACCTCGAATACCACCAGCAGCAGCACCACCATCACCACCACCACCTCTACCACTTCATCCACTGCTAGCATCACCACACTACCACCAATTCTACCAGCACCACCACCACCATCACCACTTCATCCACTGCTAGCATCACCACATTACCACCAATACCACCACCACCACCACCACCACCACCACCACCACCACTTCCACTTCATCCACTGCTAGCATCACCACACTACCACGAATACCACCAGCATTGGCACCACCACCACCTCTACCACTTCAACCACTACTAGCATCACCACACTACCACCAATACCATCAGCACCACCACCACCATCACCTGTACCACTTCATCCACTGCTATCATCACCACACTACCTCCACCACCAGTAACACCTCCAATACCACCACCATAAGCACTTTATAATATGTAGTGGTGGGGGTTGCAAAGGTCACTCGTATTAATTACTTACCCTTACCACCAGATATACTTAGGAGTGTACATACATTGTGTCTAGCTGTAGGAATCCGCGGGGTAGACGGTATTATACCTTTGACATACATGTATTTTTTGTGATAAATTTCGTTTTTATTCTATAAACGAGGCCCGATAATTTTAGAGTTTTCTATGCAATCGCGAGAAAAAGCTGAACATCTCAGACTGTAAAACAAGTACAAGTGTAAGGAGCAATTAATTCCTTAAAAATTCAGGACTATGTTTACTTTTCTTTCCATGTTTAGTTGTGCTGTTCAAGCGCAGGCGCGCGCGTGCGCGCACACACACACGCACATATACACTTACGCATATATACACTCACACGCACATATACACGCATTATAGAACCTTATTATAAGAATTCATAATATGGGATCCGCAAGGCTTCAAAGCTGCATATTCGATGAAATCTGAGTATCGAAATTTTGAATATAATTCAATACCCTTCTTGTCAGTTATCTTCGTGGTAGAGAAAGTAAAATATGATCAGACCACATAGTTATCATTTATATATAATATAATTTAACATACGTTTTATTATATGAAAACCTTCGGAGTAAGGTTCATAATTTATATCTTCTGTTCAATTTAAACTTTGAGTGTATGTCTTCTCTGCAAATGCGTGGCAGAGTTGAATGTACACAATTCACAGTTAAACATTGTAATGCTGATTCAAAATCTTCTCGGTGTCAAGCCAAGTTTTTACCTGGCTAGAAGCCCGAGAAGATTTTGAATTAACACGTCGCCAGGAAAGCTTCAGTTCTTATTTTATAGTAATACTGATTTTTAAGATTAAGGTGTGAGATTAATTTAAGTTCGACATTAGTACAATTGTTTTAAATAATGTAAATACTGCTGGGTCATTAAGAACTCAGTTAAGTACTTGAAAAACAGAAACTAATTTGCATTTATAAGCAGACGAGTTTTGTTAAGCATATAAATCAACAGGAACTAAGTAGGGATGTAGTGGTAATTTTTATCTTGCATTAACCATAGATGAACTCTAATATAAACTAATATTGTGAACGCAGACGTAGCAAACTTATAATAAATGAAAGATGATCTTTGGAATGTAATGCCATTAACGACTATATGTGCATACATACATACATACATACATACATACATACATACATACATACATACATACATACATACATACATACATACATACATACATACATACATACATACATACATACATACATACATACATACATACATACATACATACATACATACATACATACATACATACATACATACATACATACATACATACATACATACATACATACATACATACATACATACATACATACATACATACATACATACATACATACATACATACATACATACATACATACATACATACATACATACATACATACATACATACATACATACATACATACATACATACATCATACATACATACATACATACATACATACATACATACATACATACATACATACATACATACATACATACATATACACATGCATACATACTTATTACATACATACACACTTACACACATACATATATACATAGAGACAGAGAGATAGAGACACAGAGAGATAGGGAGAGAAGGGGAGGAGAGGAAGGAGGTAGAGTAGGCACGTGTAATTTATCGAAAGGAAAACGCAAATCAGGATAAACAGTGCCTTTGCAGCTACTGGAGTCTTGAACATGTCTATAAAGACATTTTGGTTAACTGCGCATGCCCAGAATTGTGGCGAGGTCGCCTCTGACGTCGCTTGTGAAATAAACATTTGAAACGAGGTATATTTCTGGTGAGCTTTTCAAATAGACTCTTCCTTCCACACGTACGCCAGACCATTGCATTTCTGGAAGTTCCTGGAACGCCTGCTAGTGAATTCAGCTCACCCACACCAACAGAATTGTGGTAAAATTAGAACTCGGTAACGTGGCCCCATTTCCTTTTATTCAGGTCCACATCGCTGCGAGTTTTGTATCCATGTGCAATTAATGCCTTTAGAATATACAAGGTACACGCTTATTTAGCTAACTCAACGTTTACAACCTTTAGAACTACAGTACACTTAATTATCAGTAGTCGGAATAATCGTTTACCGGATTATTCGTGGTAATTTTGGGATCATTTATTTTCTTTCTCTTTTCTCTTAATTTTGCTTGCCAGCATGTATTTTATATTTTACTGGATTATAATTTGCTGTAGATGCTTGGTGAACATAGAGAAACACCAGTGGTCACATGAATAAGCTGACGAATAAACGTTTTGTCACATGAATAAGCTGACGATTAGCGTTTTGTCGTTACACCAGTGGTCACATGGATAAGCTGACGAATAAACGTTTTGTTACATGAATAAGCTGACGATTAACGTTTTGCCGTTACACTAGTGGTCACATGAATAAGCTGACGATTAGCGTTTTGTCGTTACACCAGTGGTCACATGGATAAGCTGACGAATAAACGTTTTGTTACATGAATAAGCTGACGATTAACGTTTTGCCGTTACACTAGTGGTCACATGAATAAGCTGACGATTAACGTTTTGTCGTTACACTAGTGGCCACATGAATAAGCTGACGAATAAACATTTTGTCACATGAATAAGCTGACGATTAACGTTTTGTCGTTACACTAGTGGCCTCATGAATAAGCTGACGATTAACGTTTTGTCGTTACACTAGTGGCCACATGAATAAGCTGACGATTAACGTTTTGTCGTTACACTAGTGGTCACATGAATAAGCTGACGATTAACGTTTTGTCGTTACACTAGTGGCCACATGAATAAGCTGACGATTAACGTTTTGTCGTTACACTAGTGGCCACATGAATAAGCTGACGAATAAACATTTTGTCACATGAATAAGCTGACGATTAGCGTTTTGTCGTTACACTAGTGGTCACATGAATAAGCTGACGAATAAACATTTTGTCACATGAATAAGCTGACGATTAACGTTTTGTCGTTACACCAGTGGTCACATGGATAAGCTGACGATTAACGTTTTGTTACATGAATAAGCTGACGATTAACGTTTTGTCGTTACACTAGTGGCCACATGAATAAGCTGACGATTAACGTTTTGTCGTTACACTACTGGTCACATGGATAAGCTGACGATTAACGTTTTCTCGTTACACTAGTGGTCACATGGATAAGCTGACGAATAACGTTTTGTCGTTACACTAGTGGCCACATGAATAAGCTGACGATTAACGTTTTGTCGTTACACTAGTGGCCACATGAATAAGCTGACGATTAACGTTTTGTCGTTACACTACTGGTCACATGGATAAGCTGACGATTAACGTTTTGTCACATGAATAAGCTGACGATTAACGTTTTGTCGTTACACTAGTGGTCACATGGATAAGCCGACGAATAAATGTAAAGCACATTAAGCAGCCACCTTACAGCTCTGAAAAGACCACGGCATTCTTTACACTACCTCAACCAACACGAGCATGCTTCGTAAAGTAGGAAGTGTGATGCGGCTCTTTGATAGCTGTCTCAGCAGAGTTCAAGTTAAAAAAAATCTGATGTGTTGCATTCACATAACCTTCTCTACCTACTCGATACTAATCCAGATACTCATTAGCAGAATTGTCGTATTACTTAGCTTCTTATAAGTACTAACGGATTACACTACGCTAAAACGACAGTCCTCTTTTAAAATCTATCATTGAAATTCGCCTCTTTGTATGAGCTGGAGTAAAACAAAAGAAATACGGATAACTTTCTCTTTGAGAAAAGTATAAATATTTAAAAACTGAAACGAATAACAGGATAGTCTAGAAGAAGATTAGCTCCATGACAGTTCTGTGCTGGACATAGATTGAGTGTTTTCACTAGATCTGTATGTTTTGTGCAGAAAGCTCTTACCTAGGCTTGGCAGTTAAGCACAAGTCATTCAGAATAAACAGGACTTGTAAGGCTATTCCCAGAATTCAAAATATACATTTCATTTGTAATATAAATATATTCAATGTGGGGTATTTTAATAATCATCGTTACATCCATTTTTTTAGAAAACCGAAAATTTTAAAAACTGTTCCAAGTAAAGGGTAGTTTGGAGATGGGGAACTTTCTGAAAATGTTCGTATTTGTTGCCAGCAAGGTATGTAAACTTAAATATACAGTTTGGTATTTAATGGACTATTAGTTTTTAAGTTATGCTCTCCACGAACACACACATATACACAGACTTGCAATACAATACCTTCTCTACTCACATACGTGCTAGAGAAAGTAACACTCTTACATATGTGCACCTGTGTAAATACAACAGACATATATTATAGTATCTTAAAAATCAAAAGTTATTACTTTCTCAGCAGAATTTGAAGAGTCTTATGACGTGTTTGTGTGTAAATACATCAGAGCATACTATATGCATAGGTATATATATATGTACACACACACACCAGGTATTATATTACATCCAAAAAATCAAAATTTATATTTCACAGGAAAAAACATTTTAGCATCCCCTATATGAAAAATCTGATGCGTTTCATTCACATGACTTTCTCTTCATCTCTACAACAAATTATGTTAAAAAGCTTATGCATCTATTTACTTCATGCTAATCGAGAAAAAAATTAGCAGAAATAGTCTTATTACTTGCTTCCTTGTAAGTAGAAGTGAAATAAGGGAGCGCCATAGGTTAAAATGATAGTAAAGAGTTGGTTGCTATGTGACTGACGTTCCTTTGTTTGTATGGACAGGAATTGACAAATTCCTGTATTTTCAAAGCTGAAACCAAAAACAAGGAATATCTAAAAAAACGATCAGCTCCACGAAAAAATGTATATGACATAAATTGTGTGTCCTAACGTGCTGTACATTTTTTTGTGGTAAGTTTTTGTCCATTTCTTACGATTTGCCAGTTATGCAAAAGTCCGTAAAATTCATCCAGAATAAAGCATTCTTTAGAGGCTATTCCCATAAAATTCAAGATATATATTTTATTTGTAAGATTTCTTTGGAAAAACACGTTTTAAGGTCCCATGTACATATAAAAAGATTTGAGAATTAGGTCGGTATGTGCACGTGTCCTTGAAAACCACAACCGAAAAAGTAACTGTAGTATCTTGTAAGGAAGCGTCATTAAGGTTTTGACGAAAATCGTTCACCCGAACTAGCACTCACATGGAAAATCGTTCACCCGAACTAGCACTCACATGGAAAATCGTTCACCCGAACTAGCACTCACATGGAAAATCGTTCACCCGAACTAGCACTCACATGGGAAATCGTTCACCCGAACTAGCACTCACATGGAAAATCGTTCACCCGAACTAGCACTCACATGGAAAATCGTTCACCCGAACTAGCACTCACATGGGAAATCGTTCACCCGAACTAGCACTCACATGGAAAATCGTTCACCTGAACTAGCGCTCACATGGAAAATATCTCAAACGATTTTGATTAAAGTAGCGTATTTTAAAGATTTACAGCACAATTATCATGTATACCATAGTTTCTAGGAAGGTCTCTGGATGGTTTTGTACAACTGGAAACACAGACCAAGGCTTACCACACACAATATGTAGATTCCATTAAAAACCACAGTTTATACACACACTCTTTTCTTGGAGTTGATCATTTCTTAGATATTCCTTGTTTACCTAAACTGTCGCCTCCTGGCCATGCAAAGAAAACGAATTTCAATCATAGAGCAAAGAGGTTTCAAAAGATCTTGATTACCACTTTTGTCTTTTAACTCCTCCTTCTTCTTCTTACAAGAAAGCAAGTAATAAGACTATTTCTGCTAATGTTTATCTCGATTAGCCGGAGCTAGATGAAGAATAAAGTTTTTAGCAATAGGTTGTTACAGAGATGTAGAGAAAGTCATGTGAATGGAACATATGTGTCTTTTACTTTTTCTACTTAGTACATAGCTAGAGAAGTTGTTGCACTCCACCCAAAAATTCGCACCAAGAGGGAGGTAATGCTTTGAGACCCCATGAATGCAAACAACTATTAGAAAAATATCCGGATGTGTGTATGTGTTTCTATGGGCATGACAGCTCAAAAAATTGGTTAGATACGAAACTTGGTATTTATGTTCCAGGAATGCACAAGATGATATATAAAAGATATCCCCAACTACCCTCTATAAGGACCTTTTATCGAACATGTCGATTGTCTTAAAAATGGCTGTATGACTGATTAAAATACTCTCTATAAAAGGTATTTAGATAACAAATAAAAATAGCTACGCGTATCTTGAGCTTTCCAGGAATATCCTCTGAAGTCTCTTTTACAAAACTGGTAAATAGCAAGGGAAAGTCAAGCAATTAGTAGGTACATAAAAATGTAAATCGTGTTAAAACACACAAATTCTGTGTTATTACTTTCTCAATACGAACTATGTACATAGTGTATGGAGGAAGTATTGTATTCCACCCAAAAATTGATACCGAGATTTCACCGGAAATACATATTTTAGGATCCCCTGAATACAAAAAACATTTTTACAAAAATGTCCGTGTGTGTATCTGTGTGTGTGTGTGTGTGTGTGTGTGTGTGCGCGTGTGTGTCTTTGGACAGCATAGCTCAAAGACGAAAATACCTTTGAATACCAAACTTGGTATTTAAGTTCTGTATGTTCCAAGGATGCGACACGAAGATTTTCAAAAGAATCCCGCCACCCCCAAATACCCTTTACATGCAGCTTATTTCGAAATTTTTCATTTTATTAAAAATGGCTCTAACGATTTTGATTAACATATCGTATATTAAAGATATTTACATGACAAATAAAATGAATATCTTGAATTTTCTAGGAATAGCCCCTGAAGACTACTTTACTCTAGATGAATTTTACGGAAGTTTGCATAACTGCTAAACCGTAAGAGATGGATAAAAACTTACCACACAATAAATGTAGAGCACGTTAAAACACACAGTTTATGTTATGTTATACATTATGTTTTTCGTAGAGTTGATCGGTTTTAGATATTGCTTGTTTTTGGTTTCAGCTTTGAAAAATTTACATTTCTTATACAGAAATTTGTCAACTCGTGTCCATAGAAACAAAAGAACTTCAGTCACATAGGAACCAGCTATTGATTTTCACTTTAACCTATGATACTCCCATAATTTCGCTTCTACTTACAAGGTTGCAAGTAATAAGACTGTTTCTGCTATTTTTTTTCTCGATTAGCATGAAGTAAATAGAAGCATTAGCTTTAAAACAATAATTTGTTACAGAGATGTAGAGAAAGTCATGTGAATGGAACACATCAGATTTTTAGAAACATGTCCGTGTGTGTGCCTGTGTGTATGTGTGTGTGTGTGCCTGTGGGCAGCATAGTTCAAAAACGATAAGACCGTTAAATACCAAACTTGATATTTAAGTTTGGTATCTTCCAAGGATGCGGCACGAAAATTTTCAAGAAGATCTCCCCACCCCAAACTACCCTTTGCATGGAACTTTTTTCGACAATATTGATTGTCTAAAAAATGGCTCCAACGATTTTGATTAACATATTGTATACCGACAAATAAAATGTATATCTAGAGCTTTCTGGGAGTAGCCTCTGAAGACTACATTACTGTGGGTGAATTTTACGGAATTTTGCATAACTGATAAACCGTAAGATGGGCAAAAACTTAGCTCACAGAAAATGTAGAGCACATTAAAACACACAATTTATGTTATACACATTTTGTTCGTGGAGTTGATAGTTTTTTTAGGTATTCCTTGTTTTTGGTTTCAGCTTTGAAAAACATATCTTTCACATACAGGAATTGGTCAACTCCTGTCCACAGAAACAAAGGAACTTTAATCATATAACAACCAGCTTTTGACTACTACATTAAACTATGCTACTCGCTTATTTCACTTCTACTTACAAGGAAGCAAGCAATAAGACTATTTGTGCTAATTTTTTCTCAATTAGTATGAAGTAAATAGAATCATTAGCTTTAACAATAATTTGTTGCAGAGAAGTAGAGAAAGTCATGTGAATGTAACACAAGATTTTTTTACTTTATCTACACGTACTATGCACATAGTGTATAGAGAAGGTATTTTAAAGCACCCAAAAGTTCGATACGGAAATTTTACCGGAAATACATGTTTTAGGACCGCCTTAATAAAAAAAAAAAACATTTTTAGAAAAATGTCCGTCTGTGTGCGTGTCTATCTGTCTGTCTGTCTGTCTGTCTGTCTGTCTGTCTGTCTGTGAGTGTGTCTGTGGGCAGTATAGCTCAAAAATGAAAAGCTCGTTTAAAACCAAACTTGGAATTTAGGTTTGGTATGTTCCAAAGATTTTCAAGAAAATCCAACCTACCTCCAACTACCCTTTTAATAGAACTGTTTTCGAAAATTTTGATTTTCTAAAAAATGGCTGTAACGATTTTGATTAAAATATCGTGCATTAAAGAAATTTACCTAAATGTATGTCTTGAATTTTCTGGGAATATCTCTGAAAACTTCTTTATTCTGGATCAATTTAACGGAATTTTGCATAACTGCTAAACCGTGAGAGATGGACAAAAACTTAACATACACAAAACGTAGAGCACGTTAAGACACACAATTTATGTTATACACATTTTTTTCGTGGACTTGATCGTTTTTGAGATATTCCTTATGTGGGTTTCAACTTCGTAAAACTTAGACTTTTCTCATACAGGAATTTGTCAACACGTGTCCATACAAACAAAGGACCTTCAGCCACATAAAACACAGCTTTTGACTATCCCTTTAACGTATGGTACTCCCTTATTTCGCTCCTACTTTCAAGGAAGTAAGTAATAAGACTATTTCTGCTAATTTTTTCTCGGTTAGCATTAAGTATATAGAGGCATTAGCTTTTAAAGAATAATTTGTTGCAGAGATGTAGAGAGAGAGTCATGTGAATGGAACACATCAAATGTTTATCCCTTGGACTTGACCATATACGAGATATTCCTTGTTGAGCGGGTATGGGCCCCTCCTGTGAAGCGGTTATGTCCGCGTACTGGTGTATCCCTAAAAGTTCTATCAGTCTCTTGTTTGTCAGCAGCTGGCGATAACACAGTGTCCTATCAAAAGTAATGATGATGTTCACGTAGTGATGCATCAGCATATGTTATATCAGTCTCTTGTTTGTCAGCAGCTGGCGATAGAAGGGTGCTATCAGAGTTTATGATGGTGTCCAGTACTGGTGCATCAGCATATGTTATATCAGTCCCTTGTTTGTCAGCAGCTGGCGATAGAAGGGTGCTATCAGAGTTTATGATGGTGTCCAGTACTGGTGCATCAGCATATGTTATATCAGTCTCTTGTTTATCAGCAGCTGGCGATAGAAGGGTGCTATCAGAGTTTATGGTGGTGTCCAGTACTGGTGCATCAGCATATGTTATATCAGTCTCTTGTTTGTCAGCAGCTGGCGATAGAAGCAGGGTGCTATCAGAGTTTATGATGGTGTCCAGTACTGGTGCATCAGCATATGTTATATCAGTCTCTTGTTTGTCAGCAGCTGGCGATAGAAGCAGGGTGCTATCAGAGTTTATGATGGTGTCCAGTACTGGTGCATCAGCATATGTTATATCAGTCTCTTGTTTGTCAGCAGCTGGCGATAGAAGCAGGGTGCTATCAGAGTTTATGATGGTGTCCAGTACTGGTGCATCAGCATATGTTATATCAGTCTCTTGTTTGTCAGCAGCTGGCGATAGAAGGGGGCTATCAGAGTTTATGATGGTGTCCAGTACTGGTGCATCAGCATATGTTATATCAGTCTCTTGTTTGTCAGCAGCTGGCGATAGAAGGGTGCTATCAGAGTTTATGATGGTGTCCAGTACTGATGCATCAGCATATGTTATATCAGTCTCTTGTTTATCAGCAGCTGGCGATAGAAGCAGGGTGCTATCAGAGTTTATGATGGTGTCCAGTACTGGTGCATCAGCATATGTTATATCAGTCTCTTGTTTGTCAGCAGCTGGCAATAGAAGCAGGGTGCTATCAGAGTTTATGATGGTGTCCAGTACTGGTGCATCAGCATATGTTATATCAGTCTCTTGTTTATCAGCAGCTGGCGATAGAAGCAGGGTGCTATCAGAGTTTATGATGGTGTCCAGTACTGGTGCATCAGCATATGTTATATCAGTCTCTTGTTTGTCAGCAGCTGGCGATAGAAGCAGGGTGCTATCAGAGTTTATGATGGTGTCCAGTACTGGTGCATCAGCATATGTTATATCAGTCTCTTGTTTGTCAGCAGCTGGCGATAGAAGGGTGCTATCAGAGTTTATGATGGTGTCCAGTACTGGTGCATCAGCATATGTTATATCAGTCTCTTGTTTGTCAGCAGCTGGCGATAGAAGGGGGCTATCAGAGTTTATGATGGTGTCCAGTACTGGTGCATCAGCATATGTTATATCAGTCTCTTGTTTGTCAGCAGCTGGCGATAGAAGGGTGCTATCAGAGTTTATGATGGTGTCCAGTACTGGTGCATCAGCATATGTTATATCAGTCTCTTGTTTATCAGCAGCTGGCGATAGAAGCAGGGTGCTATCAGAGTTTATGATGGTGTCCAGTACTGGTGCATCAGCATATGTTATATCAGTCTCTTGTTTGTCAGCAGCTGGCAATAGAAGCAGGGTGCTATCAGAGTTTATGATGGTGTCCAGTACTGGTGCATCAGCATATGTTATATCAGTCTCCTGTTTGTCAGCAGCTGGCAATAGAAGCAGGGTGCTATCAGAGTTTATGATGGTGTCCAGTACTGGTGCATCAGCATATGTTATATCAGTCTCTTGTTTGTCAGCAGCTGGCAATAGAAGCAGGGTGCTATCAGAGTTTATGATGGTGTCCAGTACTGGTGCATCAGCATATGTTATATCAGTCTCCTGTTTGTCAGCAGCTGGCGATAGAATGCTGCTATCAGAGTTTATGATGGTGTCCAGTACTGGTGCATCAGCATATGTTATATCAGTCTCCTGTTTGTCAGCAGCTGGCGATAGAAGCAGGGTGCTATCAGAGTTTATGATATTGTCCAGTACTGGTGCATCAGCATATGTTATATCAGTCTCTTGTTTGTCAGCAGCTGGCGATAGAAGCAGAGTCCCTTGGGAGGTTATGGCGAACCTTCCGGAATTGAGCAATGCAGGTCGGTTCTGTTGAATAAATAAATACAAAAAATCACTGAATTTTTCACATATCAAATAAGTGATTTTGTTAATCCAAATTAATGAACTAACTACAAAGTTGTAAGCACTAGTGTGTTTTACTAACGCAAAAATCTCCAGATTTGGTTCGCCGATTATGCGCATTTAATAAACTAAGTCGCTAACTTGGACGAATAATACGGTGTTAATCCCTGATTTAACTTCAAGTTAGAGGAAGACAAATCCTATTGCTACGACGCCAGATTAACTCGTAAGAACAACTATGTATTCATAACTATGGATTCCTTACCTGGGAAGTATGTCCCCATGTCCGTCCACACTCGACTAGATATTTTCCTCGAGTGCAGCTATAAATGGTTTATTGCCAGCCATTTTGTATTTCTGGCCTCACAGTATATATATCTCGCCAAAATGTCTCTAATAAAGGAACACACAGAATATTTAGTACTGCTTTTAGTAGTTTTGCTTCGTACAGAAAACAAAAGAACATATAAACTCAATAAATGCCAATTCTAAACACAAACCGATAAAATATAACGAAACCTTAGTGTAGGAACTTAAATATTGGCTAAAGTTTCACTTTTAAAACTTTTCTGATACGGGAATTTGCCAACTACTGGATCGGCTAAGCAACGAATTTTAATTACATAGCAACCGGCGTTTTAAAATATTTTATTATCGTTTTATCCTGGTGTACTCCCTTTTTTCCCTTCTAATTACAAGCATATAATATGGAAATTTCTGCTGCGGTTTCTCTCAATTAGCATGAAGTAGGTGGAAGAATGCAGTCACAGTTATTTATTTGTAGTGTTGTAGAGAAGGTCATCTGGATGGATTAGGACCTTTGGGCGTCTTTAGAGAATCAACATTTAGCTATGCTCCTGCTTAGTGGTCAATGCCCATTTAAAGATCCTGTTTCCTTGTGTACCCTTTTATAAAACAGCTTATTTCTCAAAACTGCAATATCAAATTTTGAAAATTTTCCACGTGTCTCACTTTTTGTCTAAATGGAACTAAAATTGTTCAGAGGTATTTATTGTAACATCAAAAAGCTCAAAATTATCTTAATATACATGGTTATTTTTCCAAAAAATCTATATTTATGAAAAAATTATTAGTTCTAGATATAAACATACCTAATGTTTTTAATAGAAATGCAATAATTTTATAAAGGAATTAAAATATTCTTCGTTAAAGTATTTTGTGAGTGTGTGTGTGCGTGTGTGTGTGCGTGTGTGTGTGTACGTGCTTCAAAGCTCCAATTCATAAAATGCCAAAGCAGTTTTCTCAGATTTTGAGGCGTATGCAACATTTTGCTAGTGCAATACATTTACGTATGGATATTTGTGTATTTTATATCCCGGAAAGTACTTTTCCAGTTGAAATGAAATTTGATTTTTATATTAACATAGCAACAATGCATTTACAGTAGGACTTTTAGAATAACCTATGTACAAATATAGAAATCTGATTTTCACGTTCAGTGTCCCTTTAATATGGTATATTGAGGAAAGAATTAGAAAACTAATATACAAATCTGCTGTGTTCCATTCACAGGGCTTTGTCTACCTACTCAGTAACAATATTCTTAAAAAAGCTTATGTTTGTAACTACTTATTGTTAATACAGATAAACATTAGCAGAAATTATCTTATTATATGGCACCTTACACGTAGAAGGGAAACAAGGATTTACACGGGCTAAAGTGATGGTCAAATAAAGCTGGTCAATATGTTAAACAATGAAACCCAGTACTCTTTTCATGGACAACAGTAAAACAAAAAAGATAAGAAACGAAAGATGACTGACAGTTTTAGAAAATTAAGTAGGTTTAAATTGTAATCAATAACAAGAAATATCTCCAAATAAAAAAATTACAAAATGAAAATAAAAAATTACAACATTCATATAACATAAATTGTGTTTTGAAGAGACTTTTTTTTTATTTTTGTTTGTTTGTAATAAATGTTTGTCTATCTGTTACGGTTTATTAGTTAAACAAAGGTTATCCAGATTGAAGATGTCATTAGTATTCCAAAAAAATTCAATACATACATCTTATTTGTTTATATCTTTGATATAGGCCATTTTAAACAAATCGTTACAGCAATTTTTGACAAAATCAATACCTTTGAAACTTTTTCCATGTAAAATGTAATTTAGGGTTGAGAGTTTTCCTGAAAATGTTTCTGACGCATCCTTGCAAGGTGTTGATCTTAAATATTAAATTTATTATTTAACTCGCTTTTCGTTTTTAAGTTATCATGTTCCAGATACACAGATAAAAACATATTCACTCAGGGACTGTTTGGCTAAAAATTGTTTCATTTATTATTTTTTTTTTTTAGTTTGAGAGGGCCCTAAAACATATATCAAGTAAAATCTCAATATCGCATTTTTGGGTGGAATGTAATTATTTCTCCACTAATTTACATTGTTACTAAGTAGAGAAATTAAAAATCACATAAATCAACATTTTTAAATAGATAAGAAAATTTTAAGTTAAGCTTGTGAAACTTAATGTTTTCTTAATATATTGCTTCAGTTTCAATTTTTACTTTAGTAACTAGTATATAGAGAAACTCCACCAGAAACTTCGATAGCGAGATTTCACCAGAAATACACGTTTTAGAGTCCCCTTATCTAAGAAAAGACCTTTTAGAAAAAGGCCCTTGTGTATAAATGTCGGCGTGCCTGAAAACCACCACTCTCCTTTTCATGGAAAAAAATTGACAATTTTAATTTCCTAAAAATATCTACAATGAGTTTTATTAAAATACCGTATATGAAATATATTTACATGATAAATAAACTGTGTATCTTGAGTTTTCTGGGAAAAACGGCCATTCTGGATGACTTGCACAAAACTGGTGAAGTATAAAAGGTAGTGTGATAGACAAAAACTTATCACACAACAAATTTAAATCTCATTAAAACACACAATTTATGTCCTTTTTTGCAGTTTACCATTTCCTTTGCCTGACAAACTGAATACTTTTATGCATGATTCCCTTCCCTTCATAGCTGAGCTATTTCTAACCAATATCTTCAACATGTTTCTCACTTTGTGAGAGTGGAGGGAGCCCTGAGTGATGTTTATCTTAAAACCGATGGAAGATGTCGTTCATCCTTCATCGCTTCAGTAGCCTCTTGTCAGTCCTCTCGGGTCTCTGAGGGAGGCTACTCCTTGCCCGCTTCTCCCCTTTTTGGGTGACATTCAAGCCATTCCAGACAATCAGCTTAGGCACCTACAACTACTGCGGGTGGTGGAGGTTGTTTCCCTGGGATACCAGGACAAGGCAGGGCTTACAATGTGGCGGTATCGCTGCATGCGGGTCTTCTGTTCAAGGTGATTACCTAAATCTTCCTAGACACCAAATACACCTCATACACTCATATCTACAGCGCAAATGCTTCTTTGTTTCAGTTGCGGGATACAAAATACACAAGGGTCAATGAGAGGTGGAGTCACCAAAGGCTCAGTGCTGTTCCCCAGCATTTAGTAGCCGGCCTACCTATTGAACGTCAACAAAACGCTGACGACGTGCTATTGCCCTGTACAAACAAAAGCCCACGCAAACCAATTCAAAAGCATTTCTGCTTTCTCCAAGCGTGGTGCGAACGTTGTCAGTTATCCGTCAATTCTCAGTAAAGCCACACCATTCCTCTCATTAAGCGCCGCTTTCCCGCGAGCTTCCTCACTGCACACAGGAGAGCTTAGGATTTTGGGCACTGGGGCTGCGGCCAGCTTGTTAAGTTGCGCCTTTTCAAGAGCTCCCATGATCCCCAAACTTGTGAGGTCTGAGGCATACCAGTGGACTCCAGACTGCTACTGCTTCATCGGACCTCCAGACTATTTATTCTGTCTGTTCACTTTTCCTATGGGACTCTTGCACGAAACCTCAGGTCTGCCATACTGGAGGACGAGATTACGCACCACATGGATAAATTCAAAGACCGCGTGCCCTTCCATCGGAGGATTCTCGTTAGATCTATTGGAGATTATAACCCCCAAAAGACGCCGCTTCAGTCGATACCAGCACCCACAAAGGGTATGCGGGTATCCCCAGTAACAAAGGAGCAATTTCACCAGCTGCTATGGCTGAGCTTCTAATGCACCCTTCTAAGTGTCTTTGTGATGCAAATATTTAAATGGAAGCCTCCAAATGAACACAATTTTGATAAAAACTTACAAACAGATAAACATGGAGCGTTTCATCTTGACTGGCAACCGTTGTGGAGTATCCTTACTACCCAATCTCATCAACACCCTACATACTGCAAACCTCATATTCCCGTCATTACGCGGTTAAAGCAACACGTCCTACACATCTGCCGGCTGCCCTCGGTCCGCCAGCTGCTCGTTATTTTCACGTTCTCATCTGATGGTAGCTAAACTCTAACAGGAGGGACCACACGTCTAACACTTCTTCGGGCTGCTCGGTCCGGCTGATCGTTGTTTTTAGTTGTTCATTTCTCCCTGGCCAAAGGCTTAGAAAACTTTATCAACAGCTCACAGCTGGTAACCCGAGAAGCTCTTATCAGTGATCATTATCGTGAAAGCTTGAAACCGATAATGCTATTCATGGTATTTAATTTTATATTTGTTTGTGTTCTAAGCCAATTTTTGTAGAATTGTTTTCCGAGATAAAGTTGCTCATGTATTCTTAGATTGATTTCGCTTCTTGAGCTTCGTGGATTACTTCCGGAATCCGTCTCACTATGTTTTGCGCTGTTTACGACGGTTGGTTTCTTGAGCTTCGTGGATTACTTCAGGAATCCATGTTGCGATGGTTTGCGCTGACTGCGATGGTTGGCTTCCTGTGGTACTTTTCTTCGCTTTGAAATTTTAGGTTTCCCAAGGTAAAACAGGGTTTCGTTTGGGTTTATCTCCTCGTTCTCTTCAGAATGTGAAGCTTCAGCGCATTCTTCTGCAGGTGCACCTTCCGCATCTGTGTCAACATCAGAACCTTCAAATAATCTCACCTGCGGTACTGCACGTAGTTAAAGCGGGCGTTAAAAACTATAACAAATCCAAAATATTTTGAATTATGGTAGGGCACTTTATAAATCTGCTGCGTGTTCTAAATTATAGTATCTTCTCTTCGCCATTGCATTTACCTAATAAACATCTGATAAAGCAAACACTTGTTAAGTCGCAATGTATTTGTATGCTGCAATGAGCTAAAATCGGCAAACGGACAGCTGGTTTAGCGGCTACTGCAATATTGGTCAGCTTCAGGAATAAGAATACAAAGGATTTATCGGTCTGAATACCACAAAAGAAACGGAATATTTGGCGGCAGAAACACAATTCGGTGTATACATGTGACTAACTTACGACTAACAAAAGTGTACGTTAGATTAGGGTAGTTCTACTGATTCAAAATACTGTACTCCGTAATTCAATATTGACATTTGAAACTGCAACATATGGTGGTTAACCGTCCTAGTCATCTTCCTCGAGTATCATCTGCTTGAGCTGGTGCAGTAACATATCGTAGAGAACCGTCCTAGTCATCTTCCACGAGCATTACCTTGAAATGGTGCAGCAACATATTTTAGAGAACCGTCCTAGTCATCTTCCGCGAGTGTCACATGCTTGAGTTGGTGCGGTAACATATCGTAGAGAACCGTCCTAGTCATCTTCCACGAGCATTACCTGCTTGAGCTGGTGCAGTAACATATCATAGAGAACCGTCCTATTCGTCTGCCGCAAGTGTCACCTGCTTGAGCTGGTGCAGTAACATATCCTAGAGAACCGACCTAGTCAATTTCCTCGAGTATCACCTGCTTAAGCTAGTGCAGTAACATATCGTAGAGAACCGTCCTAGTCATCTTCCGCGAGTATCACCTGCTTGAGCTAGTGCAGTAACATATAGAGAACCGTACCAGTCATCTTCTGCGAGTGCCACCTTCTTGAGCTGGTGCGGTAACATATCATAGAGAACAGTCCCTGGCATCTTCTGCGAGTGTCAACTGCTTGAGACGGTGCGGTAACATATCATAGAGAACCGTCCCTGGCATCTTCTGCGAGTGTCAACTGCTTGAGACGGTGCGGCAACATAGCATAGAGAATGGTCCTAGTAATCTTCCGCGAGTGTCACTTGCTTGAGCTGGTGCAGTAACATATCATAGAGAACCGTCCTACTCATATTCCGCGAGTGCCAACTGCTTGAGGTGGTGCGGTAACATATCATAGAGAACCGCCCTACTCATCTTCCGCGAGTATTACCTGCTTGAGCTAGTGCAGTAACATATCATAGAGAACCGTCCTACTGGTCTTCCGCGAGTGTCACTTGCTTGAGCTGGTGCGGTATCATATCATAGAGAACCGTCATACTCATCTTCCGCGAGTGTCACCTGCTTGAGCTAGTTCAGTAACATATAATAGAGAACCGTCCTACTGGTCCTCCGCGAGTGTCACCTGCTTGAGCTGGTGCAGTAACATATAATAGAGAACCGTCCTACTAGTCTTCCGCGAATGTCACAAGCTTGAGCTGTTGCGGTAACATATCCTAGAGAACCGTCCTACTGGTCTTTGGCCAGTGTCACCTGCTTGAGCTAGTGCGGTAACATATCCTAGAGAACCGTCCTACTGGTTGTCCGCGAGTGTCACCTGCTTGAGCTGTTGCGGTAACATATCGTAAGCAACCGTCCTAGTCGTCTTCCGCGAGTGTCGCCTACTTGAGCTGGTGCAGTAGCATATCATAGAGAACCGTGCTAGTCATCTACCGCGAGTATCACCTGCTTGAGATGGTGCGGCAACATAGCATAGAGAACCGTCCTAGTCATCTTCCGCGAGTGTCGCTTGCTTGAGCTGGTGCGGTAACATATCATAGAGAACCGTCCTAGTCATCTTCCGCGAGTGTCACCTGCTTGAGCTGGTGCAGTAAACTATCATAGAGAACCGTCCTATTCATCTTCCGCGAGTGTCATCTGGTTGAGCTAGTGCGGAAACATGTCCTAGAGAACCGTCCTACTAGTCTTCCGCGAAGTATCACCTTCTTGAGCTGGTGCAGTAACATATCATAGAGAACCGTCCAATTCGTCTGCCGCAAGAGTCACCTGCTTGAGCTGTTGCGGTAACATATCCTAGACAACCGTCCTACTGGTATTTGGCGAGTGTCACCTGCTTGAGCTATTGCGGTAACATATCCTAAACAACCGTCCTACTGGTCTTCCGCGAGTGTCACCTGCTTGAGCTGTTGCGGAAACATATCGTAAGGAACCGTCCTAGTCGTCTTCCGCGAGTGTCGCCTACTTGAGCTGGTGCAGTAGCATATCATAGAGAACCGTGCTAGTCATCTTCCACGATTATCACCTGCTTTAGCTGGTGCGTTAAAATATCCTAGAAAACCGTCCTACTGGTCTTCCCCGAGTATCAGCTGCTTGAGCTGGTACGGTAAAATATCCAATAGAACCGTCCTATTCATCTTCCGCGAAGTATCACCTGCTTGAGCTGGCGCAGTAACATATCGTAGAGAACCGTCCTAGTCATCTTCCGCGACCATCACCTGCTTGAGCTGGTGCGGTAAGATATCCTAGAGAACCGTCCTAGTCCTCTTCCGCGAGTGATACCTGCTTGAGCTGGTGCAGTAACATATCGTAGGAAACCGTCCTAGTCGTCTTCCGCTAGTGTCACCTGCCTTAGCTGGTGCAGTAACATATCATAGAGAACCGTCCTAGTCATCTTCCGCGAGGATCACCTGATTGAGCTGGTGCAGCAACATATCCTATAGAACAGTCCTACTGGTCTTCCGCGAGTATCACCTGCCTGATCTGGTGCAGTAACATATTGTAGAGAACCGTCCTAATCATCTTCCGCAAATATTACCTGCTTGAGCGGGTGCTGTAACATATCATAGAGAACCGTCCTAGTCATCTTCCGCAAGTGTCACCTGCTTGAGCTGGTGCAGTAACATATCCTAGTGAACCGTCCTAGTCGTCTTCCGCGAGTGTCACTTGCTTGAGCTGGTGCTGTTACATATCCTAGAGAATCGTCCTAGTCGTTTTCCGCAAATATCACCTGCTTGAGCTAGTGCGGTAGCATATCGTAGAGAACCGTCCTAGTCGTCTTCCGCGAGGATCACCTGCTTGAGCTGGTTCAGTAACATATCGTAGAGAACCGTCCTAGTCGTCTTCCACGAGTGTCACCTGCTTGAGCTGGTGCAGTACATATCGTAGAGAAGCGTCCTAGTCGTATTCCGCGAGTGTGACCTGCTTGAGCTGGTGCGGTAACATATCGTAGAGAAGCGTCCTAGTCGTCTTCCGCGAGTGTCACCTGCTTGAGCTGGTGCGGTAACATATCCTAGAGAACCGTCCTTGTCGTCTTCCGCGAGTATCACCTGCTTGAGCTACTGCGGTAACATTCGTAGAGAACCGTCCTACTGATTTTCCGCGAATATCACCTGTTTGAGCTGGTGCAGTAACATATCCAAATGAGACGTCCTAGTCGTCTGCCGCGAGTACCACCTGCTTGAGATGGAGCGGTAACATATCCTAGAAAACCATTATAGTCATCTTCCGCGAGTGTCACCTGTATGAACTGGTTCGGTAGCATATCGTAGAGTACCGTAATAGTCATCTTGAACGGGTGTCACCTGCTTAAGCTGGTGCAGTAACATATGGTAGAGAACCGTCCTAATGGTCTTCGAAGGTGTCACACACTTGAGCTAGTGCTGTAACATATCATAGGGAACCGTCCTACTGGTCTTCTTCGAGTGTCTCCTGCTTGAGCTGGTGCAGTAACATATCGTAGAGAACCGTCCTAGTCGTCCTCCACGAGTGTTACCTACCTTAGCTGGTGCGTTAACATATGCTAGAGAACCGTCCTAGTCGTCTTCCACGAGTATCACCTGCTTGAGCTACTGCAGTAACATATCCTACAGAACCGTCCTACTGGTCTTCCGCGAGTGTCACCTGCTTGAGCTAGTGCGGTAACATATCGTAGAGAACCGTCCTAGTCATCTTCCGCGAGTGTCACCTGATTGAGCTGGTGCGGTAACATATCCTAGAGAACCGGCCTACTGGTTTTCCGCGAGTGTCACCTGATTTAGCTGGTGCTGTAACATATCGCAGGGAACCGCCCTATTCATCTTCCGCGTGTATCACCTGTTTGCGCTGGTGCGGTAGCTTATCCTAGTGATCCGTCCTAATAGTCTTCCGCGAGTATCACCTGCTTGAGATGGTGTAGTTACATACCATAGAGAACCGTCCTACTGGTCTTCCGGGAGTGTTACCTGCTTTAGCTGGTGCAGAAAGATATGCTAGAGAACCGTCCTAGTCGTCTTCCGCGAGTGTCAGCTGCTTGAGCTGGTGCAGTAACGTATCATAGAGAACCGTCCTACTGGTCTTCCTCTAGTGTAACCTGCTTGAACTGGTGCGGTAACATATCCTAGAGATCCGTCCTAATGTTCTCCCGCGAGAGTCACCTGCTTGAGCTAGTGCGGTAACATATCGTAGAGAACCGTCCTAGTCGTCTTCCGCCTGTATCACATGCTTGATCTTGTGCGGAAACATATCCTAAAAAACCGTCATAGTCATCTTCAGCGAGTATCACCTGCTTCAGCTAGTGCAGTAACATATCCTAGAGAACCGTCCTACTGGCCTTCCGTGAGTGTCACCTGCTTGAGCTGGAGCAGTAACATATCGTAGAGAACCTTCCTAGTCGTCTTCCGCGAGTATCACCTGCTTGAGCTGGTTCAGTGACATATCCTAGTGATCCGTCCTAGTCGTCTTCCGCTAGTATCACCTGCTACAGCTGGTGCAGTAACATATCGTAGAGAACCTTCATAGTCGTCTTCCGCGAGTATCACCTGCTTGAGCTGGTGGAGTAACCTATCGTAGAGAGCCGCACTAGTCGACTTTCGTGAGTATCACCTACTTGAGCTTGGGCGGTAAAATATCGTAGACAACCGTCCTAATCATCTTTCCGGAGCTTCACGTGCTTGATCTGGTTCGGTAACATATCCTAGTGAACCGTCCTAGTCGTCTTCCGAGAGTTCCGCCTGCTTGAGCTGGTGCAGTAACATATCCTAGTGAACCATCCTAGTCATCTTCCACGAGTGTCGCCTAGTTGAGCTGGTTCAGTAACATATCCTATTGAACCGTCCTAGTCGTTTTCCGCGAGTGTCACCTGCTTGAGCTGCTGCAGTTACATATCCTAGTGAACCGTTCTAGTCGTCTTCCGCGAGTGTCACCTGCTTGAGCTGCTGCAGTAATATATCCTAGTGAATCGTCCTAGTAGTCTTCCGCGAGGTTCGCCTGGTTGAGCTGGTGCAGTAACATATCCTAGTGAACCGCCCTAGACTCCTTTCTCGAGTGTCACCTGCTTGAGTTGGTGCAGTCACATATCATAGAGAACCGTCCTAGTCGACTTCCGCGAGTATCAACTGCTTGAGCTATTGCAGTAACATATCCTACAGAGCCGTCCTACTGGTCTTCCACGAGTGTCACCTGCTTGAGCTAGTGCGGGAACATATGGTAGAGAAGCCGTCCTAGTGATCTTCCGCGAGTATCACCTGTTTGAGCAGGTGTGGTCAAATGTCGTAGATAACCGTCCTAGTCATCTTCTGCGAGTGCCACCTGCTTGAGCTTGTGCGGTAACGTATCGTAGAGAACCGTCCTTGGCATATTCTGCGAGTGTCACTTGCTTGAACTGTTGCAGTAACATATCGTAGAGAACCATCCTAGTCAACTTCCGGAGTGTCACCTGCTTGAGCTGGTGCGGTAACATATCCTAGGGAACTGTCCTAGTCATCTTCCGCGTGTATCACCTGCTTGAGCTGGTAAAGTAGCATATCGTAGAAAACCGTCCTAATCATCTTCCGCGAGTATCACCTGTTTGCGCTTGTGCGGCAGCTTTTCCTAGAGAACCGTACTAGTGGTCTTCCGCGAGTATCACCTGCCTGAGCTGGTGCAGTAACATATCGTAGACAACCGTCCTAATCATCTTCCGCAAGTATTACCTGCTTGAGCTGGTGCTTTAACATATCATAGAGAACCGTCCTAGTCATCTTCCACGAGCATCACCTGCTTGAGCTGGTACGGTAACATATCCTAGTGAACCGTCCTAGTCAGCTTTCGCGAGTGTCACCTGCTTGAGCTATTGTAGTGACATACCATAGAGACCCGTCCTAGTCATCTTCCGCGTGTCGCCTGCTTCAGCTAGTGCTGAAACATATCATAGAGAACCGTCCTACTGGTCTTCCGCCAGTGTCACCTCCCTGAGCTGTTGCAGTAACATATCCTAGAGAACCGTCCTAAAGGTCTTCCGCAAGTATTACCTGATAGTGTTGGTGCAGTAACATAGCCTAGAGAACCGTCCTAACGGTCTTCCGCGAGAATCACCTGCTTGAGCTGGTGCACTAACATATCATAGAGAACCGTCCTACTGGTCTTCCGCAACTGTTACCTGTTTGACCTGTTGCAGTAACTTATCGTAGACAACCGTCCTAGTCATTTTCCGCAAGTGTCACCTGCTTGAGCTGGTGCGGTAATATATCATAGAGCACCGTCCTACTCATCTTCCGCGAGTGTCACCTGTTTGAGCTGGTGCGGTAACATATCCTAGAGAACCGTCCTAGTTGCCTTCTGCGAGTGTCACCTGCTTGAGCTGGTGCAGTAACATATTCTAGAGAACCGTCCTACTGGTCTTCCACGAGTGTCACCTGCTTGAGCTCGTGCTGTAACATATCCTAGAGAACCGTCCTACTGGTCTTCCGCCAGTGTCATCTGCTTGAGCTTGTGCGGTAACTTATCGTGGAGAACCGTGCTACTGGTCTTTCGCGAGAGTCACCTGCTTGAGCTAGTGCGGTCGCATATCGTAGAGAACCGTCCTAATGGTCTTCCGGAGTGTCATTTGCTTGTGCTGGTGCAGTAACATATCGTAGGGAACCGTCCTAGTCGTCTTCCGCGAGTGTCACCTGCTTGAGCTAGTGCAGTAGGATATCGTAGAGAACCGTCATAGTCGTCTTTATTGAGTGACCCTACTTGAGCTGGTGCAGTATATATCACAGAGAACCGTCCTACTAATCTTACGCGAGTGTCACCTGATAGAGCTGGTACAGTAACATATCCTAGAGAGCCGTCCTACTGGTCTTCCGCGAGTATCACCTGCTTGAGCTGGTGCAGTAACCTATCCTAGAGATCCGTCCTAGTCGTCTTCCGCGAGTGTCACCTGCTTGAGCTGGTGCAGTAACATATCATAGAGATCCGTCCTGCTGGTCTTCCGCGTTTGTCACCTAATTGAGCTGGTGCGTAACATATCATAGTGAACCGTCCTACTGGTCTTCCGCGAGTGTCACTTGGTTGAGCCGGTGCAATAACACATCCTACAGAACCGTCCTACTGTTCTTCCGCGAGTGTCACCTGCTTGACCTGGTGCAGTAACATATCGTAGAGAACCGTCCTAGAAATCTTCCTGGAGTGTCACCTGCTTGAGCTGGTGCGGTAACTTATCCTAGAAAACCGTCCTAATGGTCCTACGCGAGTATCACCTGCTTGAGCTGGAGCGGTAACATATCATAGAGAACCGTCCTACTGGTGTTCCGTGAGTGTCTCCTGCATGAGCAGGTGCAGTAAGCTATCCTAGAGAACCGTCCTAGTCGTCTTTCGCGAGTGTCACCTGCTTGAGCTGGTCCAGTAACATATCATACAGAACCGTCCTACTGGTCTTCCGCCAGTGTCACCTGCTTGAACAGGTGCGGTAACATATTCTAGTGAACCGTCCTGCTGGTCTTCCGCGAGTGTCACATGCTTGAGCTTGTGCGGTAACATATCCTAGAGAACCGTCCTAGTCGTCTTCCGCGAGTGTCACCTGCTTGACCTGGTGCAGTAACATATCGTAGAGAACCGTCCTAGAAATCTTCCTGGAGTGTCACCTGCTTGAGTTGGTGCAGTAACATATCGCAAAGAACCGTTCTAGTCGTCTTACGCGAGTATCACCTGTTTGAGCTGGTACAGTAACATATCCTAGTGAACCGTCCTAGTCGTCTTCTGCGAGTATCACCTACTTGAGCTGGGGCAGTAACATATCGTAAGTAACCGTCCTATTCGTCATCCGCGAGTATCACCTGCTTGAGCTGGTGCAGTAACTTATCGTAGAGAGCCGTCCTAGTCGTCATTCGCCAGTATCCCCTGTTTGAGCTAGTGCGGAAACATATCATAGAGAACCGTCCTATTGGTCTTCCGCGAATGTCACCTGCTTGAGCAGGTGCGGTAACATATCCTAGAGAATCGTCCTACTCGTCGTTCGCGAGTGTCGCATGCTTGAGCTAGTGCGGTAACATTTCATAGAGAGCCCTCCTACTGGTCTTTACCGAATATCACCTGCTTGAGCTGGTGCAGTAACATATACTAAAGAAACGTCCTACAGTTTTTCCGCGAGTGTCACCTGCTTCAGCTGATGTACTAACATATCGTAGAAAACCGTCCTAGTCATCTTTCGCGAATGTTACCAGTTTGAGCTATTGCGGTAACATATCTTAGAGAAGCGTCCTAGTCGTCTTCCGCGAGTGTTACCAGCTTGAGCTGGTGCGGTAGCTTATACTAGAGAACCGTCCTAGCCATCTTTCACGAGTATCACCTGCTTGAGCTGGTGCGGTAAGATGTCCTAGAGAACCGTCCTACTGGTCTTCCGTGAGTAGCACCTGAATGAGCTGGTCCAGTAGTATATCACAGAGAGCCGTCCTACTGGTGTTCTGCGAATATCACCTTCTTGAGCTAGTGCGGTAACATTTGGAAGAGAACTGTCCTAGTCAACTTCCGCGAGTATCACCTGCTTGAGCTGGTGGGGTAACATATTGTAGGGAACCGTGCTAGTCATCTTCCGCGAGGGTCACCTGCTTGAGCTGGTGCGGTAACATAATCTAGAGAATATCCTAATCATCCTCCGCGAGTAATATCTGCTTGAGCTGGTGCAGCAGCATATCGTAGAAAACCGTCCTAGTCATCTTCCGGGAGTGTCACCTGCATGAGCTGGTGCAGTAACATGTCGTAGAGAACCGTCGTAATCATCGTCCGCGAGTATCACCTGCGTGAGCTTGTGCAGCAGCATATCGTAGAAAACCGTCCTAGTCATCTTCCGGGAGTGTCACCTGCATGAGCTAGTGCAGTAACATATCCTAGTGAGTCCTTCTAGTCATCTTCCGCGAGCATCACCTACTTGAGCTGGTGCAGTAACATATCGTAGAGAGCCGTATTAGACGTCATTCGCGAGTATCACCACTTGAACTAGTGCGGAAACATATCATAGAGAACCGTCCTACTGGTCTTCCGCGAGAGTCACCTGCTTGAGCTGTTGCGGTAAGATATCCTAGAGAACCGTTCTACTGTTCTTTGGCGAGTGTCACCTGCTTGAGCTAGTACGGTAACATATCCTAGCGAACCGCCATAACGGTCTTCAGCGAGTGTCTCCTGCTTGAGCTGTTGCGGTTATAATTTCAAGGGAACCGTCCTAGTCGTCTTCCGCGAGTTTCACCTGCTTGAGCTGGTGCAGTAACATATCATAGAGAACCGTCCTAATCATCTTCCGCGGTAATAACCTGCTTGAGCTGGTGCAGTAGCATATCCTAGAAAACCGTCCTAGTCGTCTTCCGCGAGTATCACCTGCTTGAGCTGGTGATGTAGCAAATCGTAGAGAACCATCCTAGACATCTTCCTGGAGTGTCACCTGCTTGAGCTGGTGCAGTAACATATCCCAAAGAACCGTTCTAGTCGTCTTTCGCGAGTATCACCTGTTTGAGCTGGTACAGTAACATATCCTAGTGAACCGTCCTAGTCGTCTTCTGCGAGTATCACCTACTTGAGCTGGTGCAGTAACATATCGTAGGGAACCGTGCTAGTCGTCATCCGCGAGTATCACCTGCTTGAGCTGGTGCAGTAACTTATCGTAGAGAGCCGTCCTAGTCGTCATTCGCCAGTATCACCTGTTTGAGCTAGAGCGGAAACATATCATAGAGAACCGTCCTATTGGTCTTCCGCGAATATCACCTGTTTGAGCTGGGGCGGTAACATATCCTAGAGAATCGTCCTGGTCATCTTCCGCGAGTATCATCTGCTTGAGCTAGTGCAGCAGCATATCGTGGAGAACCGTCCTACTGGTCCTCCGCGAGTGTCACTAGCTTGAGCTAATGCTGTAACATATCCTAGGGAACCGTCCTAGTCGTCTTCCACGAGTGTTACCTGCTTGAGCTGGTGCGGTAACATATCCCAGAGAACCGACCTTGTCGTCTTCCGCGGGTATCACCTGCTTGAGGAAGTGCAGTAACGTATCCTAGAGAACCGTCGTACTGGTCTTCCGCGAGTGTCACCTGCTTGAGCTAGTGCGGTAACATATGGTGGAGAACCGTCCTGGTCACCTTCCGCGAGTATCACCGGCTTGAGCTGGTGCAGTAACATATCGTAGAGAACCGTCTTAGTCATCTTCTGCGAGTGTCACCTGCTTGAGCTGGTGCGGTTACATATCGTAGAGTACCGCCCTAGTCGTTTTCCGCGAGTGTCACCTCTTGTGCTGGTGCGGTAACATATCATAGAGAACGGTCCTAGTCTTCTTCCGCGAGTGTCATCTGCTTGAGATATTGTGGTAATATATCGTAGAGAACAGTTCTAGTCATCTTCCGCGAGTGTCACCTGCTTGAGCTGGTGCGTTGACATATCCTGCAGAACCGTCCTACTGGTCTTCTGCGAGTGTCACTTGATTCAGCTGGTGCTGTAAAATATCCTAGAGAACTGTCCTACTGGTTTTCTGCGAGTGTCACCTGCTAGAGTTGGTGCAGTTACATATCGTAGAGAACCGTCCTAGACGTCTTCCGTGAGTGTCACCTCTTTAGCTGGTGCGGTAACATGACCTAGAGCACCCTCCTAGTCGTCTTCCGCGAGTGTCACCTGTTTGAGCTGGTGCAGTAACATAGCGTAGAGAAGCGTCCTACTGGTCTTCCGCGAGTGTCACTTGCTTGAGCTAGTGCTGTAACATATCCAAGGGAACCGACCTACTGGTATTCCGCGTGTGTCTGCTGCTTGAGCTGGTGCATTAGCATATCGTAGAGAACCGTCCTAGTCGTCTTCCGCGAGTATCAATTTCTTGAGCTAGTGCAGTAACATATCCTAAAGAACCATCCTACTGGTCTTCCGCGAGTGTCGCCTTTTTGAGCTAGTGCGGTAACATATGGTAGAGAACCGGCCTAGTCGTCTTCCGCGAGTATTACCGGCTTGAGCTGGTGCGGTAGCATATCGTAGAAAACGGTTTTACTGGTCTTCCGCGAGTGTCACCCACTTGAGCTGGTTCGGTAACATATCCTAGAGAACCGCCCTAGTCGTCTTCCGCGAGTGTCACCCTTGAGTTGGTGCGGTAGCATATCTTAGAAAACTGTCCTAGTCGTCTTCCGCGAGTGTCACCTGCTTGAGCTAGTGTGAGAACATATCGCAGAGAACCGTCCTAGTCATCTTCCGCGAGTGTCATCTGCTTGAGCTGGTTCTTTAACATATCCTGCAGAACCGTCCTACTGGTCTTCCGCGAGTGTCACCTGCTTGAGCTAGTGCCGTAACATATTGTAGAGAGCCGTCCTAGTCATCTTCTGCGAGTGTCACCTGCTTGAGCAGTTGCAGTAACATATCGCAGAGAACCGTCTCAGTCATATTCCGCGAGTGTCATCTGCTTGAGCTAGTGCTTTAACATGTCCTGCAGAACCGTCCTACTGGTCTTCCGCGAGTGTCACCTGATTGAGTTGGTGCGTTAACATGTCCTACAGAACCGTCCTGCTGGTCTTCCGCAAGTGTCCCCTCATTTAGCTGGAGCGGTAACATATCCTAGAGAACCGCCTTAGTCGTCTTCCGCTAGTATCGCCTGGTTGAGCTGGTGCAGTAACATATCCTAGAGAACCGTCCTACTGGTTTTCCGCGAGTGTCACCTGCTTGAATAGTTGCAGTAACATATACTAGAGAACCGTCCTAGTCGTCTTCCGCGAGTGTCGCGTCTTGAGCTGGTTCGGTAACATATCACAGAGAACCGTCCTACTGGTCTTCTGGGAGTGTTGGCTGCTTTAGCTGGTGCAGTAACATATCCTAGCGAACCGTCCTAGTCGTCTTCCGCGAGTGTCACCTGCTTGAGCTGGTGCAGTAGCATATCATAGAGACCAGTGCTACTGCTTTTCCGCGATTGTCCCTGCCTGAACTGGTGCGGTAACATATTCTAGTGAACCGTCCTACTGGTCTTCCGCGAGTGTCAGCTGCTTGAGCTGGTGCAGTAACATATCCTAGAGAACCATCCTACTGTTGTTCCGCGAGCTATAGCTGCTTGCACTAATGCGGTTACATATCGTAGAGAACCGTCCTAATGGTCTTCGGCGAGTGTCATCTGCTTGTGCTGGTGCAGTAACATATCGTAGAGAACCGTCCCCGTCGTTTTCCGCGAGTATCTCCTGCTTGAGCTGGTGCAGAGACATATCGTAGAGAACCATCCTAGTCGTCTTTCGTGAGTATCACCTGCTCGAGCTTTGGGGGTAACATATCGTAGAGAACCGTCGTAGTTATCTTCCACGAGCATCACCTGCTTGAGCTGGTGCGGTAACATATCCTAGTGAACCGTCATAGTCGTCTTCCGCGAGTGTCACCTGATTGAGCTGGTTGAGTAAAATATCATATTGAACCGTCCTACTGGTCTTCCGCGAGTGTCACATGCTTGAGCTGGCGCGGTAACATATCCTAGTGAACCGTCCTAACGGTCTTCCGCGAATGTCACATGCTTGAGCTGGTGCAGTAACATATCCTAGAGAACCGTCGATCTGTTCTTCTCGGAGGGTCACCTTCTTGAGCTAGTGCAGCAACATATCCTAGAAAACGGTCCTAGACGTCTACCGCGAGTGTCACCTGCTTGAGCTGATGCAGTAACATATCCTAGTGACCCGTTCTAGTCGTCTTACTTGAGTAACACCTGCTTGAGCTGGTGCAGAAACATATCGTAGAGAGCCGTCCTAGTCGTCACTCGCGAGTACCACCTGCTTGAGCTTGTGCGGAAACATATAGAGAAGGGACCTACTGGTCTTCCGCGAATGTCACCTGCTTGAGCTGGTGCAGTAACATATCCTAGAAAAGCAACCTACTGGTCTTCCGCGAGTATCTACTGCTTTTGCTTGTGCATTAATATATCGTAGATACCCGCCCTATCGGTCTCCCGCGAGTGTCACCAGCTTGAGCCTGTTGAGTAACATATCTTAGAGAACCGTCCGAGTCGTCTTCCACGAGTGTCACCTGGTTGAGCTGGTGCAGTAAAATGTTGTAGAGAACCGTTCTAATCGTCTTCCGCGAGTGTCACCTGCTTGAGCTGGTGCGGTAACTTTTCGTAGAGAATCGTCCTATTCGTCTTCCGCGAGTATCACCTACTTGAGTTAGTGCAGCAACATATGCTAGAGAACCGTCCTACTAGTCTTCCGCGAATGTCACCTGCATGAGCTAGTGCGGTAACATATCGTAGAGAACCGTCCTAGTCATCTTCTGCGAGTGTCACCTGCTTGAGCCGTTACAGTAACATATCGCAGAGAACCGTCCTAGTCAACCGCCGCGAGTGTCACCTGCTTCAGTTGGTACGTTAACATGACCTACAGAACCGACCTACTGGTCTTCCGCGAGTGTCACCTAATTGAGCTGGTGCGGTGACATATCCCAGAGAACCGTCCTACTGAATTTCCGCGAGTGTCACCTGCTTGAGCTGTTGCAGTAACATATCTTAGAGAACCGTCCTAGTCGTCTTTAAGGAATGAAACGTCTTGAGCAGGTGCGGCAACATATCATAGAGAACCTTCCTACTGCTCTTCCGCGAGTGTCACCTGCTTGAGCTGGTGCAGTAACACATCCTAGAGAACCGTCTTACTTGTGTTCCTCGAGTTACACCTGCTTGAACTAGTGCGGTTACATATCGTAGAAAACCTTCCTAGTTGACTTCCGCGAGTGTCACTTGCTTGAGCTGGTGCGGTAACATATCGTAGAGAACCGTCCTCCTCGTCTTCCGCCAGTATCACCTGCTTGAGCTAGTGCGGTAACATATCCTAGCGAACCGTCCTAGTCGTCTTCTGCGAGTATCACCAGCCTGAGCTGGTGTAGTAACATTTCGCAGAGAAACGTACTAGACGTCTTCGGTGAGTATCACCTGCTTGAGCTAGTGCAGTAACATCCTAGAGAATCGTCCTACCGGTCTTCCGCGGGTTTCACCTGCTTGAGCTAGTGCAGTAACATATCGTAGAGAACCGTCCTAGTCGTCTTCCGCCAGTATCACCTGCTCGAGCTCGTGCAGTAACATATCGTAGAGAGCCGTCCTAGTCGTCTTCCGCGTGTCACCTGCTTCAGCTAGTGCTGTAACATATCATAGTGAACCGTCCTAGTGGTCTTCCGCGAGTGTCACCTGCTTGAGCTGGTCCAGTAACATATCCTACTGAACCTTCCTAGTCGTCGTCCGCGAGTGACACCTTCTTGAGCTGATACAGTTACATATCCTAGACAACCGGCCTACTGGTCTTCCGCTAGTATCACCTGCTTGAGCTGGTGCATTAACAAATCATAGAGAACCGTTCTACTCGTCTTCCGCGAGTGTCACCTGCTTGAGCTGGTGCGGTAACATATCATAGAGCACCGTCCTACTCATCTTCCGCGAGTGTCACCTGTTTGAGCTGGTGCGGTAACATATCGTAGAGAACCGTCCTAGTCGTCTTCATCGAGTGACACCTACTTGAGCTGGTGCAGTACATATCACAGAGAACCGTCCTGCTAATCTTCCGCGAGTGTCACCAACTTGAGCTGGTGCGTAAGCATATCGTAGAGAACCGTTCTACTGGTCTTCCGCGAGTGTCACCTGCTTGAGCTAGTACTGTAACATATCCTAACGGATTTTCCTACTGGTCTTTCGGGAGTATCGCCTTATTGTGCTGGTGCAGTAACATATCATAGAGAAACGTCCTATTGGTCTTCCGCGAGTGTCACCTGCTTGAGCTAGTGTCATAGCATATCCTAGAAAGCAGTCCTAGTCGTCTGCCGCGTGTGTCACCTGCTTGATCTAGTGCGGTAGCATATCATAGAGAACCGTCCTAATCCTCTTCCGCGAATGTCACCTGCTTGAGCTGGTACAGTAGCATATCCTTGAGAACCGTCCTAGTCATCTTCCGCTAGTGTCACCTGCTTGAGCTGGTGCAGTAACATATCATAGAGAACCGTCCTAGTCGTCTACCGCGAGTGTTACCTGTTAAGACAGTGCAGTAACATATCATTGAGAAACGTCTTAGTCGTCTTCCGCGAGTATCACCTGCTTGAGCTTGTGCAGTAACATATACTAGAGAACCGTCCTACTACTCTTCCGCGAGTGTCACCTGCTTGAGCTGGTGCAATAACATTTCATAAAGAATCGTCCAATTGGTTTTCCGCGATTGTCAGCTGCTTGAGTTGGTGCAGTAACATATCCTAGAGAAGCGTCCAACTTATCTCCGCCAGTATCACCTGTTTGAGATGGTGCAGTAACATATCGTAGAGAACCGTACTAATCATCTACCGCGAGTATCACCTGCTTGAGCTGGCGCAGTTACATATCGTAGAGAACCGTCTTTCGCGAGTGTCGCCTGCTTGAGCTAGTTTTGTAATATTTCATAGAGAACCGTCCTACTGTTCTTCCGCGAGCATCACCTGCTTGAGCCGGTGCGGTATAATTGCCTAGAGAACCGTTCTAGTAGTCTTCCGCGAGTATTTCCTGCTTGAACTGCTGCAGTAGCCTTACGTAGAGATCAGTCCCACTTGTCTTCAGTGAGTATCGCCTGTTTAAGATGGTGCAGTAACATATCGTAGAGAACCGTCCTACTGGTCTTCCGGGAGTATCACCTGCTTGAGCTAGTGCAGTATCATATCCAAGTGAACCGTCTTAGTTGTCTTCCGCGAGTGTCACCGGCTTGAGATGGTGCTGTAACATATCATAGAGAACCGTCCTAGTCGTCTTCCTCGAGTGTCACCTGCTTGAGCTGGTGTAGTAAGATATCGTAGTGAGCCGTCCTAGTAGTCTTCCGCGAGTATCACCTGCTTGAGCCCGTGCCGTTACATATCGTAGAGAACCGTGCTAATCGTCTTCCGCGAGAATGACCTGCTTTAGCTGGAGCAGTAACATATCGTAGAGAACCGTCCGAGTAGTCTTCCGCGAGTATCACCTGCTTGAGCCCGTGCCGATACATATCGTAGAGAACCATGCTGGTCGTCTTCCGCGAGAATCACCTGCTTTAGCTGGAGCAGTAACATATCGTAGAGAACCGTCGGAGTCGTCTTCCGCGAGTGTCACCGGTTTGAGCTGGTGCAGTAACATATCCTTGTGAACCGTCCTAGTGGTCTTCCGCGAGTGTCACCTGCTTGAGCTGGTGCAGTAACATGTCCTAGAGAACCGTCATATTCATTTTCCGCGTGTGTCACCTGCTTGAGATGGTGCAGTAACATAACCGTCCTACTGGTCTTCCGCGAGTATCTCCTGTTTAGCTGGTGCAGTAACATATCCTTGTGTACCGTCCTAGTCGTCTTCCGTGAGTGTCACCTGCTTGAGTTGGTGCAGTAACTTAACCTAGAGAACCGTCCTAGTTGTGTTCCGCGAGTACCACCTGCTTGAGCTGGTGCAGTGACATATCTTAGAGAACCGTAATAGTCGTCTTCCGCGATTGTCACCCTCTTGAGCTGGTGTAGTAACATATGCTAGAGAACCGTCCTAGTCATCTTCCGCGAGTGTCACCTGCTTGAGCTGGTGCAGTAACATATCATAGAGAACCGTCCTAGTCATCTTCCGCGTGTGTCACCTGCTTGAGCTGGTGCCATAACATATCGTAGTGAACCGTCCTAGTCGTCTTCAGCGAGTGTCACCTGCTTGTGGAGGTGCAATAATATATCCTAGTGAACCGTCCTACTGGTCTTCCGCGAGTGTTACTTGCTTGAGCTGCAGCAGCAACATATACTAGAGAACTGTCCTAGTCGTCTTCCGCGAGTGTCACCTGCTTGAGCTGATGCAGTAACATATCCTAGAGAACCGCCCTAGTTGTCTTTCGCAAGTGCCGGCAGCTTGAGCTATTGCGGTAACATATCATAGATAAGGGTCCTACTCGTCTTCCGCGAGTGTCACCTGCTTGAGCTGTTGCAGTTACATATCCTAGAGAACCGTCCTACTGGTCTTCCGCGAGTGAACCGTCCTAGTCGTCTTTCGCGAATGTCACCTGCTTGAGCTGATGCAGTAACATCGTAGACAACCGTCCTATTCATCTTCCGCGATTGTCACCTGCTTGAGCTGGTGCGGTAAGATATCATGGAGCACCGTCCTACTCATCTTCCGCAAGTGTAACCTGTTTGAGCTGGTGCGTTAACATATCCTAGAGAACCGTCCTATTGGTCTTCCGCGGGTGTCACCTATTTGAGCTTGTGCGGTAACAAATCGTAGAGAACCGTCCTACTGTTCTTCCGCTAGTGTCACTTGCTTGAGTTAGTGCGGTAACATATCGTGGAGAAACGTCTTAATGGTCTTCCGCTAGAGTCACCTGCTAGAGCTTGTGAGGTAGCATTACGTAGAGAACCGTCCTAATGGTCTTCCGCGAGTGTCACTTGCTTGAGCTAGAGCGGTAATATATCATAGAGAACCGTCCTAGTCGTCTTCCGCGAGTGACACCTGCTTGAGCTGGTGCAGTATGATATCGTAGTGAACCGTGCCAGTCGTCTTTCGCGAGAATCACCTGCTTGAGCTGGTGCAGTAACATATCCTAGTGAACCGTACTAGTCGTCTTCCGCGAGTGTCACATGCTTGAGGTGGTGCAGTAACATATCGTAGAGAATCGTCCTAGTCGTTTTCCGCGAGTATCACCTGCTTGAGCTGGTGCGGTAACATATCCTAGAGAACCGTCCTAGTCGTCTTTCGCGAGTATCTCCTGCTTGAGCTGGTGCAGTAATATATCGTAGAGAACCGTTCTAGTCGTCTTCTGCGAGTATCTCCTGCTTGAGCTGGTGCAGTACCATATCGTAGAGTACAATCCTAGTCGTCTTCCGCCATATCACCTGTTTGAGTTAGTGCAGTAACATATCCCAGAGAACCGTCCTAGTCGTCTTTCGCGAGTAGCTCCTGCTTGAGGTGGTGCAGTAACATTGCGTAGAGAACCGTTCTAGTCGTCTTCCGCGAGTATCACATCTTGAGTTAGTGCAGTAACATTTCCTAGAGAACCGTCCTCTTTGTTTTCCTCGAGTATCAGCTGCTTCAGCTGGTACAGTAACATATCCTAGAGAAACGTTTTAGTCGTCTTCCGCGATTATCACATCTTGTGTTAGTGCGGTAACATATCCTGTTTGTCTTCCGCGAGTATCAGCTGCTTGAGCTGGTACAGTAACATATCCTAGAGAACCGTCCTAGTTATTTTCCGTGAGTATCACCTGCTTGAGTTAGTGCAGTAGCATTTGCTAGACAGCCGTCCTATTCGTCTTCCGCGAGTATCATCTGCTTTAGCTGGTGCGGTAACATATCCTAGAGAACCGTCCTCTTTGTCTTCCGCGAGTATCAGCTGCTTGAGCTGGTACAGTAACATATCCTAGAGAACCGTCCTTGTCGTCTTCCGCGAGTATCACCTGCTTGAGCTGGTACAGTAACATATCGTAGAGAACCGTCCTAGTTGTTTTCCGCGAGTATCACCTGCTTGAGTTAGTGCAGTAGCATTTGCTAGACAGCCGTCCTATTCGTCTTCCGCGAGTATCATCTGCTTTAGCTGGTGCGGTAACATATCCTAGAGAACCGTCATAGTCGTCTTCGGCGAGTGTCACCTGTTTGAGCTAGTGCGGTAACATATCCTAGTGAGCCGTCCTAGTCGTCTTTCGCGAGTGTCACCTGCTTGAGCTGATGCGGTAACATATCTTAGTGAACCGTCCTAGACGTCTTCCGCGGATATCGCGATCATTTAATGCATGAATTGTCACCAGCTGTTCAAAAAATTGTGTATCAGGTGGGCAGCTCGAAGACAAAACGATGCATTTAGCAGTAGCTCTGAGTTTTCTGTAGCGGTATCATGAAAATGGCGGTGAGCTCCTTGATAGAATCGTCACAGTCATTTCTCACTTTACCCGAGAAAGCTAGCATCAGTCAACATGATTGTTGCAGTGGATCTTCACGGTGGAGAAACAGTTGATGCTGACCGTTACTGTGAAACACTGTGGAAATTGCGATAAGGGACGTGGCATGCTTACTGCAACATTGCTCCAGCACAATGTTTCTCCACTTACGACTCGGCGCACAGTAACTGTTTTGCAGAGTACGTCTGTTAGCTGTATGATCATCCACCTCACAATCCTGATCTTGCTCCCAGGATTTCCATCTGTCCTCGCACCTCAAGAAATTCCTGTCCTGTTTTGACAAAGCGCCTGTTACACACTGGTTCCATTAGTAGGTGGCAAACTTCTCTAGACACAGGAATTCAAAAGTTCATCCCAGTATGACAAGTGTCTCGAAACATTGCTGTACTTGCTGACAATAAAGTTTTTCAGGTAACTATGTTATCTATGTTTTCAAAAATAGGTAAACTTACTTTCTGGATGCACCTTGTAGAAGCAAAAGAGCCTCTAATTGAGATGAAATGAGATTGAAATGCACGTTAAATACCGGCTGCAGCACTCAAACTACCTTCATATACCACGAAAGTACTGTAAAAGGAGTAGACGCATTATCCAACAAAAGCATCGAAAATCCTCTCCCGGTAGACAAAGGACTCTCAACGTGCCGCGAATTTACTTAAAAGGGAGGCACATCTTTTATAGTCCAAATTTACCTCTTCCAGAGCCATAAATACCCTCAAAGTGCACGGAATGAGAACAGCTTCTGGAAGTAGCAGTCCTAATATTCCAAAATGTCTATTCAATGCCCCAAAATATCAGTACTAGATCCTGAAATTCCCTTAAAGTGGTACAGAAGAACCTTAAAAGTACACGGATACTTGCTTAATCATACAAAGTACTTTCAAGATACTAAGAAATCACTGAGAAATGGTAAAATACCAAACCCTAAGCTTAAAAACTATTCTAGAGCACCAAATTAACCTTAAGATAGATGAAATGCCTTTAAAAGCATTCAGGAAGCAGTAATTATGTACAGCATGCAGTCCTCAAGAGATCCTCAAAATGACACGAAATGACTGAAAAGGAGCTAAAGTTGGTAAAACATAAAATACTGAAAATGGTCCTCATATTGCGCGAAAAGGATGACAAGATGCAAAAATTTCGTTTTAACGAACAAAATAATAAGTATATCCACAAAATCCCGAAATTGCTTTTTCTACGCCTTACGAATTACTTGAAAGTGACTTAAATAATATCAACCTTCCTTCAAATCACCTAACTTATTTCGACCAGCATTCTAAACTGTAAATGTGTTCTCAGCAAAACTCTAAAATCTGTTAAATCCTTGGAATAATTATTTCGCCAAAAATGTGTCATTTAGTGGTGTTACTTACCTATTCACAGTACTTTCTAGGATATACATTCTCAATAACAGCCAAAGAGAAAGAAGTTTCATAAAACTATGCTAAGATTTTAAGTGAAAAGTAATTATAAATTAAAAAAATTGCTGAAATTAAAGTGAGATGAGCCTCTGTTATTTTGGAATTAGTAATGTCTTATTGTATTAGTTTTTGAGCTATTTTATGTAGTAACCTGTATCTTTAAGTGCAGTGATGCTTTTAAAGGATTGCCTGCAAAGAAAGAAAATGCCAGAATTTCGGAAACGTACACATAATACGCCCTATATAACATCAGGCTTCAGCTCTTGAATATTTCGATTATAAACATTTAACACACATTAGAGAGTTTTCTTCAACAGACATTCCCTGATTTCTGATTTCAGTTCAAAAAACTTTCATGTCATACTATTTTACGTTAAGGCAGATAATATCAATCCCTGTGAGGTTAAAAACGTTCCGAAGACCAGCTTCCGAAGTTAGTTTAGATTTGTATATTTAACGAAGCAGACATTATGGCTGAAGTCCATGTTACACATCTTGCGTTCTTTGCTATGAAACAGAATTGCTACAGTGAGATAACAAACTGCCACAATCTCAAACTTTTATTAAAACCTTCGCATGGTAATTTCTCAACGAGAAGTACTTTTTGGTAATTATAATTCAGCAGCTTCGTGTAGTGGTTAAAAAGAACACCGAAGCTTCCAAATTTGTTTCTCTACATAAATACAATTCTAATTAAAAACACATTTCCATTCATTTAAAACATAGAGTAAACTTTTCACCAGAATCGAAGGTATAAGTATAAAATTAGAGCGAGAAGTTGGGATCATTTTGCTGGGAGTGTAAATCATATCTATAAAATGTGCTCACCAAAAGATAAGGTATATAATATTGTGCTGCTCAAGAAAAATAATCACATTGGCTTTATAAAACCCAGATTGATGTTTGGCAAAATTGGCATAATCTATCATTCAGATAATGTATTTATTAATGCGTTAATTATGATTAGTGAGATGTTGGCTGAAAATGTTTGATATTTGCATATTTTGAATGACGCTACATTTATAGATATCTATATGAGAATATATTTCCTTTAAATGAAAAATGGAGTAAAGAAGAGAAAACAGAATTCAAGATGTAGCATACTTACGTATTACCATAAAAAACCCGTGAATATTATGTAGACGTTGTAGGGCAAATAGGTATTTTAAATTCCTTTTACGTGTATTTGTTACTGCTGGGGGTTTCGCCGTGTCTCGTTTAATCTAGAGGTATTTATAGTCATTTTCAAATTTCTTGATACCTTGTATTTCTTTTAAAACGGCTTATCGTGGTATTTTTAATATATAGTGTGAGCATGTAGTAAATAATAAGACAGCCCATATGCAATAGAATCTCGTAGCTGTATGATTGATCTGAATAGTAATTCATATTATTATTATTATTGTTATTATTATTATTATTATTATAAAATGTGTTTAATTTCTTAATGTTTATATTAGGCTTTTAAGGAAGCTGGAATATATGCAGCTTACCATAAAAATTATAGCATATGCTTTTCTAATTTATTTTAAAGTTGTAAAGACTTTCAAATTTGGCCTTCGTTCTTCTCTTCCCTAAGTTAGAGATTCTCGTAAAGGAGATCAGCGAAAAAGATTTTATTTAGTCACATATTGCGCATACAATTATTTAAAATAAATTCTGGATGAAGACCAAATAGTTGAGAGGTAAAACAGTCCTACAGAGCTGGAAATGTGGCAGTGACGCCGAAAGAGCAAGGAAGAGAAGAAGAAGGCAAGGATGTGAGGTGGCAATATAAAGTGATTGGGCAATTACATGAAGTTTAGAGGCAAGATTCAAATCCGGGATCGCTGCGTGCTACTGGACCGGAAGTTACACTGAAGGTTGCAATCCTTGAAAGGATGCTTGGGAATCCCCCCACAGGAGCGAGCGGGGAGGGGAAGCATGGCAGTGGAGAGTTCGGCTTGGACAGGCAGAGTTGAGCCAAGAGTGTGTCTGTAAACAGGGCGTGGTGCTCCATCTTGTTCACGTATGTACGTATTAGTGACTACTGCTGCTTTATAGCGCCTCAAACTGAACAAATAATTAATTTCCCACATTTTAATGCATCAGCGTCATTTCATCAGCTAATTTGTCAAAATTAAATCTATTTCTAATACAACACAGATGAGTACTGATATTTTGCTACAAAAGTGTACTTCCTTTTTTATATGTGTTCAGGCATTAGTTTTTCAAATTTTTTCGTTATCCTGTAATCTTGTTTTTAAATTATTCCTATGTTGTAATATGACTATGTAAACGTGGTGCTCTGGAAAAAGATAACGTGATTGTTTTCAAATTCTTTTTTCTATTTATGTTGAGTCCGTCATTTAACATAGCTATATTATAAAAACAAGCAATAGTAACTTTTATTTAGATTTTTATTAAGTAATTTTCGTTTACACAGTACCTGGTGAGACTTATTTATACAGTATATTCTGTGAAAACGGCGGATAAATGACGCTTAAATAAGTAGTCTGTTTAAAGCTTTGAAACGGTTCATAATTACAACATTGTCAAGTACATTGACAATTTCGTGTTTC
Source organism: Hymenopus coronatus (assembly GCA_030762935.1). Lineage (NCBI taxonomy): Eukaryota > Metazoa > Arthropoda > Insecta > Mantodea > Hymenopodidae > Hymenopus > Hymenopus coronatus. The sequence continues at coordinate 4,167,489 of CM060884.1, forward strand.
GTAAATTCTTAGAGGGGCCTGGAGAAGTAGAGTTGAGTGTTATCTTTTCAAAATGTGCTGCTACTTATACATACAGTTTTTTCTTGGCGGTGAAATGTATGTTTAGGTATCTGAAACTAGAAATACCGAATTCTGCTTGCTTGTTATGCCGGATTCGGTAGGTTTATATTTTTGTTTTTTAGTGGATTTGACAATTTATATGCGATTGAGTTGAACATGACTTGAAATGTTGTGGAAATGCTCTCTATGAAATTGTACATGAACACATATTTAAGTAGAAACCTTAAATTACATTGAATGCTAAAATGTAATGAAATAAAATAAATAAAAGATAAATCTTATTCTTGGATCCAGAGAAGATGGTTACTTCAACATGAAGTTGAAATTTAAAAGTGGCAAGATAAAATAATTAATAGATAATTAGATATACAACAAAAATATGATCTTCGGAGGAGATTGTTACTCAAATGTTCTCACATGGTTACTTAAAATACGAATTATTTATTTTAAAAATTAAAAGATTGCTTACATTTTTCATTTCCTAAAATTAATTGAAATTAAGAGGTATAGGCCGTTGTGGAATGAAGTGCCCTTTGTTTAAGAACAACAAGGAAAGGTTTAGGTCCCGGTATGGGAAACAAGACAGGGAAGATTCACAGCGAAACAGACAGACAGCTGTTAGCTGGTCGTCTTCCCGATAAGGAACCTTTAGATAGCTGTTTGTTTCTGCAGCACATTTTCACATAAGAGACAATTACTTGGAATAACGCCTGGGATACACACGACTCTAATAATTTTTTTGCAGGCAATTTAAGAGAAATGCACATGGGAAAGGGTTTTCCAGTTCAATATTTTGAATGAATTCTTTTGAAAATTTCTCTGTGATTGCATTGCTGTTTAATTAAACTGCATACAAATTTGCACTCATATTGAACACGTATTCGCAGGGCAATAAAGTATTTAATGAGTTTATTATGTAAATATGTCCCATACGTCTCATTATTTAAAAAAAATGGGCAAATTTTTGCAATTGGAGCTTTGAATCATGAGAACAAATAATATAACATATATTGTAATTAAATATGATGAACGAATTGTGTAATTGATTATGAACCAATAAGAAAATTCAATTCTTAAATTAAACCACATCTTCAAAGAAAAATTGATGTTGATATTGTAATGTTGGTATATGTGCTGCAGTGTGTGACTATGGTGCTTAAACACTCTCTGGAAAGTTAAACAAAAACTGAGACCCGTGGAACATTTTGAAGGCGGGAAAATATAGTTTTGAGAAAAACGCTGATTCATAAAATAATATACTAAGAAATGGAGGATATTTCAAGGGCTATAAAAGCCGAAGCAAAGGGAGGCATGTAAATGCTGACTCTCTATAAATACCAAAATTAATTTAGTACAAAAAATATGCCTGACCGATTGTGATAAAAAATTCAATTGACGTTAGGGATCTAAAATATGCAGGCACCGAACACATAAAACAACTGAGGTTTTAACCTATCAGAGCGCTACCAAAACTATGTAGCTAAAGTCAGACAATGTAGGTTCCTTTTGCAGTGAAGCAAGAAGTATAGTTTACAATCTTAGACCCAAAATATTCGATGAAACGTTTGTAGCTTTCACAGCAAGTTCTTGTGCTGGGGCGAAATATGCCTCGTATTTTACAGCTCGAAAGTATCCGAATCATAACTTGACTAAGCAACTCGCCTCTATTCTTTAACCTAAGGGAAATGACAGGAGAAATAATTAACTAATTTCTCGACACGATGGCAAGTTTCGAGCGAACCAAACATATCGAATTCCAGAGAGAATGGGAGCAAGAATATTTTGTTGTTAAATGTGAAATGTTTTATTCACTTGTTTGGAGTTCCGATGTAATATCAAACGACACTTTGAAAAATACCATCATGCTGATTATGGGAAACATTTTTATGAGGTATGCAATCAATAACATCACTTGAATTTGAATTAATTTTGCCTGCAAAGACGCTCCCCACGATCTTCAAATGGAACTAGTTGCTTTGCAAAACTCAACAGCCATTAAATAATTGATGAGCAATGCCAACCGAGTGACTAACAAGAATGACATTCATGAAGGTTTTGTGTTTTAGTATTTGTAGCATTAACGTGCCCCGGCGACGTCATAGATAGAGAGGTATTTGCCTGCCGCTACCAAACAAGTGGGTGGAGGTAAATCTACCCTCCCCTCTGCCGCTGGAGGCTGGGCACCCCAAAGATACACAAAAACATACATTTCAGACTGGTTAAAGTATCAGCTAACTGGTTACACTAAAGAAAGTTGGACTGGCCAGCGTAAGCAATAAGGTGTACCTACTCTTGAACCTTTATCAAATATCACTCCGCTGTAAGAAAATGCATCAGCGTTAATGCGGAGTGAGCCCTCCAAGTGTGTTTGAAGAGATGTCAGTATCTTAAATCTGATTAGCGTACTACTTGTCAAATCCCGAGGTGCCGGTTCCATTTTCTGCTGTATTCTTTTAGCCAAGTTACTTCCTATCCTCTGGAGAGTGTACAGCTTGGACGTATAAGTAAACTTAAACTTAAAGAAATGCACTGCAAGTATTTGGTGTGGGCCTAACCCATTCTCACTTTCTGAATGTTCCTACTGTACTCCACGCAATATTTAGATATTATGTTTTAACCTAAATGTATTTCTCTAAACAGCCAACTCTAAAAAGCTTCTCTTGTAAACACCAAAATGTATTTTCATACCAAGCATATTTTAAGATACATTGCAAAGACTCATGATTAATATAAGTAGATAGATAAGTTACATATACGTAGATAAATACAATATTACCTTCAGCATAAAAATTTGGTACATTTAAATATATTTTTGGGCATTTTATGAATCAAAAAACAAATGTTTATCAAACTTCGTTTGGGTATATTTGTGTGTTTGATTGGTCAAATTCTAACCCTTAAATAACACACATTTGTGTATATAGGTTAGAATTTTAAAAATATAGTATTTTCCCATACAACAGTTTGTATTGGCATTGCTCCTCTGTTTTATTAGAAAGTGTAATAAAGATTGTGATTCAATCATAATATTATTTTTAAAATATGGTCCTTCATGCAAAATGCATATATTCAATTTTTCGGTAAATAGCCTACACCTTTCCTTTTGTCTTAACCAATGCTCGACAATTGTGAAACGCCGAGATGTGCAAGAACGTAAATGCCGCTTAATTTCTCAAGGGTTTGATTTTTATCTCTTTTCAAGAAAGTTAATCAAAGCCCAGAGTTTGAAATACTCTACGCCCACTCTCACATTAATAAGGTCCAATAAGGAGTAGGCAACAGATACATCTAGATGGTTCTTAGATAAACATATATGGAGATGAAGTAAATTCACAATTTAAACATGATTTGAATACATCTCAGATTATTATAAACGTGATTCTTGTAAATTTATATATTTAATATTTAATTGTCATTTAATGTAACAGCGATTATTTTTATACTCTACTATGCATGTATATTCGCATGTGAGTTTGTCCCACAGTAAAACAAAAGAAATTTGTTTATTAGCCACACTGTCAGTTACCAAGGTCATATTAGTACCAGCTTCCTTCCACATGACTTCTTGTATGACATGGAGGACAGTCAAAAGCATGAACCCGTGACCTTGGTATCAGCGTCTAACTCAGCATCTACCAACTTAACTTGCCCTTTATTATCATTTAAAAGGGGTCCACTCCTTTTGATATTATTGGCCACACTATGCAGTTTAGTAAGTATGGCCTGATTTTAATAATAACATTGATGGGCTTTCAAAAATTATAACAGTAACTCAGCATTCCTCAACTAATGTACAGGAAATAAAATATCTGTGAACTCATTTCTGATAGATATTTATCGAAAGTGAGAAGAAAAAAAAACTTTCATATTAATAATTTGAAGAATGTGTGTCAGAACTTTTAAGTTTTCACATAAATGTTGGTGTTTGTTTTGACTTTTAGGTGCGATTGTTTATAACATAAGTGTAAGAATAACCATAGGCATAACCGAAAACATTAACGTGCACATTAAGTGTAAGAATAATTTTCACGATCAAATAAATGCTCAGAGTTTTGTAAATATTGCCATAAACAGATTTCCGTGTTTCATCAGCGACTGCACCGCTTAAGATTTGTTGCCGAAATAAAGCTAAACTCATAAAATGGCGGCAGAGCGTAGCTCAAACTGAAATGAATGCACATATATTAGAAATGTACTAATTTTAAGAACTCAGCTCAGGTATCTTGGACATTGTGAAATAATTATGGTTTGGCATAAAAACCTTTAAAAGTAATAGTTAACTAATCAGTTTGATTGTGGGATACGGTGCTGTGTGTGAACTGCTTGCAAATATCACAATGACGAGACTCGCTACAACACTTTAGGACGCACCAAACATCATAACGACCACGAAACTCGTTACAACACTTTAGGACGCAGCAAACATCATAACGACCACGAAACTCGCTACAACACTTAAGGACGCAGCAAACATCACAATGACGAGACTCGTTACAACACTTTAGGACGCAGCAAACATCACAATGACGAGACTCACTACAACACTTTAGGACGCAGCAAACATCACAATGACGATACTCGTTACAACACTTTAGGACGCAGCAAACATCACAATGACAATACTCGCTACAACACTTTAGGACGCAGCAAACATCACAATGACGAGACTCGCTACAACACTTTAGGACGCAGCAAACATCACAATGACGAGACTCGCTACAACACTTTAGGACGCAGCAAACATCACAATGACGAGACTCGTTACAACACTTTAGGACGCAGCAAACATCACAATGACGAGACTCGCCACAACACTTTAGGACGCAGAAAACATCACAATGACAATACTCGCTATAACACTTTAGGACGCAGCAAACATCACAATGAGGATACTCGCTACAACACTTTAGGACGCAGAAAACATCACAATGACGATACCGCTACAACACTTTAGGACGCAGCAAACATCACAATGACGATACTCGTTACAACACTTTAGGACGCAGCAAACATCACAATGACGAGACTCGCTACAACACTTTAGGACGCAGCAAACATCACAATGACGAGACTCGCTACAACACTTTAGGACGCAGCAAACATCACAACGACGAGACTCGCACAAACACTTTAGGACGCAGCAAACAACACAACGACGAGACTCGCTACAACACTTTAGCACGCAGCAAACATCACAATCACGAGACTCGCTACAACACTTTAGGACGCAGCAAACATCATAACGACGATACTCGTTACAACACTTTAGGACGCAGCAAACATCGCAATGACGATACTCGTTACAACACTTTAGGACGCAGCAAACATCACAATGACGAGACTCGCTACAACCCTTTAGAACGCAGCAAACATCACAATGACGAGACTCGCTACAACCCTTTAGAACGCAGCAAACATCACAATGACGAGACTCGCTACAACACTTTAGGACGCAGCAAACATCACAATGGCGATACTCGCTACAACACTTTAGGACGCAGCAAAAATCACAATGACGAGACTCGCTACAACACTTTAGGACGCAGCAAACATCACAATGACGAGACTCGCTACAACCCTTTAGAACGCAGCAAACATCACAATGACGAGACTCGCTACAACCCTTTAGAACGCAGAAAACATCACAATGACGATACCGCTACAACACTTTAGGACGCAGCAAACATCACAATGACGATACTCGTTACAACACTTTAGGACGCAGCAAACATCACAATGACGAGACTCGATACAACACTTTAGGACGCAGCAAACATCATAATGACGAGACTCGCTACAACACTTTAGGACGCAGCAAACATCACAATGGCGATAGTCGCTACAACACTTTAGGACGCAGCAAAAATCACAATGACGAGACTCGCTACAACACTTTAGGACGCAGCAAACATCATGATGACGAGACTCGCTACAACACTTTAGGACGCAGCAAAAATCACAATGACGAGACCCGCTACAACACTTTAGGACGCAGCTAAAAACATCACAATGACGAGACTAGCTACAACACTTTAGGACGCAGCTAAAAACATCACAATGAGGAGACCCGCTACAACACTTTAGGACGCAGCTAAAAACATCACAATGACGAGACTAGCTACAACACTTTAGGACGCAGCAAACATCACAATGACGATACTCGTTACAACACTTTAGGACGCAGCAAACATCACAATGACGATACTCGTTACAACACTTAAGGACGCAGCAAACATCACAATGACGAGACTCGCTACAACACTTTAGGACGCAGCAAACTTCACAACGACGAGACTCGCTACAACACTTTAGGACGCAGCAAACATCACAATGACGAGACTCACTACAACACTTTAGGACGCAGCAAACATCACAACGACGAGACCGCTACAACATTTTAGGACGCAGCAAACATCACAACGACGAGACCGCTACAGCACTTTAGGACGCAGCAAACATCACAACGACGAGACCGCTACAACACTTTAGGACGCAGCAAACATCATAACGACCACGAAACTCGTTACAAAACTTAAGGACGCAAAAAACTTCACAACGACGAGACCGCTACAAAACTTTAGGACGCAGCAATCATCACAATGACGATACTCGTTACAACATTTTAGGACGCAGCAAACTTCACAATGACGATACTCGTTACAACACTTTAGGACGCAGCAAACATCACAACGACGACGAGATTCACTACAACACTTTAGGACGCAGCAAACATCACAACGACGAGACCGCTACAGCACTTAGGACGCAGCAAACATCATAACGACCACGAAACTCGCTACAACACTTAAGGACGCAGCAAACATCACAATGACGAGACTCGTTACAACACTTTAGGACGCAGCAAACATCACAATGACGAGACTCGTTACAACACTTTAGGACGCAGCAAACATCACAATGACGAGACTCGTTACAACACTTTAGGACGCAGCAAACATCACAATAACGAGACTCGTTACAACACTTTAGGACGCAGCAAACATCACAATGACGAGACTCGCCACAACACTTTAGGACGCAGAAAACATCACAATGACAATACTCGCTACAACACTTTAGGACGCAGCAAACATCACAACGACGACACTCGCTACAACACTTTAGGACGCAGAAAACATCACAATGACGATACCGCTACAACACTTTAGGACGCAGCAAACATCACAATGACGAGACTCGCTACAACACTTTAGGACGCAGCAAACATCACAACGACGAGACCGCTACAACACTTTAGGACGCAGCAAACATCATAACGACCACGAAACTCGCTACAACACTTGGGGACGCAGCAAACATCACAATGACGAGACTCGTTACAACACTTTAGGACGCAGCAAACATCACAATGACGAGACTCGCTACAACACTTTAGGACGCAGCAAACAGCACAATGACGATACTCGTTACAACACTTTAGGACGCAGCAAACATCACAACGACGACGAGACTCGCTACAACACTTTAGGACGCAGCAAACATCATAACGACGATACTCGTTACAACCCTTTAGGACGCAGCAAATATCACAGCGATGAGACTGCTACCACACTTTAGGACGCAGCAAACATCACAACGACGACGAGACGCGCTACAACACTTTAGGACGCAGCAAACATCACAGCGATGAGACTGCTATCACACTTTGGGACGCAGCAAACATCACAACGACGATACTCGTTACAACCCTTTAGGACGCAGCAAACATCACAACGACGACGAGACTCGCTACAACACTTTAGGACGCAGCAAACATCATAACGACGATACTCGTTACAACCCTTTAGGACGCAGCAAACATCACAACGACGACGAGACTCGCTACAACACTTTAGGACGCAGCAAACATCACAACGACGACGAGACTCGCTACAACACTTTAGGACGCAGCAAACATCACAGCGATGAGACTGCTATCACACTTTAGGACGCAGCAAACATCACAACGACGACGAGACTCGCTACAACACTTTAGGACGCAGCAAACATCACAGCGATGAGACTGCTATCACACTTTAGGACGCAGCAAACATCACAACGACGACGAGACTCGCTACAACACTTTAGGACGCAGCAAACATCACAACGATGAGACCGCTACAACACTTTAGATTACTGCAAACCACACAACGAGGACGAGACTCGCTATAATCTTTACCTCATCGTATTTTCTGCGAATAGCTCTCAGCAACTCTTTATTCTGGATGAGGTTTGCACAACTTTTAAACTGTGAGATATAAACAAAAGCTTAATATAAAGTCTCGCTAAAACAAATTGTTTATGTCTATACGTTTTTGTTGTAGAGGTGAGCGTGTTATTGATTACAGTTTTAAACAAGCCAGCTTTTTTGAAACAGAATGATGTAAAGCGAACCGAACCTCAAATGTTTCACATAGCGACCATTTTTATTATTAGTGTATCGGTTTAGCACATTTATTTCCCTATACTTATAATGAAGCACCAATTCTGCTGATGTTTATCTCAATTAGATATAGATGCATGATATGGGTAAAATAATAGTTTATATCTGGAAGAACTCGAGAAAGTTACGTGAATGGAACTCACCATCTTTCTTTTTCTATATTCCTTGGTTTACCTTAGTGTTAAAGTAAAACCTAACGCAATCCCATTATTAATTAATGTTATGTAACTTCGGAGCTAATTACATTTCTTGTTATACACATAAGAAGGAGCCAGGACTCCATTTTTAACTAAAACAAACTTGTATGAAACGGAAACTGATACTTGGAAGTTCTACTTAGCCTTACTGTTTTGTAGCTAACATGTTGCGTTTGTGAAGTACTTTAAAATTTTGTCATAACTGCGATGGTTCCTTTAGAAACGATTTCTTCGTAAATACTTGCTTTCTATTTCATTTTTACTTCATTTTACTTTTGAAACTCACGGCACATAAAATCGCAATCTCTGTCGAAAGAAAAAAAATTGTAATTAACAAGTTTCCCCCTGGCCGGAAATGAACGTGGACTCCTAGCTTGAGCAGCCCTCTGTGAGCAACTAGTCTGTGTTGTGCCATGGCCGGGTCTTATGTAACCAACATTACATGCAGCTCATTTGGACTAAGTATTTCCAAACTGAATGTAAAACAACAGTGTTTATCTGAACTAGACTTATGGATAGTTTCAACATATTATCAAAGTGTATGACAATTCCCTTTTTGTAACTCATATTTCATTGAGTATGCTCAACATCACTCGTTGCACCGTCTGTACTTTCTACACGTGATCATATATTGTACAGATTTTCCCAGGTCTAACAATGTGGTTGATGCTGCGCTAATTGGGATGATGTGATTAATTCTTTGGAGTATAGATGGAGTATACTTTCTGCTTGTAGACCTAAACTTTTAGGAGGATCCAAGATTTAGGTTGCTTATTGCATGCTGGAACAGAGTTGTTTTCAAGAGCAGTCCATTCCCAATGGAGCTTGAATTAGCTTTTATCCACTCAAAGTGAAGCTTCCTATACTTTAATCTCATTTGGTACTGAATTTACCCTATGAAGTAGTTGTGTTTTTGTTTTTGATAGTCTCATGACCGTGTGCTCGCTCATTTCACACTTTGGAAGCATTCAACACGATTTTCGGAGCACCGGCTATGATCAAAGTTAAAGAAGGTACTTGATTATGATGCATTTTGATCCGCTGATTGCAGTCAATTTGTCAAAATGGTTGCTCAATCCGATTTTATTAAAGGTGTTAAAGACGATTATTTAAATTGGAACCGATGTCAAAACCGGATCATTGTAGAAAGAATAGGTAACGAAAATCCGGGTGTCAAAGCATAAGGTTTGGTGCCTGTATAATATGTAATGAAATAAATTTGATTTTCCTGAGAATCTTATTCACCGAAAAAAAGTTGAATGTGAGATCATAGGATACAGGCTACAGAAGCTTTGGTCGCGTCCTCCGAGCAACGGCATTACGTATGATGTCATGTGTACAAATGACTGCTTCTCTTGATTTACGATCTGTGTAGTTTTTGTCAAAGTCAGAATTAAGATCTGTGATGAACCCATTTCATTGACCTGATGGATTTCCGGGTACCAGTTGAATCGGGAATTATAGGCGTTCATTTATTACTGTAATAGTAATCATGAAAATGGGCGTCTTAATGAGTTGCTGAAAGCAGTTTGTCTGTTGTTAGGTTAATACCATTTAACCGGGTGGTGATATAGCACGATGATTGGAAGGGTCAAATAATACACAAATGTACCTGGGGACTATACAGCTTAAACTTACTTCTCATAAGACAATGTCCGAAGAAAGAAAGAGAAAAAAACTTATCCTGGTAACTCACCCGGAATTGAGATTCAAACTGAACTGAATTCCAAGTTTCAAAGTCGGGATTCTCTTGAATGGTAAGCATGCGGAATTGGACTTAAGGAAATTCAAACTATAATAAAAAGCTCAAATATTAGGTTCTTAACCTACAATTTACATGACATATTTATCATGACATAACGGATTTTCTCTCTAATGAATTTACAAAATATCTTATTTGGTTTTCGAAAGTTTAAACACAATAACCTAGGCTGTTTTAACAAATAATAGTTTATTATTTGTTTGGTTATTGGAACCTCCTCTGTGTCTATGCCTTTTGCTTGTCCTTCAAAGAACACGACTCCCTTATAATAAGTTTGTTGAAATATGAGACAGCCAGTTCCAATGGAGGGGTGTCTAATCTCTTTTAATTTTCTATTTTCTTTTACTGTCAAAAATGTCCACTCATACAATGCTTCAAAACAAAACAGAAACAAGGCGATATAGACAAGGAGATTTTAATTACACTGGCTGTTTATTTGATTAATACTCGTAGAATAATGAGCCAGCTCATGTGGGTTAGCTGATTGAGAATAAATATACCGATGATGAACCGGGGTCAAACTTTGATTCGTTTCATTGATCCTCGGTCAACAAGCATTTCATCAAGAATGGTGCACATGGCCATTAATATTAATTACTTTTCGATGTTTCTTTCTTCACATACAGTGTTAAAATTGTAGCGTATCCAGCGCTCTTAAAACAGAAACTTCTACCGCCTGATTATTTCAATGATTACCATTAAGACAGGTTTTAATTTTCTTATCAAAACTCTTTGCCTGAAAACACCACTGCTGCACGAATATTGTCTTATCATCTGCTGCTATTGTTTTTATTTAGCTCTTCTAGTCTTACTTTATCAGCAGGATGGGTGCATTTCTGTATTTCTAGTGGTGTTAGGAATTGTGTGCTTCGCTTTATATATTTGAGACCTCAATAATTTCTTTGTTTGCAGGCTTGACCCACCAAACACCAATGATGTTTCTAACGAGGCTGTTCTGTTTAACTTTCGCTTTCATCTGTCTTAGTGCTCTTTGGAATTTGTTTAAGTTTTTTAGTTTCTTTAGCTTGTTCCCAAATTGGTGATCCTTCTAAGCGGTGCACTGAGACTCATTTCTCAAAACTTGATGGCCTAGATCCCTCTGTATTTGTACACTTTTCTTCAGTATATTTACTGAGAAACAATGTTTTTGTTTGTTTGATTGTTTTTGTTAGATTAGCCACGAATTCGTAAATTTAATTTTTCCAACTAAGAAAATTTTTAGACACTTTAGTTCACATTTTTGTTGACGCTTTAGTGCCTCAAATACGTTTTTATTTCCTTTTTCGTGATATAAACAATACATTTGATATGCTGTAGTTGAATTTTAATTTATCATTTTGTTCCCAATTTTCAACTTTTAAAATATCTGAATTTCTATAGCTTTCGGCTTCTGTCTTAGGATATTACCAAAATACTATCTGCGAAAACAATAATTTTTTAATGAAAAAATTCAGAATAATTCACATTATGTTGGAATATGAACATGTTGAGTGCCTTTGTTTAATGTTATATATTTGTTGTACGGCTTTAAAAGAGCTAGTGAAGTAACTTTTATGAGTCGGTACAAATGTTTCAGGTCAAGCAAACTCTAGGTGATTTTTCCAAGACTCACAACAACAACAACATTGTTATTTGCTGTCAAAACTACAACAGTTTATTTTTGTGGTGTGAATGCATATTTCCTTTTTACATACATTAAATTATTGATGTGAATACAGTGTTGAATCCTTTGAATTAACTGCTTTTTCATGACTTTTTCTCCTACGTGTAATAAGTTTATTGGTCCATATTTTGTAGTTTCTTTGGTTTTTATCCTACCTAATTTGTTTTTGTCTACCATAATGGACCCCATTGTTCCCGAAAGCATGTTTCATTTTAACCGTTATTATATATTGAGGCGACTAATTTTGGAAAGAGCAGAAATACCTTTATGAATATCCCGCTGTTTAATCCCTCTTTTCTTGCAATCTGCTTTGGATTCAGATTTTTATCACATTATGTACTTTATCCTTGATAAATATTTTGTCATCTTGTTTCTGGGAGGTTCCATCGATAGTCTTATTTCTTTTGATAAGCAGAGTCTTCCTGCCTGTCGGTAACTGATCCAACAATATCCTGCATATGTGTTGGGTCCCCTCTAAGTCTCTAGTGTGTGTACCTTCGGGTTCCTTAATTGTTTCACTTATAGTGTTATTTAAAGTTTCTCTGCTGTAATTTTAGTCCGCATTCCTTGGTTTGGAAAAGTCAATTGTGCGAAAGTCTCTTACAAACGCTAAGGTTTTCCAATTACTTTTCATTTTGATATCATGTTTTCTCTTCCGGATATCGTGATTTCTTACTTGATCTTAAGATGTCCTTATTTTCAGTTCTTTGTTATCGTCATCTGAGACCATTGACCTTTCGTTGTGTTGTCAATTTTGTGTTCACCATGGAGCAGTGATTCCTTTGAGAGGAAGAGTGGAATACACTTCCTCCACACCATTGCAGGCACATAGGAGATAAAGAAGGTATTGTATTTCACTCAAGAATTTGATATCGAAATTGCATAAGAATGCCAGAATTGTATAGAGGATAACACATATAATGTGGAATGATGTTTGTGGAGCGCTTAGCTCAAAAACGAAATGTGTTTAAATACTAAATTTCATGTTTAAATTAGTACCTTTCAAGAATGACATCATTTCATTTTTGAAGAAAAAGAAAGTAAAGTGAAACATGCTAATGTCGCATCCAGCACACATGGTCACCTTGACATCACAACCAATGTTCGAAATTCATTGCTTTAAAAATGGCAGGATGCTTAAACATGCCCATATTACTTTATATGGTAAACTTGGCATTTATGGACGCTAAAGTATTACAGATATATATATCTGTATATCATTTACATTTTTTTGTGGAGTTAATCATTTTCGAGAGATTCCTTGCAATTGGTTTCAACGATGCCTATAAAAAGCTATTAAAACCTTCTCAGGCAGAAATTTGTCTTTTCGGTTTCTTTCCATGCAAGGATAAGCTAATTTAAAGCTTTTAAAATCTTCACTATCGCTTTAGCGTATTTCTTTATTTCTCTATTACTTATAAGAAACTAAGTAGTAGGAAAATTGCTGCTAATGTTTATTTTGATTAGCGGGAATTAATTAGAAAATATTATGATGTAAGAATAGGTTGTTAAAATAGATACAGAAGGTTATGTGAAATGAGCTCGTGAAGTTTTCATTGCCATTGTGAGCTCCGCGTTAGTTGCAAAATTTACTTTTTTAAAATTTTCGTCGACATTGAAATAAGAAACATTAGAGGAGTTATTTACATTAAACCACAAGTGGAAGAAGCCTGTAGGGTGGCGTATTATCTAAAGCTTATGGTATCAGTTTCATGAAAGTGTTAAACTATCAGAATAACGGGCGCCTGACCATCAACTGTGTCTGAATACACTCCTGTCTGAAGAGTTGCCTATATGGAAGGCACAGTGTTGAGCATTTTTGTAAAGCTGCATATTTGTTTGGCGGAGCGTTGTAATAATCTATTTAACTGGCCGCCTGGGTAGTGTGGTGATAGCGTGTCTGCCTCACATTCAAAAGGTCCTGAGTTCGAATCTCACTTACGGTGAGTTACCCGGATAAGGTTTTTCTTCGGGATTCTCCCTAATCCTGAGAAGACGAATGTCGAGTAACTTTAAGCTCCGTGGACCCCAAGATCTTTTGAGCATCATTTCACGAATTTCATTCATCGTCCGATATGACCAATCTAGTTAAAGGACGTTAAACAACAACAAAAAGTCTATTTAACACCATTAAAACAAACAAACATCACACACGCTCTCACACATATTTACTTGTACTATCCTTCAGTCTGCCCTAGTACCTGTGCATTAGTTGATAGGCTATCTCCTGGTTAACTTTAACGTTAGGCCTTGCTGTTATAAAGTTTCTGTTGACTTCTCTGTATTTCTCCGTTTGTTTGTTTGGTAGGGTTTTTAGTGTCGGAAAATTTGTTTACCTGATAAAATGTAACACTGTGTTCGTCCAATATTCCCTTTCCAATTATATGTCTTTTCAGTAGGTCCGGTTTTGACTCATAAATTCATCTTTCGTATCTGCCTGGCCAAAATACCGAACATACATGTTTAAATTCCCCCTGAGTACAAAAAATGTGACGTGTTCTTTCATATGACAGTCTCTACATTTCTGTAACAAATTATTGTTGAAAATCTTATTCTTCTATCTGCTTCATACTAATCGAAATAAAGATTAGCAGAAATGGTATTATTACTTGCTTCCTAGTAAATAGAAGCGAAATAAGGGGGCAAATTAGCTGAAGCGACAGTAAAAACCGGTTGCTATGCGATAGAAACCCATTCCTTGGCATGACCTGGAGCTGAAAAAGTCTTGTTTTTCAGTTAATGTGTTCACAGACACACAGACACAGACACACACAAGGAACTTTTTTCTAAAAATACTTTTTTTAAATACAGAAGACTCTAAAAGGTGTATTTCCCGTGAAACTCGGTATCGAATTTTTGGTAGGAGTGCAACATCTTCTCCACCTATGTAACATGTACTATGTACAGAAAGTACAAAACATGTTTAGAAACATGTCCGTTTGCGGGCGCGCATTGGTTCAACACCACACTTGGTATGTTGACGAAAATCCCTCCACCCTCAACTACATGGAACATTTTTCAAAAGTGGATCTAACGAGTATAAACAAAATGCCATATGTTTAACGTGTAGGGACTATGACAAATGAAACGTGTATCTTGGATTTTCTGAGAAGAGTCTCTGAAGACCTCCTTCTTCTGGATGACTTTTAATAAGTGTTAAACTATAAGAGAAAAACTTACTACACAAAAATGTACATCGCATCAAAACGCGCAATTTATTTCATACACATTTTTACTTTCTCTGCACGTACTAGGTATGCATATGGTGTATAGTGAAGGCATTGTAGTGCACACAAAAGTTCAATACCGAAATTTCACCGGAAATAGGTGTTTTGGGATCTGCTGAGTCCCCATCCCCCAACAAAGCAAGCATATTCAAGAAAAATGTGTGTGTTTGTATTTGTGTGTATGTGTGTGTATTTGTGTGTGGATTTGTGTGGGTATTTGTATGTGTATTTGAGTGTGTGTATATGTGTGTATGTGTGTGTATTTGTGTGTGTATGTGTGTGTATTTGTGTATGTATGTGTGTGTGTTTGTGTGTGTTTGTGTGTTTATGTGTGTGTATTTGTGGGTAGTATAGCTCAAAAAAGAAAGGTCTGATACTTAAGTGCAGCATCTTCCAAGGTTGCGACCGAAGAGATTCAAGAAAATCTTTCATTCCAATTACCCTTGACTTATAAAACATTATGAATTTTTTTGTTTTTTAAAAAACACCTGTGATGATTTTGGTTAGAATCTCCTATATTTAAGATATTTATTTACATAATAAATAAAAGTTACATCTTGAGTGTTTTGGTAGTCGCCTTTCATCTGGATGAATTTTTCGGAATTTTGTATAACTGGTAAACCGTTATAGATATAGAAAATGTTACTACACAAACAATGCAGATCTCCTTAAAACACAATTATGTCACACAATTTTTAGCGTAAGGTTGAAGGTTTTCGGAATATTCTTTGATATTGGTTTCAGTTTTAAAATATTTAAACATTTCTCATGCGGGAACTTGTTAACTCCTACCCATGTAAAAAAATGGATTTGAATTCCATAGCAACCACATTTTAAAATATTTGACTGTCGATTTAGCTTAGTGTACTCCCTCGTATCCTTTCAACGTTTAAGGAACTAAGCAATAAGGCTGTTTCTGCTTATGTTTATCTCAATTAGCATGAAGTAGATAGAACAATAAACTTATCAAGAACAAATTGTTACAGAGATGTACAGAAAGTCATGATATTGAAGCATATCTGTTTTATTTTTCGTTTAGAAAATCTACTAATAATTTATTTGTATAAGAAACCGTTTTCGAGATATTCCTAGATATTGGTTTCAATCTTAAGCTACTCAAACTTTTCTCAAATTGGAAGTCACCTTTCTTTTCGTCTGTGTTTTGCTTACTCCTGACAAGCAAAGACAACAGCATTTCAACTGTTTCACATTGCGAAGGTTTTAAAAGAGTTAACTAAAATTGTATTGCTTTATTTCCATTGTAGAGAAGCACACAATAAGACCAGTTCTATTAATGTTTATCTCCATTACTCTCATGTGGATAAAAGAATAATCGCAAGGTCATATAAATGGATATCCTGAAGCGGAAAAGAAGACCTTAGTTTATATCAGCCACTACACGGTCCTACTGGGAACAACTTAAACCTAATAAGGATTTTTTTTTTTTTGGAAATGGCTACCACTAGAAGTTTTAGACATAACTGTGTAATTTAATTTGCACACAGGAGTTTAATAGCGCAGATCAGACACACATGCGTATACAAACACATACCTTTATATTTATTTATTGGGTTTCCAAAATATAGTAATCCTTATTTTATAAGCTCAAATTAGAGCAATACCTACAATATAACGTATGGATAACATTAAACTGTTATTCACATAGACGTAACTAAAGGTAGTAGGAGGATAATTGGTGATGTGACAATTAACACAAACTAAAGTTAAGTCTAATTATTTTAACACTTTCTAGAAATGAAGCAAATTCATCATGTTATCATGAATTGTGCTATTACAAAAGAAGACTAAAAATATTTTAAAGTTATTCTGTTATGAATTGATGGGAATAAAACTTGTTTGAGGCATGACCGTTACTACTTTCTTACAAAAATAAACTCCAGTATTTTACATGTTTTGTTTTAATGTTTTCCTCACCAGAGAATATGGGTATTTGTGGGCATATTGGAAGCGGGCTTAGCAAGTGGTCGGCTCTTTCATTACGGCCGCGCCGTGGCCGAGTGGTTAGACCACTCGCCTCTCACCTAGACGACGACCCGGGTTCGATCCCAAGTGACCGTGTGTGAGATTTGTGGTGGGCAAAGTGGCGCTGGGGCGGGTTTACTCAGAGTTCTCCGGTTTCCCCCGCCATCGCATTACACCGGTGCTGCATCTTCATTAATGTATCATCAGTCACCACCTACAGTGCCATAATTAGTTAAAGCGGGCGTTAAACACTACCAAAAAAAGGGCTCTTTCATTGTTTTGAATTGCACAATAACCTCCTACCCAATACAATTCATATATATTTTTTGGTATTCATGTATTGTCTGTCTAATGCCAGCAGATTAAATTATACTTTTCATTAATTTCTCCTAACGCATGTTCGAAACCACTTAAATTTGGATAGTGTATACATTAATTGCATTCCGTTTCTTTGCTTTCTGCAGGGCTAAGATTTCAACTTGAAATACCGTACACTCAGATTCAAGTTACTTCATATTCAGGTTCAGAAACAATGAAAGAACAACCATACGACCGTTAACGTTGTCATTACGAATTCAGGATCTATCAATGTAAAAAGGTAGCTCATGTTTTAATGAGAAGAGCTGGACATAATTCTACAGCTGGATACCCAAAGGTCAAAAACTGAGTAGAATATTGTACTTTACAACTGGTCATAAAGTTCACATTTTTATACCTTGTCTTTCTCTCTGTTAACACCTCTCTCAAATTTCTATTGAAGTGACTAAAGGCTTTTACACCATCCAAAATTGAAGCAGCGTCATTAGAGCCAGTTCCATTACTCTGGAAACTTGTAACGCAAATCAGCGTTACGTTTGTCTTAGTTCCTCAAAGCTCACCTTGTGGATAGATAATATATTTAGCTTAGAAACAGAAAATAGATGATAGATGATTTTCAAAATAGCATAGGTAAGTCCCCATGTTTGTTTTATTGTAAGCGAAATACGTGTATGTTTATTTATTAGCTTTAAAGTCAACACAGGGAAAATGTAGCCGAAAACTAAGTTTCTTATCTAGTACACTTTCAAGTTAATATAATTTACCTTCTATTTTAAGAAATGTCTTTGAAACAGAACTTGTCGCCTTCAAGAGATCATCTTGTACGGGTTTGTTTTCGCACAGAGAGAGCTGAACTTGCACTAAGGGTTAAGTGTGCTGTGGCTCTGAATCGGACAGGAACAGCAATATCATCCACACAAGCCATCAAGGTATAGTTCAGAAATTAGGATTATTGAGCGCTTGCTGTTATGCGTGTCTTGCATTCGCACAATCTATCTATTGGGGAAGCAATTTTAAGCGCAGTAAAAAGACTATGGTAACGGTTCCTTGATTGCAGTTGAGTAGTTGTAACATGCGGGTTCTGCATATTATACCTATTGCCTAGGTAACCCAAAATAGAACGGTGTAATTCTAGGGATGCTCAAAGTTAAAATATAGGAGAATATTCACTGCTAAACCGATTCTAGATCAAGCATGTGCTGATACAGAGTATAATAATGATGATCCGGAACCCGCGTTATTTTAGATCAATGTAATTGGGTTCTAGAACGCTCAAAGTTAAAATACAGATCAATAATCAGCTAAATTCAGTTTGGGTCAACCACGTGCTGAACCAGAAACCACAACATGTAAATAAGATAAGATAATCGATTATCATTATGTATAATGTTACAACATGATGTTAAACTCTCTTAATGAGAAACCTAAAATCGAAGTGCATATGATACAATCTGTGGTTGATGCGGCGGCGGTATACAGGATGTTTTTTTTTTTTTTGCGTGGATGGGTTGATGAACGTCATAAAGAAGATCGACAAAATAGTTACTGGTTTTGTGTATGTGTGTGGGCGTGTTACGGAAATAAAACAACGAAGAAGTGTGGTATCCTTATGGAATGCGGTCATCCTGCAAGTCTGAACATGTAGCAGTGTCTACACGCCTTCCAATAAATAAACACGTACGTGTGATGTTGCAACTCTAAATATTTATTAAGTAAAAGGCTAGCGGTATTGGAAGGGGCAGTCATCGGAAGCACAAAATGAGGTTGCAGTCCCTGATGACAACACAAAACCAGTCCAGCTCGCGAGAGATCATAACATAAGAAGACACGACAGAAAAATGGCTGGTGAGTTATACAATGAATTTTTTTTTTATTCCGTTACTGTTCAGTTGTTTACCCATTTTAGTTTTGAATAATAATTCTACATGTGAATAATAATTCTGTTATACCATTTTTATTTATTGTAAATTCTATATTTTCAAAAAGACTTGAAAGTGTTTCAGTTAAAGGAACACTAATATCTATTATTTTTCGTAGATTCAAAAAAGGAACACATACAGTATTTGTATGAATTTGTTTCATTAGCCTCACAGTTTTGAGTATGCTATTCAATGTATTGCCAAAATATTGGAAAAGAGAAAACAGCATACAAATTGAAATGGGAATCTTTATTGTAGAGACACAAGTCGTATCGAAGATAAACATTTAGTTTACCTACTAGACCACTGGCTGACATGGATCAGGGCGTACCTCACAACATAAGATCACTTAAGATTTTCAAAACAAAGTAAAGTGCAAGGATAGTTCTATCCATGAAGGATTATCAAGTATTCGAACTTGACAGGTTCACAAATATGACTGATTACCAGTAAAATGCAATTAATGCAGTAGGGTTTCAAACGAAATAGAGGTCAAGAAGGTCTGAGCGATAGCTTCAAGACTTATATCAGTGTTTTACAAGTGAGTCAATCACCTTCTTTGTATGAAAAATATCACGGTAGATTACATTTAACTTGCTAATCACATTTTTCTATGTTTTAACATAGCATATTAACAGGTATAACAATCATTTTCAATATATGAAAGAAGTTAACGGGTTTGAGTCTCTCATAATTCAAAAAAATAAACAGATTTTTAAAAGTTTTTTGTCAAATGCTAAAGTAATATCTCACGTTTTCTACAAACGCATTTGTTCCAGAATTTCAAACAGCTTGCCAGAAAAAATAAAATGTTTTCATATTTTGCATAGAAAATATCATGGTTAATAATGTTGAAGCTCCTAATCCTAATTTTGTAAATTAGCTATTTCTATCCTCCTACTATATTAAGAACATGTAACTAATGTTAATTTTCTAGATTGATGTAATAATAACAACAATAATTTTTCTTGACTATTCGAATAATAATAATAATAATAATAATAGCATGGTCTCACCTTTTTGCTTGTTTATTTCAGAAACTTATTTACAGTCTAATTTCAATCTTGATTCTAGAAAAAAAAAAAACTGTTTCTTTTAAATGTTTTGTATGTAATGTTTAATGTGATAATCATAATTTTTGCAAAATCTATTGTTATTGAGCTTGTTTTGCTGTTCTTCATAATGTTGATGTTTGAAGAAGAGATCAATAATATTTCCCCACAGCTCAGCACAAGCTAAATTTTTCTTAATTCTGTGACAAGATTCTGTTTTTGTTTGCTAATACTATTTACTTATTTTTTCAGAAAGTACAATAAATGGACATGGTACGTACCTCACAAACCAGATACCGAAAAGACAAACTACTAAGTACACATACAAACCGTCTCCAGGCAGATCAGCTGAGGAGCCCTCGCAGATGGCAACATTCCGCCGATGAAAATATAGAGGTGAATCCTCCAAAGGTCATATTGCAGTGTCCATGACAGAAATATCAGTGAGTTGTGCTTAGAAAAACCATCAGGAATTGGCACTTTAAAAATAGATTCAGCATTCAAAATTCGAATTTACACAAAGCAAATAGAACCTACTGTTAAAATAATAGTTCTTGCAGCTTCCCTAGAGGTGTCTAAACCGTTATTTGTATGAAATTCGAAACAATTTAACCGAATAGAAATCTAGGGTGAAATTATCTACTACATTAATGTGCAAATATGTAATTCAAACTCCTAAAGTTAAACAATTAAGATGCTTGTTTCAATAGTAAAATGTATTCAATTATTCAGACTACAAACATCAGTGAATTGTATGTGGATAAAATAAAACATCCCATATTGGCAATTATGATACCTTTGAAACGAAATGTAGTTCAAAATCACTGCATCAAACTTATTCTCTAATTCTAAATGCGTGTCAGTGTGATGTGTTAAATTCGGGAAGTTGTATGGAACTCCATGATTTCATAAAAACAAAGGGGCAAGAATTAACACCAACAATACAGATAGTAAATATTTCGCATATTGCGTTCTAGCATCCAAATATCCTATCAAAGAAAATAACAACACAGTGATTTCCTATATCAAACATGATGTAAGTGAAGAATTTGATTTTAGGGAAATAAGATTTCCTGTTACACTCGAACAAATAGAAATATTTGAAAAACATAATAAGAGTATAACAGTTACGGTATATATGGCACAGATGACAGTTCAGTTATGTTGTTGTCAAACTGCTGAACTTAAAGATCATCATGTGAATTTGCTTTGTGTGATCCAGGGAAAGAGATCATACTGTTCCTTAATAAGTGATTTATCCAGTCCATTATCCAAACCGTTAACGTGAGACAAGCGGAAAACTTCAGTTTGAGAAATATGTTTGAAACAACCAAATTAAGTGCATCCTAACGCCGATTATTACTCTACCAGGAATCGGAGTAAATGATACAATTGAATTTAGCACGTGTTTCCAAATACAGTTCTATTCCATGTGTCATATATGCAAATATAGAACCGATACATTCCAAAGTTCGTTCACGCCAGCCGTCCCTGGAGAGCAGTTGAGCAAGGCATATTCAAAAATGAGGCTATATGAATTACCCTAAAATTTGTCTTCATTAGATTACACATTGTCAGAACTCAAAATATTTAAAGTTCTAATTGCTATTCAAGATGTTTTCATTGAGTTGCAGACAATTGGTGATCACTAATTGACGTATATTCAAAGATGCACCGATAAAAATGGTTGACGAAGATAATGCAAATTTTATAAAAGTACAAGAATTCCATCTATGTAAGAAAAAATTTGTCACTGATAACTCACCACATCGTGATGTCTGTCATTTGATGCAAAATTCATTTGTGCCGCCAATAATTCTTGTAATCTAGACAGGAAGCTACCAAATCTCATTCCAATGTTTATTTTCATTGCCTATCAAGCTATGATGCCCATTTTCTTGCACTACGTCTTCTTTACGACAGTGAACCCATTATTTGTATTTCAAAGACATTTGAAAACTGTCTGTTATTCAGTAACAGATATTCGTCGAATGGAAAGAATGTATATATCTGATTATTAGATAGCTATCAATTTATAAATGATAAATTAAACAATTTAGCTGGCAAGAAGACTTTAAAATCACAAAAGGGGCACACGAACATCGCAAAAGCCAGCATTTAATGCGATGCAAAGGCGGTTTCCTCTATACTTACCCAGACAGTGCGGACAAATTAGCAGAAAGAAAATCATCTGCATAGGTCAATTTGATGATATAACACTTGAAGGTTACTTGCAAGCGCCTTAAGTGTGAAAACCTTCAATATCAGAAATATGGGTGAATACAGTGATCTATATTATGGACTGATATTTTATTATTGGCTGACATAATTGAAAAATTCAGAGAAATATGTTTGAAGTTATATTAGGTTTAGCATTTAATGCAATGTTAAAAGTACTCGTGCAAAATTATTTTTAATCACCGACAAGGTAATACATGACATTTTGGAGTCTGGGACAAGAGATGGTCTTTGTGCTCTCTCTAATCGATATTTTAAAGCTAATAATAAATATATGCATGATTGCCATGAATCATTACCCACTAAGTACTTTTCAAATAAAAGTGCATGTTCTATGGAGAGATTTCATGGTTAATCAGGGATAACATTAATACATTAGAGTTCTTAAGCATACAATCAGATGCAGAAATAGGATATACGATCGAGGCTAAACATACATATCATAGGGAAATACGTGAAACATATAACGATTTATCTTTGGGTCCAAAGAGTGAACGCCCCCCCCCAACGACAAATTAAAAAAAATTTCTAGCAACGTTAAGAGATAAATAAAAGCATCTACTGCATTATCACAACCTCCAGCAACATATTTGTATGGAAATGGAGTCGGGTATGTACATAGATACTAATGATAATGGTGGATTAAAAAATATTACTGAAAGTGGTGATAATGATTCATGTGTTATTGCCAGTGAACTACAAAGTGGTGAAATGGGGTCAGATTCTAATGGGTTGCCGAATAAAGGCCAATCTAAAGCGTCAAATAATACTGGTAAAATGAATAGCTCGATTAATTCTAGCAATAAAGAGGTATGGTCAAGAGTTATTGGAAGAAAATGCAAACGCCCAGTGATAGTAGGTAGTAATACAAATGAAAATAGCGAGTTGAGTTTGAAAGGTGTACTTAAGACTATATCCTTGCACGTATGCAGGCTCTCGCCTGAAACGTGCTCTGAGCAGTTATTAAATTATTTGAAACCAAGCTTTCCAGAAGTTAAATGTGAAAAGCTGAATTCAAGGTATCCTGATTTATATGCATCGTTTAAGGTTGATATCTATGAACACCATCTTGATACTGCATTTGATCCGAAATTCTGGCCAAATGGTGCATGTGTACGTCGTTTTTTATACCGAAGGCGGACACAGGAATCTCCGCCTCAAACTTAAGCTCAGAAGAAACCAGTATGCAATTATCGAAGCGTAATACTTTTTTGACTTTGCTGTTTTTGAATATTCAAGGCTTAAGTGGTAAAATAAATATTCTTATGGACTTTCTGGTAAATAAAACATGCCATTTTATTTGTATTTGTGAACACTAGCTGAATGATGCCTCAATTCAGTTAATTAATATTGCTGGTTACAATAGAGTTTGTTCTTATAAAAGATCTCACCAAACACATGGGGGAACTGTAATTTTTGCAGTATGCAATATTGCCTGTAGGAGCCTGGATATGTCAGACTTTTGCTGTGATAGGCATTTTGAAGTTTGTGTTTTGATAGCAGATAGTATTAAAACTATTGTTGTTAATATATATCGTACACCTAATGGTGATACGACTATATTTTTAACCAAATTAAATGAGCTTTTAGTATATTTAGCTAAATGGTCAGGTTATAAAGCTATTATTGGAGGTGATTTTAACTCTGATTTTGATATTCAGCTGACAGAAATACCGTAGTTAACTTTAAGAACCTATTGTGCTAGTTTGGGCTAAATTATCATAATGACAAACCCACAAGAAGCAAAGCTTGCCTGGACAATGTAGTAAGCAATTTTTCTATGCTTAACTGTACAGTTGAACTTCAGAATTTTTATTTTTCTGACCATTTAGCTTTATGGTTTCATAGCTTTAAAAGCGATTTTAATGACATATTAAAAAGTAATAAACAAATGTTAAGTTGCAGAAATTTTTCTTCTAGTAATTATGATAAATTTATTAATATTGTTGGACAAATCGACTGGGATATATATTTTAGTAGTATGCACTATACCGCAGAAAATATTTTTAATGCCTTTTTTAAAATAATCTATGACATTTTTAATTTGTGTTTTTATAAAAAGTGTACAATGAACAAAAAAGTTTACTCTGGAAACAAGATTCAGTTATCTGATGAATTAAAACAGCTTAGAATCAGGCTTAGGATTTATTATGATATATTTAAACAATCAGGAACTGAAGTGGCTAAGCAAAGATATTATCTAAACAGGAAATTCTATAAACAAAAACTAGAAGAGAATAAAATGATGAAAAATATTAGTGTGATACAGAATTCAAGAAATAAAAGTAAAACTGCTTGGTACCTAATTAATAAATCAAGAAATTGTGGAAATAGTAGACCTGTCATTCCAGTATCTGCTGAGACATTTAACCAACATTTTATAAATTCTGTGGAAACTACTAAATCAAAAATTAATGTATGTAGGACGACACATGATGTACATTTAAAAATTTGTGCAACTACAAATGCTGTCTTTTTCTGGAAAGTCATTACTGCCAATAAAATATTAGAAATTGTATCTAATTTAAAAAGTTCTAGAAGTACTGATATTTATGATATGTCAAACAATTTTTTAAAGAGGATTATTGACGTAATTCTTTACCCACTTACACATTGCGTTAATCTTTGTTAGCAAGAAGGAATTTTTCCTGATTGCCTAAAAATTGCTAAAGTAATTCCTGTGTATAAAAAGGAAGTGCATATGAAGCTGCAAATTATAGGCCAATATCTCTCATTCCTGTAATTGGAAAAATTTTTGAGCACATTATGTTTGAGCAAATAAATACTTTTTTCAAAAACTTTGACTTGTTTATCAAAAATCAATATGGCTTTTCTAAAGGTAGAAATACTACTGCAGCAATACAAAGTTTGGTCGATATAATACATTCCTCATTTGAAAGTGGTGAATATGTATTAGCTAATATTTGTGACTTGAGTAAGGCTTTTGATTCCATCGATCATAATATTTTATTAGAAAAGCTTTCTTATTATGGCATACAAAATACTCAATTGAATCTCATTAAATCTTATTTATTTGGTAGAAAACAATTGGTTTATGTAAATAGTGAATGTTCATCTATGTCCCACATAGCAAGTGGTGTCCCGCAGGGTTCTGTTTTGGGCCCATTGCTATTTTTAATTGCAGTTAATGACTTACCAAGTAATATACCTACAGATACCATAATGTGTGCAGACGATACTACTTTTATATCAAATGGAAATGACCCAAATGAATTGAATAATCACTATAAAGCCATAATGTCTAAAGCTTCGGAATGGTTTGAAGCTAATAGTTTATTTTTAAATAAATCCAAGACTATCTCTGTTTTATTCACTTTAAAAAGGATAACAGACAACTTAGCATTACAGTATCAGACAAGTACTAAATTGTTAGGTGTATATATTGATAACCAATTATCGTGGACCACCCATATTGAATATTTAAAAAAGAGACTGTCTAGCATTATATTTTTAATTCGTAATTTGAGAGATTCTATCCCAATTGAATACGTGAGAAGTATGTATTTTGCTTTCTTTGAGTCTGTAATCAGATATGGCCTAATTCTTTGGGGTGGTGCTAACAAAGTAAATGACATTTTTTGTCTTCAAAAGAAAATTATTAGGATAGTTAAAAAAAGTTCCTATATAACCCCATGTAGACCCCTATTTATTGAGTTAGGCATTTTAACTATTTATAATCTTTATATTTTAGATACTTTAGTATATATACATGCTTCTTGTCATAGACATATTTTGAGGATGGATATTCATAGCTATAGTACTAGATATAGGTCCAATGTAAACATTCCATATTATCGACTAACAAAATCTCAGTATAATTATCAGTACTTAGGTATTAAGCTGTATAATAACTTGCCTGATAGTGTTAAATGTTTAAACATGCAGAATTTTAAGTCCAGAATATATACATGGTTAGTCAAACATCCTTTTTATTCTATACATGAATATTTTAATGATAAATTTTGTGATCTTGTTTTGTAATTTATTATGACAAGGTTATTGTACTGCTTTCAACAGACTATGTCAATGCCTGTATAGTGCTTTTAGACAAATAAAAAAATCAAATGAAAATGAAATAGAGTTTGTAAGTTTCAGACAATCGCAATTTTTGAAAAACATACATTGATTCAGATGTTAAAAACGTGCTGAACAGGAATAAAAATGTGGTAAAAGTTTATGGAACAAGGTGAATAATTGCGTATTTAAAACTTGTATAGCAAATTTTCGCAAGTATAATGATTTTCGGCTTGTTACATATTGCAAGAAGCGCGATCACTAATACCACGACAGAAGTTTAGACGGTGCATAATATTCAATGAAAATCTTATTGGAGTTGAATTGGTAAGAGAAGAAATTAAAATGAGTAAACCAATTAACGCAGGACAGTCAATCCTTGATATATCCAAATATATAATTATAACGTCCAGAAAAATAATGATTACATCAGCAATATCATATTATTACATCCATATCATATATGGACACCGATGCCTTTCTCTTTGAAACCAGTGTATATATTAACTTACCAAAAGCAACATACAATATTTTGACAGTTGTAACTACCCCCTGATAACAGATATGGAACACCATTGTTGAATGACAAAGTAATGGGATAGTTTAAGGATGAAATCTATGGCAGGGTAATGAGAGAATAGCCACACTTCGTTCAAATCTTTTCAATATAATGGTCAGATAGTGAAGAAATCAAAGGGTGTTTCAAAGTTTACAATACGTTCAACAACTTTCGAAGATTACTTATCGTGCCTCCATGATGTGAATGCATCACATTGTACTAAATAGACAATTTTCAGGAAGTATAAACTCAGCGTTAACACAGTCGAAACTGACAAAGCTTCTTTGACACAAAATGTTATCTTTACGCGCAATCACATTCAATTCTTGCTTGCGGTCATTATGCAATACCTGATCTTCACTGTTGGAAATATAACGTTCTGTCTTATACAAGCACAGCTCACAATTTTAGGTTATATATGACTAAAGCACATATAAGTTTTGAAGCTTTACTTTATACTATATGTAACATGAAGGTTGATACGCTCATGTGCATATTCCTGTTCTATAAGATTTTAAGTGATATATGCTTAAACATTGTTTGAAGCTTTATTTTTTATTACATGAAACATGAGAGTCTAATGATGTGCTTAATTACTCTTCTTTATGTAACATGAAATGTGAATATCAGTTAAATCTACGCTTTTAAACGCAATGTTTCTGCTCATGATTCATGAGGTAAAAAACAAAGCAGGAAAGTAAATAAAAAAGAAATAAGACAATTTTTTCTTTATTTTATTATTCTCAGAATTGCAAACGAAAATAAAATGCGAATATGCTAGTGCAGAAAAATATCACTTAATATTGGTGATGACATTCTATGATATATAGAATGAGAGAGAAATTTTTGTGCAATTAATTTCTTAAGAATTTTATTAGTTTACTTACTCAGTGGTTTAGGATAACAGAGAGAGAATTAAATAATAAAGAAAAAGATAATACATGTTTTCATTGGAATCTTTTATGTTCTTCTTGTATTTGCACTTAAAAAGGTTTAAAGCTTTTAATTTTGTATTATATGCAACAGGAGAATTTATTGCTATGATAAAGTGCTCTGTTTTATGTAACATAAAACGTAAACACAAGCTAAGCTTCCCGCTTTCTGCTTATGATTTTTAAGCGATAGAAATGTATCAAGCTACTTATGTAACTTTTTATGCAAATGTAATGCAGTACAACCGAAGCTTTTTGGTGTTGACCTCCGTATGATATGTAGAATTATATAATATATATTATACGTGTGTGCGCTATTAAATGCGTGTTAACCTTGCTGTTTATAATTACTCAATGGTGAAGAATGTGAGTGGGAACTAAATAATAAAGAAAAAATGAATCAGTTTTTTTCACTGCAACGTTTTGTTTTATTTTTGTCCAAAATACATCCTGAAACCTTACCTTTTCCAATATAGCATCCTTTAGAATCTATGCACTCTCTGGAAATCGTAATCACATAACAAATAATGTATGACCTCGACGACTCAATACTTGTTCCACAAGCTGGTGGCCATTAAATCCTCCTTGTGTGACCTGTCCATAAACATCCTGTAGATGGAATTGTACCATGCACAATATTTTGGGTGTATATCCCTTCTCAAGTTGACTTATATGTCTTCTAGAGACTCACATTGTTTCCAACACTAAATCTGCTGACGTTTTTCTTCTCCCTCCATGACGAGCTCAGCTGTAGACCGAAAGCATGAAAGAACTGTCAACATTATCACGAGGCTTCCTAAGAACTGTAGATTGGTTAGTATTATTGTAACTATTAATGCTCCCAAGCAGCCATTTGTAGGAACCTACAGCTGAAGACTCTCTGTGTGCATGATACTTTTTAGTGGTTTTATTAAACGTACGCATACTCCACCTTAATTGTACTGAATGAATGTAATGATTAATTCTGTTTCTAAAAATTAACTGTCTGAATGACATTATAAAATTCCTGACATTATCAGATTGGATGTTCTGACACAAAGTATTAAGAGCAGACAACATTTCTCCCTTAGCTTTTGTAACACTCACTGCAGTCTTGCGTTTCAATGACCGTGCATTAGCCATTTTGATTAAAAAACCAACAGCACTAGAAACGTATTTATAATAGTTATTTTCCTTTTGCTTATGGCAGCATCTGGATTATATCTATTTTTAATATGTCTTTGAGACCTTTTATTGTGTTTTTTACAATTACAGTTTCTTCTGACTGGAGAGTGTAACTTTGCGGCAATGTTACTCTAATCATGCTATGATATTTGAAGTTGTCAACTTTGTCAATATCTCTCCAATTTCTGAATGATGGTTCACATTGCCAGCGTCCATCGATGCAGTAGGTAATCTAAATCAGTTAATTAAAACTTTCGGATCGGACCAGTATACGTAATCAAATTTCCTATTGGGCCCGCGTTCCTTCTACTCGAGATCTAAACCTGTTTTACTCTCAATTAGACCGCTATGATATTTCTATATGTGAGGCCGTTGTTTCATCTTAGATTTCTCCTGTAGTCCTTCAATGAACTAGAGTTTTTTCTTTCTTTCAAAATTTCCGAATAAGTTTCCTGAACGGCTGCGGCATATGACGTGCTGTGAGGGACGCACTTAAATATACCGGGACTGGACATGTATGTATCTTCTTTTATCCAGACATTATTACCGAAAAATAAAATGCTTTTTGTTCCCTAAATTATACTCACTATTTTCGTATCGTATGCCAAAAGTCCAGTTCGCTGCCGCTGGTCCTGCGTACCATTCACAGGTAGCTTGCAAGGGTGCTTGCTTCCTCTTCTTCTTCTGCGGTGCGAAAGAGTGGGTCGTTCTTTTGTTTTTCACCCCTTTTTTATTACATCGCTCAGTGGAACATTTACGGATTGGAGAACCTCCAATATTACACGCTGGATCTCAAGCCTGTGACCCTTCAGAGTACGTAACATTTCCCTAGTTGGATTACTGTTGTCGAGCAATAACTTTTTTGAGTCGTATACCTTCAACATCCATCATCAAATGAATGAACATTTAAGCTGTTGACATAAATTTATAGCAGATATTTAATATTGGTGCATAGAATATGACTGTTTTCACTCGATAATCGGAGCAGTGAAACTAATGTTATCACATATTAGAATGAGTGCAGGATAACTTTCAATTTTTTTATCGTTTATCACAACCGTTCTATCTGCTCTGGTATTAGCGATCGTAGAGTAGACGAAAACCTGTTTGTTTACGGGATACTTATAGTATTTGACTCCCGACGTTAACGTGTATCTGAAGGAGTTTCGTCTATGCGGTTTCGTTTGCAACGGAATAAAGTACATCCCCCTCATTTGCTCTAAGATAGCATTCATAACGACCACCTAGGTTTTAGAATATTGTCACTATCCGTTGTTAAGGTTGTGTATATATCCAGCGAGATCACGGCTTAATATAGTTTCCATACTTTTCTCCGGCTGTAGCAATATCCGAGGTCGTAGAGCCTTATTTAAGATGGTTGAGCATCATTTTGTTTCTTTGTAACAAAATTTGCATCACATTGTTAATTGCTGCATTGATGTCGTGGGCAGGATAAGTAACAAAATGTTTTCTGCATCGTCTTTGAAAAATATTTAGTTATGAATGCCATTAGATTCTCGTATTGTCCATCGAGTGATGTTTACATGTGGTTCCTAAGCAAAGATTCCACTTCGCCCATGGGCTAATATGAAAAGTCTTTTTGGCAACTGTTAGCATTCGATCCTCGACGTCAGTCGTAAGCGTATCAATATGGCGTTAATTTGTTGCATAGTTCTCTTGAGAACCCTAAACATTGCCCAAGCGCGAGTTTCCCGCGCCATCTCGATTTACAATATAACAGTCCAGCACACCTCTGGAGGGAGCGATTCTTCTGGAACCCAGCCTATCGATACTCATAATTGAAGTGAATGATGTAATCTAGTTATTTACCTTGATAAAGGTACCGTAGGCGTTTCTGTATCGTGCTTCGTCCAGAGGGGTTTCAGTTGCTATGGACGAACCGTTTACAGAGTAATTATTCATTCATTTCCCACATTTGCTGACAAAACTTTCATGTCCACATTTACGGTATCATCATATATATGATACCTAAACTATATATATATATATATATATATATATATATATATATGTATATTTAGGTTATGTAAAAGAGCAAAATCATTTTTGCATTGTCTCTAATTAAACATTTTGTTACTTTTGCATACGACTGTGCTAAGTAAATGGCATCAACATTACGGTGTCTACCCATGACATAACACAATGTTGTCTTCCCCTCTTCTCATTGATGACGTCATCAAAGTTGAGTATTGAATTTTCTCTAGCTTCGATAGATTGCCTGACTTTATCATAATCCCCGAAGGTGTACACATCTATAACATATAATTTTCAATAATTTGAGTACATATTGGCATGTTTTCTGATGCAAAAGCTTTTGAATAAATCTACAGATTCGAGCTTTGTCTTACGAACATTTGAGCCTCTGCCAATTGAGAGATACGTGTCTTCCTTTACAAATATCATTGTCAAAGTCTAGCATTTGCCTTACTGGAGAAAGCATTTGATTCATTGCTTCCATCTTAGGAGTAAGATTACAACGTACTTATTTTTGCTTTTCATTTCCAAGTGTATCATGGACTCTGGAGGGGTTCGGAGGTCTTCTAAGAGAAGGAATGGATTTGTTGATTCTTTAATAAATTCTCTTCAGGATTCAGCTTCGAGACATTGGGCTGACAAGTTCTCGTAGAAAAGGCCTGCATTAAGGTACAGTATACCTACGCTACTTTTGGTGAAAAGTTTTCTGTTTGTCTGGTAACTGCCACCATGAAAGAGAAGCTTGGTATGTGTGTTGGTTTGCTCCAGAAGCGTAAAAACGGTAATCCTTATCTTTCATACCTCAGTTGGCTGTGGCGGGTAACTTGACAGCAAAAGCTGCTTAGATCGCTACCTCAGTGAATAAGAAGAACGCTGCCGAGAGACCGCTGAAGGAGTTGGCTCGTTACAAATAATCGCAGGAAGCGTAAGGGAAAAAATCTTATATCTACATCCAAACAACTTGAAACAATGTCTGTATATATCCGATACAGAGAGGATTGTAATTACCCTCAAATTGCACATGAATAGATTTAATGAAATAGGTTTTTGTTAACACCTGTATAAACGAAAATATGATGAATATGGATAGAGTGCATTAATAGGATTGAAGACATTAATTCTATAAATTAAAAGAAATTTATTCAATTGTTTGATGCTCATAAGTGAACGATTTTATACGTAGTTGGTGGTAGGAGTGACGAGAAAAGGGTTAAAGATATGTATGCTAAACTCAATAAATAGCTGTGATTTACATTGCTTTTATTAATATCCAAAATTAACATTTTCCTTCTAAGCAATATATTGGACAATATGAGTTAATGGTTTGTAAATGAACAATTTAGCGTGAATATTTTAACAAAATAATAACGCGTCTGATATTAACAGTTGCGGTCGAAATCTCCTCAAGCTGACGATAACAGTCAATGATAAATAGAAGTGCATATTTCTGGAAATCACTTCTTCTAAAAACGGTATACTTATTGTTCCCATAGTAGGAATATTAAGTGATAAAGTTTGATCTTGATGATATTGCAATAAGAGAGCTGTTTTTAGAAGGATAATTCAGTCTGTTGGTTTGTGCACACACTATGATGTAACTTGATTTCTCAAGTTTGGATATCCTGGCAACATTACACGTGGAACTTGAGTGGGAATGTCTAAGAGTCAAAACGGAATGTGCAAAGGCTTATCCAACTTGACTGGTTTAACTTTTTCCCCTCTCTTGACATCGGAAAGTTGAAGTACGGGCATCCTGCATTCGATTCTGGTTAATTTAATAACAGATATATCATTGCGCAACATGCAATTAATACAGTTTTTAAATATAAAGGGAATAACTTCAAACTTGCTATCAAGATCATCGGCGCAACTTAGAAACATCGAAAGAGGAACGATAACGTAGAATATACCATTCGAGGAGTTGACGATGTCGACAACGTTCTGTGAGCGATTGGAGTCCAAAGTGTTGAGAGAAACATAGTGGCACATAGTGTAAGGAATGCCTGGATTCCTTATTCTGTCTATAGCAACGCAATTCATATCCAAGCGAACCTCATCAAACAGAAAGGCATCTTTGACGATGTGCGCTTTGTAAGGGAATCTTCTATGCAGAGAACACTTCTGCCAGAAAACTTACAGAGATCCTCAGAATGACATGATATTCTAATTTCATTGTTTGCATTCATAGCCACTGTATTGTAAGGTAGGAACACGTGCTCTTCCTCTTTCATAACTGCTGTCTCGTCTAATCCATTTATTAGAGAAAGTTGAAGCTCAGCCACTCTATGGTCTTTCGATTGGATGGTATTTGACACGTCGTGTGCCAAAGACAGAGCAGATCTTAATCTTAAGATAAGCTTTTTTACTATAGTAATGTATTTTAAAACGTATTCCCAGTTCATCGTATGCGCAGTCTCATACTGATAACCTCGTTTCTGAAGTCAATTCTTTGCACCATCCGAATGCTGATCAGGTCAGTGATATTTGTGTCAATGATGAGTAGATATATAGGTTATTGGTTCCTCACAGAATTGATATCTAGGAGGGACGATGGGAAAGTTTCGTAAAAAGAAAGACAGCTGTTACCGTTGTCGAAGGATCCTGTTGCCAGGTTACACTCTGTGATTATAATGCTTACTATAAAGATATTCGCCTGTTGACCTGTGAAACCGAGAAGAGCACCAATCAATGTCTCTGGAGCAAACTCGATGGCAAAGAGACATTGGATCTCTGCCTTAACTGTGTTATTATTAGATCGTAGAAGAAACCTTCCTTCAACCACGAATCTTTGCTTAATCAAATTATTTATATCGTACACTTTATATGTGCCGGGTGAAATCACAAGGTTTAAAGCCTTCCATCTCAAACACAATAGAAAAGGTTAGTGCTGTGATCAACTTGGGTATTGAATAACATGCCTAGAAATTCAATAAACAATCTCGTAAATGACAGTATCGTAAGAGAGGTGGATTGAAATGGGTAGAGAAGGTAGATTCAGAACCTCTCATATTTGTAAGACCTTTGCATATTTGTAAGACACGATGTACCCTATAAAGTCATTAATCTAAACAAGTTTTGCTTTCAGCTAGACATACAGATGTGCGCAGTTCAGCTAAACATAAATCAAGTAAATTTTGCAACAATACCTCTATATCGGTCCCCACTAGGTAACCATGAGTTATTCAAAAAACAGTTAGATGATTCCTTAAAGTTTATATTGAAACCGAAACGAGAAATGATAATGTGTGGTGACATAAATATTGATTATCTTATACCTAGTCTCCGAAAGGACGAACTCAATTCTATATTTTTTACATACAACATGTCATACACAGTACATTTTCCTACAAGAATTCAGGGTAGCTCCTCTTCAGCAATAGATAACATATTCATGAATATAGATAGAATTAAAACTTCAATAACCTTGCCATTTGCAAATGGCCTTTCAGATCATGAGGCACAAATACTTCTCATTAAAGAGATAAACTTAAAGTTAAAACCAATCTATAAATATTGTAGAACACGAAAAGTAGATGAAAGCTCCCTCACATTGTTTAAGTATGCCCTTCAACAAGAATCATGGACTGAAATCTATGAAATAAATGGAGTAAATGACAAGTTCAATCATTTCCTACAACATTTCAACTCTCATTTTGTAGCATGCTTTCCAGTCAAATATTGTAAAATATATAATCAGAAGGAAAATAGCACCTGGATTACAACAGGCATTAAAACTTCTTGCAAACATAAGCGAAAATTGTACAAATAATTGAAACATACTTAGAATGTCACTACAAAAAGAAGTCTAAAATTCTAAAAGAAACAATAAAAGCTGCTAAAATATTGCATTATAATAAACAGATATCCAATTCTGATAATAAAATAAAAACTATCTGGGATATAATAAAAAGGGAAACAGGTAAGAGCTCTCAAGAAAGCCCCTCAATTGCACTGAAATCGGCAGTCAAAAAATTGATGTTCCTCAAAAGGTCGCAGATATTTTCAACAATTTCTTTTTGAATGTAACAGAAAAATTAAAAATAAACTATGGATGTAAAGAATCAGCAATAAACTTTTTGAAAACTTCTTTTGTAAACAAAGTACCTGAATTTAAAGTAAAAATGACAACACCATTTGAAATAGAAAACATAAAAAATTTGCTCAAGACCAAAAATTCCTCTGGATATGATGAAATATCAAGTAAAATCCCAAAAGCATGTTCTGATCTAATATGCATTCCCCTTACCTATTTATGTAACGAAGCACTACAGAGTGGAATATTTCCTGACAGGATGAAGTACTCTATCGTCAAACCACTTTTTAAAAAGGGAAAACAAGATAATACATCAAATTATAGGCCTATATCTCTCTTGTCTGTTTTCTCAAAGTATTTGAGAAAGTAATGTTCAATAGGTTCTATAATTACTTGTAAAAGCAGAACTTATTTTCCAAATAACAGTTTGGCTTTAGAAAAGGAGTAGCGACAGATAATGCAACCTAAAATCTCACATATAAAGTGTTAACAGCGTTAAATGAAAAGGAACAATTCGGTGGAATCTTTTGTGACCTAGCGAAGGCTTTTGACTGTGTGAATCATGAGATTCTGATAGCTAAACTAAATTTCTATGGAATAAAGAATAACATATTAGATTGGTTCATTTCATACCTAGAGAAGAGAAAACAAAGGGTCGAAATTAATAACTCCAATGGGTTTCAAAATAGTACTTCAGAATGTAAATCAATAAAACATGGTGTTCCCCAGGGATCAATCTTAGGGCCTCTTTTGTTCTTGGTTTACATAAATGACCTCCCATTATACATTAACAGTTTTGCAAGTATTTATTTATTCGCAGATGACACTAGTGTTCTAGTAACAAGTAAAGATTTCAATGAATGTGTAGTTAAATTAAACTATGTTCTATATTGTATGTCAAATTGGTTCAAAACAAACAAACTCTCAGTAAACCTTGAAAAAACAAAAACAATTACATTTATGACTACTCGCTCACCACAAACGCACATAGAAATAGGAATTAATTATACATTGTTAGAACAGCTAAATGAAGTCAAATTTCTTGGCCTTCAGGTAGATAAGCGTTTGGACTGGAAGTCACATATTAGCTACATCACACCTAAACTTAGCTCAGCATGTTATGCTCTCCGTGCACTGCTTAATTTCACTCAATCGATACACTTAAGTAGGTGTAATTTGCCTACTTTAACTCCATCATCGAGTATGGAATAATATTCTGGGGTATTTCAGTAGATAGTAAATGAATATTCCGGATACAGAAGAAAGCTATACGAATACTCTGTAATACTTATAGCAGAGAGTCATGCAAAGAACTATTTCAAAAATTGGGCATCCTCACCTTAGTTTGGGTTTATATATTATCCATTTTAAAATTCTATGCAGTTAATCGACGTAGTTTTATAACAAACATGGAAATTCATAACGTTAATACTAGACAAAATGGATTGATTCATCGTCTCAATGCCAATCTTCGTTGCTTTCAGAAAGGTGTATATTATGAAACAATCAAGATATTTAATGCTCTCCCCAGTAATCTCAAAGAAACTGTTGGGAATTTCAGGGCTTTTAAGGCCTCTCTTAAGGAGTACCTTTGCAATAAATCATTTTACTCTGTACATGAATATTTAAGTGACAAATCTGTCTGACAATACCGTTAATAATCATTGTATTTATAAATATTACAATGTATTGTATTTTGTATATATGAGTGTGTGTGTTTTATATTAAAATTAAACTGATTTATACTTTGACTTGCACGAATGTGTCAAATGAATTTTTTTTAGTATTTAGCAATGACAGAAGGTCTGTAAAGCCTGATGTTTTGATATTTTACACTCTAGTACTTAATTGTAAATCTTTGCATTGTAAATTCTGTAACATATTTGTAAATATGTATTGTAATTTGTTGCCATTTATGAGGAGTACATAATACAATAATCATGTTTTAGTTTATATAATTACTACTAGTAACTACTATATCGATAATTTGAAAACTATCATCTGACATAACATTAGTTTTACATGTAATAAAATTATATTTATTTATACATTTTAACACTATATTTTGGTACTCTTTGTTTTATGTGCATGCAAAAAATATATAGTATATAAACATATGTATACATGTATATGCCTTGACAAGTTCTATGTTCAGTGGCTTTCTGGCCTAAACGAACCTACAGAATGCTTTCTAATCTAATCTAATCTATTAATAGTGAAAATCATACTGAGTATGCACACAGATCAATAAAACTGTTTTATAACATAAACTGCAAGCACAAGTGACCACAAATTACAGAATCAAAGTCCTGATAGCTATCTCTGTTATACAGAACTTTACCACCAGTGAGGTAGGAATCCATTTCTCCTGGAGATTTCAAAGCTTCCAAAATAAAAGACAAGATTTTCATTCTTGTGAATAGCAACCCAATGAGTTTCCGAATTATGAGAACTATACAGGTTAATTACAGCTATCTCTGTACGCCTAGAATTCGAGGTAGTTTGTCGAGATTGTGCACGCCTTTAAAGTTTGGAATGTGAAGACGTTTAGCATAAGTTTCGATCTCAATGGTGTTTAATGCTTTCTCCAGGACATATATACGTGATTCCGTCACGCGTGCTGCAATAAATACATCGGCAGATCTCTGAGAAATATTTATATAGTTTGTTCCAGGACACAGAATCTCTAACCTAGCAGATGAGGCACGAATGGATGAGGAATAATTAATGAAAGAATCAAAATCCAGATCCCTACTGGTACAGCTTCGAACGTTTCCAGAGCCCCCAGGTACATTATGAAACAAAATGTAAAAATATTTTCCTTGTAGTCTTAAGTCATAAGATGGAGGTAGTAAAGCAAAAGTATTCCCTACCGATACAAGTGCTAGACTTTGATAAAGGTATTCATGAAGGGAGACGGGGGTCTCTCTCCCCGCGCAAAGTCAGATCTCTGATTCTGGGCAGCTCAAATACTGCGAAGTCAAGGATATTACCCAACTTGCTAATAGACGAGAACGGTCTGATGCCTACTAATCGGCTTATTTATTAAAAATCGTTGCATTAGTCAAAATACCAATATCTATTCAGAGTACTGAAAACTATACCCGATATAGGGATGTAAACGTTTAAGGATGATGAAGAGGTGATGCAATCAGCTGATTTCAGAGAAAATGCAATATTCATCTTCACTTAAGTCATCAATGAGAATTGGGAAGGACGGCTTTGAGTTATAGCGTGGGTACACAGTGTAAAGTTAGTGCCGTTTACTTAGAACAGTATATGCAAGATTACAAAGCATTTAACTAGGGATAACACAGATATGATTGTCCAAACTTAAAACGCAACACACACACAGATACACACATGTATATATGCGATGGTTATATAAATGCGGACATGAGTTATGCAGAGTTCAGGAAGTTGTGTCAGCAAATGTGGGAAGGTAATGAAGAATTGTTCTGCAGACCACTTGTCGTCATAGCAACTGAATTCCCTCTGGACGAAGGACGATACAGAAACGCTTAGGATATCTTTATCAAGGTGAATAACTAGATTACATCATTCACTTCATCTGTGATTATCGGTATGTTGGGTTCCAGAAGAATCGCCCCCTCCAGACTTGTTCTTGACTGTTATATTATAAATCGAGATGGTGCGGGAAACTCGCGCTATGGCAATGTTGAGGGTTCTCAAGAGAACTATGCAACAAATTAACGCTTACGACTCTTACGTAGAGAATCGAATGTAAACATTAGCGGAACATATTCATAGGCACAGGGCTTTGGGACAGAGATTTGGCGGATGAGTTGGAGGTTCCTGAAAGCAGAGGTCATCTCCTGCCTCACCCGAATCTCCTGGATAGTTCTATAACCTGAAACACGGGGGCAATCGCAGGAAACAGATGGAAGTCCACGGCCGCGGTTAACGCAATATGGAGTTGACGTACAAACTGCATCGTGCGGGAGGTCTCCTCAAATG
Organism: Hymenopus coronatus; assembly: GCA_030762935.1. Lineage (NCBI taxonomy): Eukaryota > Metazoa > Arthropoda > Insecta > Mantodea > Hymenopodidae > Hymenopus > Hymenopus coronatus. The sequence continues at coordinate 4,207,047 of CM060884.1, forward strand.
TCATATCTTGATTAACCAGTGCAAAATTCACTCGTATTGCCAAAGAGCTGACACAGATAGTATCTGTGTGGGTTCAAAGTAAAGAGCGTAACCTCGATGGCTTCTTACCGTGCCTTTATCTGTGAGGGAGACCTGCCCGATCATAGGTAAGCAGCAGATTACGGATTGTCAAAAATTCATCATTAACTTTCCGTTGGACTCTATACACAGATGTGATACCTTGCTCCGCCAGATTTTCTTGAATCTCTTCATTGGACAAACCGATGATGACCGCTGCACACGGAGCTCGAGATCTTGTGCATTTCGACTTAATTGGATAGCTGCCTAATATACAGGCTGTTTGGTATTTGTGATGGCTTGAAATTGCCTTAGCCACAAGTATACCGTTTCCCATATTAACGCAAGATTGAAATGGCGCAGCAATTTTATCTAAGCCCATTTGGATGGAAAAAGAGCTAACCAACGTGACTTTTCTCCCTTTCTCTGTTCTAGTTATACGTAAGTAGTAAGTACCACTGGACTGAAGTATTTCATTTCTCAACAAATTAAGAGCTGGGCTAGTTTTTCCTCTCAAAATTCATCCTTCAGTGCTCCCCAACCACATTGGGGTAATATGGTTAAATGGGAACATAGGAGCCCCGCCGTCCCACTCACCGAGCATTTCTGTATAAAACCTTGTCCAGACCGTGTGGGTTGGGGTGGGTTATGTCCTCACGGTCCGTTTCGGTTAACTAGAAACCAAAACATTGTGTTAGGATGCGCGCCCTCCCTGGTCACTGAAAAACATAAGGTCAACCAATCAGGATATGCCTTGCAAGCGATAGGGGTCTCCACGTGGGTGGTTATTTCTGGAGAGTCTTTCTTCCACTCAGGGAGTCAGCGTTGACTCGGGACCTCTGATGGGCCAAAACCATACCTATCGTAGTAGACCCCTGGGGCAGATGTCCCGTACGTTAGGCACTCTCTTAGCCTTTCTTTATGCTGCAAGGCCAGTAACACTGTATAACACGTTTGATTCTTTCCGCCACGGTGTGAAGACGATTGTGGGTTTGCATTGCTTTTCTTTGGTGCTACTTCTACTTAACCGTTATAAGCCTCTTTACCACTCACATCTTTTACTATAATTTGGACCAGTAATATTATACGACCTTTTAATAGTTCTCCATAGTATAAGTTTTGTAAATTACTTTTATGTCTTTCTTCATAAGCGAAATGGTACATTTTTATTGTAACTTTGTCTTTAAGGAGAGCTGACTCCAGAAATCCAATAATTGTCAGTAAGCAGACATCGAATGTGATTTATAAGATACTATTACTTTATTTTCTGTATCGCTTTATTTCGTTAGTTTAACTGTGGTTACGTGTGGTACTAACCCTTTGGTTTTGCATTTCATTTTCAATGGACTAGTTAGGTGTGATTCTTTGTGTTGAAAAGTAAGTCAACTGCCTTGTTTCCTGTTATACCATTATTAACTGTTAAATTATTTCATTTCTCTCTTGAATTCTCTGCTCCTCTTTGGTCCTCTTTCATGAGCAATGTCTCGGTAATTGCTTGATAGCCTTCCTTAGCAGAAATTGCACACATAAAGGATTATAAACCGCTTCTGTGGTATATAGTAGAGGTCCTCTCTCACATTCAAGAGTTAGGGCAAGCTACCTGACTAATTCCCTTATCCTGAGGTAACTCTGGGCTCCATGGACTGCCGGCGCAGTTGACCATCATTACACTGTCCGAAATATTCTTACAGAGCCAAAAAAAAAAAAAAAAAAATTACAAAAAAAAAAAAAAAATAAATTAAAAAAAAAAACGGATTGCACTAACAATTTATAGGTGATTTCGAATTTAAATTGAAACTTCCAGTAAAACCCTACTGTTCTTAAATTAAATGACATACCCCTCTACAGCAAAATATTATTACGAAAGCTTATTCTCCTATCTATGCCAAGGTAACTATTTGTACCCAATTTCACTTTAATATATAGATTCACAACATAACGTAACTGAACAAAATAATAGCCTAAAACATCAAGAGGCGCGCAAACCTTACACTAATGAAACAAGGATTTAATTCGAATGAGTGCCCTCCGAGTTTATACTAGAATGGCTCAATAACTGCCCATGATTAAAAATAGGTGGTGTTAATGGGAAGTTTCTGTAACACAATACCGAAAACTTAATTTGACATGTCAAAGATTAGTTTCAACGACATTGAGCATGGCCGCTAAGTGGCGTTACCATTATGCGATCTACGGTGTGATATTCTGGGATCGTCGAATGAAAGTTCGTAAAGGGGCAGAGGTCATAGGTTTCGAAGGGAGCCCCCCCCCCAGGGCCTACTACGGTAGGTACGGGTTTGGCGCACCCGGGGGTTCCCGAGCCGCTCACCGCCACTTCACCCTACCCATCGCCATTCACTGTTGCCACGTCTTGTGTACTGTATGTGTTTCTTTCGTTTGTTTACATTTATACCCTCTTCCTCTTCTAGGCTTATGGAACTTAGTAGTTTGTAGGGCATTAGGTTTATTAACTCCTGTCTCACCAGCAGGGATCTTTCACTATCCCCGTGGTTCCTGTCCCACGGTTCCAGCGCGGCTCCCAATTTGTGTGCTCTACGGAGGTGCCAGGCTTGAAGGTTGGATGCACCCTCCCCACTGCCCCTATGTGTAGCCTTAGGTTCGGAGCCCGTCCATACCGTCAAGTACATTCACGTAGCTTGTTAGTAAGCCCGGCCTGTGCTGGTGTCCCGACGACCGCGTTACGTCGTTGGGATAGTTTCACGGGCCGGACGTGTTACCGCTGATGTTGCCCCGGCGTAATCAACCACAAGTCCCCTGAATCCATGCATATGTTCTGTCGCTGCACGGCCTAGAGCGGGGAGCCACAGGCGGTTATTCCTGTGGTAGGGGCTTAAAACCGGGGCGTGCATGGTGAACGGTATACGCATATGGACCAGCAGTGGTGTTTGGAGGGTAACCCTTGTGACGTAGGCCTTGGGTATCGGTCACGGGATGGTTCCCGTGACGGCACAGACCGTAGAGATTTGGTGTCTTTTCTTCTTTAACCCCCGGATGGCAGGCTGACGCCGACGGTTCCGGAAGGGGGTCTTTTCAATATGTCAAACCGCGCACCACCTTCATATTTTGACCAGTTTATTGTTATGGCTATGTTAAACGAAACGAAGAAATTTTCTGACATAAGTCCATTCTACGTTCAAAGGGAAGTTGACAGGATCTGCGGCAAGGTTAAAAACGAGACAAGGCTTCGAGACGGTACGCTACTTGTAGAGGTCCACAATAAAGACCAATCGGACAAGCTACTTCGTGCTACTCTGTTGGGATCGTACAACATCAAAGTTTACCCCCACAAGTCCAGGAGAGGAGTTGTGACCACCTCTAGCTTAGACGACCTCTCCAATGAAGATATTGCCACCCATCTTTCAGAACAGCGAGTTTGTCAGGCGTACCGTCTACATGGTAAACGTGAGGGCAAGGAGTACCCATTGCGTACGATCTTTCTCACGTTCAAGGGTACTAGTGTTCCGGAGTTCATATACTGTGGTTACGAACGTGCCTCCGTCCGCCCGTATGTGCCGAACCCTATGCGGTGCTTCAAGTGCCAGCGCTTCGGGCATACCCAAGCCGCCTGTGCCCGACCCGTAACCTGCGATCGTTGTGGTCTAGTGGCACACGTTGACACTGTCTGTACGCGCGCACCGTGCTGTGTAAACTGTGAAGGCAGTCATCTGTCTAGCTCTCGACAGTGTCCCATGTACTTGGCAGAGAAAAGCATACAAGAAATACGTGTGAAGGAACATCTTACTTTTCCTGAGGCGAGACGGCGCTTTGAGCAGCTAAAGCCGGCCAACACCACAGGATACTCCTCAGCCGTTCGCCGTAAGCTTGTCCAATCCGTCGGTTTACAGACTGTGCCTGTCGCGGATGCGTCGACGCAAACTGACTTGTGCGAAGCCGCTCCTTTACGTGCTCAATCATCTGCATCTCAGTGTACAACCTCTGATGCACAGCAGCAATCTCAGCCGTCGACTAACCCATGTGCTCCTAGTTCATCCTTCGCCGGAGATCGTTCCCGTCAACGTAGTAGACCGATGAGCCGAACTTCGGCAACGTCCCGCTCTCGTTCTGCGAACCGAAAGACTTCTTCTGACTCCCGACCACCAGTGGAATCTGAGGAAGACACGGATTTTAGGTAGTTGGAGCTAAATCTGCTAAGGTGAGAAAGAAAGAAATAACACCACCTTAATTTCTATCTCACCATGGATATAATCCAGTGGAATGTCAATGGGATCAGGGCCCGTCTACCAGTCCTTCAACATATAATCAACAAGCGTTCACCCTCAATCCTCTGTCTCCAGGAAACCCACTTACATCCCCACCATACCCTTCCACTTCGTCATTTTCAATCCTTCAGACACAACTTTGTTGGTGGCCAGCGTGCTTGCAACGTTGTTGTTACTCTCGTGGCTCCTACTATCCTTGCCGCCAGTATTACACTCAACACCCCGCTACAAGCGGTAGCTGTGCGCGTAACATTGCCTTCCATCTCCTTTTCTGTTTGCAATGTCTATTTGCCGCCGCACGATGTGATCTCAGACACTGAGCTTCGGGCATTGTTAGCACAAATTCCCCCGCCGCTGATCTTTTTGGGCGATGCCAATGCTTGCAATGTTCTTTGGGGTTTTCTGCTGACGATGCTCGAGGTACAATAATAGCCGACGTTTGCGACAGGTCTGGTTTATTACTCTTAAACTCCGGTGCACCCACATTCTTATCTTCTGCATATGGCACCCTATCCGCCCTAGATGTAACTTTCTGCAGCCCTGCTTTACTACCCTTCCTGGATTGGTCGGTATTTTCCGATCTTCACGGCAGTGATCATTTCCCCATTGACATTCGTTTTTCGGGACAATATCCCTTACCCACTCAACATCCCCTCTGGATTATTTCCAAAGCTGATTGGAAAAAGTTTTCCTCTCTGCTCAATCTCAATTCCGATGGCTGTACCTCCATAGAAGACATGGTGGAGTATTTTACTTGCTCGGTTTTGCTCGCCGCAGAATCCAGTATTCCTCGGAGCTCTTCTACCCCTCGGCGTATTCCAGTGCCGTAGTGGACCGAAGACTGCAACTTGGCATTAAAGGCACGTAAAAAAGCTCTTCGTCTTTTCCACCTACACCCGACGGCGGAGAACTTTGTTGCTTTCAAACGCGCCCGGGCTAAGGCGCGCCATATAGTTCGTAATGCCAAGCGGAATTCGTGGAAAGCATATGTCTCCTCGCTTTCTCGCAGGAGCTCCTCACAGAGAGTGTGGACTTCGGTGCGCCGCATGACCGGCAAATGTCTCAGGACATACATTCCTGGCCTTACCGTTCACGGCTCCACCTTCACCAGCGTACGGGATGTTGCCGACGCTCTAGCCACCTCCTTCGCTGCGACAAGTGCAACGAGCAATGACGACAATGCATTTCTTCCCATTAAGGAAGCTGCTGAGAGATTTCGCCTTGATTTTACTAGTGACTGTAGTGAGCCGTACAATGCACCCTTCACCCTTGCGGAACTAACTCATGCTTTACACGTTGCGAGGGACTCTTCTCCTGGTCCCGATGATATTCACCGACAAATGTTGCTTCACCTCCCACCTGCAGCCGTTACATTCCTTCTGGACCTCTATAACCGGATTTTGACGCGAACAGGTTTTCCCGCCTGTGTGGCGAGAGGGTATTGTCATTCCTATCCCTCGTCCTGGCAAAGACCGGACCCTCCCATCCTCTTACCGGCCGATTTGCCTCACGAGCGTCGTTTGCAAGACCTTGGAACGCATGATCAGTATTCGGTTTACTTGGTGGTTGGAGGCGAACGAAGTGCTCTGTTCCGAGCAATGCGGATTTCGTCGCGGTCGTTCAAGCGTTGATAACCTGGCGCGTATGGAAGCTTATGTACGGAATGCTTTCCTTCTGAAACAGCAAGTCGTGAGTGTCTTTTTTGACCTCGAGAGGGCTTACGACACTACTTGGCGATATGGTATTCTGCGTAATCTGCACAGTTCAGGGTTACGCGGCCATCTGGCCCTATTTCTGTGCAACTTTCTCCAGCTTCGCCGCTTTCGTGTCCGTATTAGCAATACTCTCTCGCGGGAGAAGATTCAGGAGAACGGTGTACCCCAAGGTTCCGTTCTTAGTGTTATGCTTTTTGCCGTGGCCATCAACGGCATTACTAGCGTGATTCGTAGTGGGATATCATCGTCACTGTATGTGGATGACTTTGCGCTGTACTATCGCTCCTACAGCACTGAACATCTCGAACGACAACTCCAGCTCTCCATAAACTCCATCGCTGGTTGTGCGCTTCGCAATGGTTTTCGTTTTTCCCCTACGAAAACTCAGTGCATACACTTCCACCGTCTTCGCGGAGTACACCCTCCTCCTGACCTCCAATTGAACGGTGTGCCACTGCCTTTCGTTCCGTCGTTGAAGTTCTTAGGTCTCCACCTAGACCGTGAATTTTCTTGGGTACCCCACATCCGATAACTTCGTGCCTCCTGTGACCGATCGCTGCGGATCCTCAAACTGCTTTCTGGTGCGTCGTGGGGCGGCGATCGTTCAGTGATGCTGCGTTTGTACCGTTCACTCGTTCGCTCAAAACTAGACTACGGTTGTTTTATTTACGGCGCAGCGACTGCCTCTAAACTTCGCCTTTTAGACACCGTTCATCATATCGGTTTACGTCTTGCTACAGGAGCCTTCCGCACTAGTCGTGTGGAATGCTTGTATGCCGATGCTGGTGAACCCCCACTGGCAGTGCGTCGCTCATTTTTACTTTGTTCGTATGCTGCTAAGTTGTCTGCGAACCCCCGCCATCCTTGTTTTAACCCTGTGTTACGCCCGGATTATTCACACCGCTATCTGAGGAACGCCACTGCTTCACGCCCCTGCGGTATTCGGTTTCGTGAACTCCTCTCCGATAGGGGTCTCAGATTGCCTCCTGTGGAGCGTGTTTTTGTTTATCCGGAACCTGCATGGCAACTGAGGCGTCCCAGTTTCGACCTGACCCTCTCCAACCTTGTGAAACGTTCGACCGCTCCGGAGGTATTTCAGCGACTGTTTTACGAGCTTTTAAGCAATTACCGGGCATATGCACCGGTATTCACTGACGGCTCCCAGCTGGCAGGAGCTACAGGTTGTGCCTTTTATTTCAATGGAGTAACACATAATTATCGCCTTGCGGACGCCAGTTCGGTATTCACCGCCGAACTGTACGCTATCTTTTACTTTCTAGATTTTATCTCGCTTTTAGCACCTGGTAGTTTTCTTGTTTGCAGCGATTCCTTGAGTGCCCTACAGGCTCTGCAGCAGTATACTGGCTCCTCATCACTCGTTATGCGCATTCAATCTCGCCTTTCAGAATTGATTGCTTGCAGCTACCAGTTCATCTTCACGTGGGTTCCAGGTCATATCGGTATTGCAGGTAATGAGGTATCGGATAGGTCTGCCAAGGCTGCCTGCTCCTTGCAGGATTATCCGGAAGCGGCTGTGCCCTCAGGGGATGTTTCACGTTACTTTCGCAGGTCTCTTCTTTTAGCTTGGCAGCAATCTTGGCAAAACTTAGCAGGTACACAGCTTCGCACACTCAAAGACACGGTACAGCCATGGCTCACATCTTGCCAGCCAAACCGGCACCGCGAGGTTATCCTTACGCGTCTGCGTATCGGTCACACGCGGCTAACACATGGCTACCTTCTACGCGCTGAGCCAGCTCCTATATGTCAGACCTGCGATGTTCGTCTGTCTGTTGCACATATGTTGCTTGATTGTCCAAAATTTCATCGTGAACGGCAATCCATCGGCCTGGATACCTCCTTACCTGCCATTTTATGCGACGATGCCAATTCCGTCGATATGGTGCTACGCTTTGTTGCCTCTATTGGCCTCAGCAAAGACATCTGACCTGTTTCATGCGTGTGAGCAATTTTAGCCTTTTTAACTTTTTAGACTCTGACTTTTACCATATAGGACCACCTTTTGTGTGTGTGTTTTTAGTTTTTCAGCCTTTTAGCCTTGGTTTTATCACCCGGGCCTTTTCTCGTGTGTGCCTTTGTAAGGGTTTTTAGCACATTTTAATTTTTCTTCTCCAGATTTGTTTTTAATGTGTTTTTCTTTTTCTTAACTTCGGGCCCAAATGACCTAGTTGTCGACGGGCCCTTAAACACTACTCACTCACTCACTCGAAGGGAGCAGAAATTCCATGGTAAGTAGGAGATAAAAGTTTTGTTGGTGGATGCCCGGATGATCATACAAGGCTATAAACGGTGCGATTTTCAACATCAAAATTGTGTTTGGAGTAATTTAAGCGAAATCCGAAGAATCTTTTCCGTGAATGAGACATGGGTTCATCATTATACTCTGGATATCAAGCGACAATAACAAATGGCTGTTTCCGGCTAATCTGCCTCAAAACCGAAAAACTGTTACATTGGTTGTAAAAGTGACGTCGACACTTTTTAGAATAGGAATATAATTCTTGTCACTCATTGATTTTCTAGAGGAGAACAAGGATTCCAGTGAGACTCGATAAGAAGTTGAGGACGACATGGAAAAGACAACTCATACAGAAATATTTCCGCTAAACTCATGAACTGCCTGGATCTAATGAGGACCTCACGTCCAGACAGAAATTATCTTTTGCAGAACTTGAAAATTCCTATTTTTGGAGGGCTTAAAAATGCAAAAGACGTTGGGAGAAGTGGATCATTCTGAAAGGGCACTAAGTTTAGAGATAAATAGTTTGTGGTTGAGAAAATGACGTCTTCATTAATAATGGGTATGTATGACTTCATTAAACAACAGATATTTATTGAACCAATCTCATAGATAAGCAAACGACTTCTATTTGTATATTAGTATATATGCAAATTTCTTTATAGGCGCATTGGAAATAGGAGAATAAAGACATATTAAGCGAATGTCCAATCTTTTATGAACTGGTTGCTATTAGATGGCTTCGAAATAACATTCCGTCTGCATTACTGCCAAAAATCGCATGTGTTTACAATTACATGATCTTTTCCATCTATTTTGCAAAACATTATATCTTCTCTCCACTTCACGATAATCAGTATAAGTTTTTTAAAAAAATTAATTTGTTGTTTCTCTTTTCTCTTCTTATAGGTTCAAGCAGAACACGACAATACGCTGGGCTGAGGCGACTCTCAAATCCCTTAAGAGCTGGTCGCTATGTGAAATCACCTTGAAATTCCGTTCCACATGCGTGAAGGATACAAAGGGAATAATGACTTTTCATTTAAGAAAAGTGTTAAGTGTTGGAAATTCAAACCAAAAGTGTAAAGTAGTGTGTTTTAAACCATATCTATATTTTTGCGATAACATTTTGTCCGTAGCTTAGCTTTAACAATTATGTAAAAGTTATCCAGAATGAAGAGGACCTGAGAAGCTTTTCCCAGAGGATTAAAGACAAGTATTTTCATGTAGCAGTGTCTATAGCTTGGTTTGGCATCCATGAGAACACTTCAGAGCTATTCCCAGTAAACTCAAAATATAGATGATATTTTCATATAGTAGTTAAGTTTCATATATGCATTTCAGTTGAAATCGATAGAGACATTTTTGAACAAAAACAATATTTTGAAAAGCCTTCCATATGAAGGGTAGTTTGGATTAGAGGATTGTCTTTAAAATCTTTGGGCCACCTTCTTGGATGATTCAGAACCTAAATGAGATGTTTGTTTAGTGGTTTTATGGAGCTTGTTGTTTCTAATAACAATGATATTCACACGCACATACACATACACACAGGCACACACATACGCCATTCCAAAAGAGCTTAAAAAGGCTTCCAAGCAAATGGTTGAAGTTTAATCACGATCTCAAACCTATGAGTAGAATACAATCTTCCTCTACTTACTGTTCATAATAGATAAATAGTAAACACAAATTTAGGTCCATCTGTAGTAGAAGTGATTTTGGCTACATACAATACTAAGACGCAACAGGGAGCAACAGAAAAAGGGTATGATTCTTATAAGTGATGTGTACTCAAACACAGAACATATTTTACATATAAACTTAAGGATGCGATCATAAATCGTCAGTTGTCAACTCACAAAATTCACATTGTGAACGATAGCATTATCAGCACTGCTATGTTTGCCATACAATTGGCAAAGTCAACATGTTTAAGGCAGACAAGATGCTAAAACCTGTCCGAAAAGTGCTATGGTATTATTTCCTATGGACTTAATATTTTATAGCGAAAAATATATGGGAGGCATGCTTTGACCTTAGTGTATTCTGATCAGATCTCTACCATCAATCAATATTAAAACCTGAAGTCGATTCTCAAACCTTCGGAAAGAACACAGTAAGATTTGTAATCCTCTTGAAAATGATATACTATCGTGTGCGAATATACATATATACTTATTTATTTCTTTATTTATGACTATATAACACTCGCCTCCCAGCTTGACGGTCCGGGTTCGATCCCAAGCGGGTTTTCTCCGAGTCCTACGGGTTCCCCTACCACTCATTCCACCAATTGTTCTAAAATAACCTTTTACACCATTGATTTTGCTTGCACTCATATCATCCACTTGCTCAGGCTCATGTCTGACTACAAGCCGACCACTCGTTCCAGGTTGTGAGGTTTCGTGCCGCTGACTCCCCGTCAGGCTTCTGACACCTAGGCAGTGGCCGGTAAGTGTCTTGAGGGTGTGAACCTCAATGAGGGGATATGACACGTGAATTTTGTTATCGTGCTGATTGGTGACTGGTAGTCAGGCGATATGAGCTGACTAGAGATATGACCAGTGAATCTTATTATCGTGCAGATTGGTGACTCGCAGATAGGCAATATGAGCTGACTAGAGATTGACACGTGAATCTTATTATCGTGCAGATTGGTGCCTGGCAGATAGGCAATATGAGCTGACTAGAGATATCACACGTGAATCTTATTATCGTGCTGATTGGTGACTGGCAGATAGGCAATATGAGCTGACTAGAGATATGACACGTGAATCTTATTATCGTGCAGATTGGTGACTGACAGTCAGGCGATATGAGCTGACCAGAGATATGAACCGTGGATCTTATTATCGTGCAGATTGGTGACTGACAGACAGGCGATATGAGCTGACTAGGGATATGACCCGTGAATCTTATTATCGTGCTGATTGGTGACTGGCAGACAGGCAATATGAGCTGACTAGAGATATGACACGTGAATCTTATTATCGTGCAGATTGGTGACTGACAGTCAGGCGATATGAGCTGACCAGAGATATGAACCGTGAATCTTATTATCGTGCTGATTGGTGACTGGCAGTCAGGCGATATGAGCTGACTAGGGGTATGACCCGTGAATCTTATTATCGTGCTGATTGGTGACTGGCAGATAGGCAATATGAGCTGACTAGAGATATGACACGTGAATCTTATTATCGTGCAGATTGGTGACTGACAGTCAGGCGATATGAGCTGACCAGAGATATGAACCGTGGATCTTATTATCGTGCTGATTGGTGACTGACAGTCAAGCGATATGAGCTGACCAGAGATATGAACCGTGAATCTTATTATTGTGCTGATTGGTGACTGGCAGTCAGGCGATATGAGCTGACTAGGGGTATGACCCGTGAATCTTATTATCGTGCTGATTGGTGACTGGCAGACAGGCGATATGAGCTGACTAGGGATATGACCCGTGAATCTTATTATCGTGCTGATTGGTCCCTGGCAGATAGGCGATATGAGCTGACTAGAGATATGAACCGTGAATCATATTATCGTGCTGATTGGTGACTGGCAGACAGGCGATATGAGCTGACTAGAGATATGAATCGTGAATCTTGTTATCGTTGATATTGGTAACTGGACAGACAAGCAATATGAGCTCACCAGAGATATGAATCGCAAATCTTGTTATCGTGCAAATTGGTAACTGGCAGATAGGCGATATGAGCTGACTAGAGATATGAATCGTGAAGCTTGTTATCTTGCAGATTGGTAACTGGCAGACAGGCGATATGAGCTGACTAGAGATATGAACCGTGAAGCTTGTTATCGTGCAGATTGGTAACTGGCAGACAGGCGATATGAGCTGATTAGGACTACGCGCTGTTAGCGTGCTCTAGTATATGCTAAAAAGTCACGCTGCGAATAAGAACATTTTTGTTCATGTTTTGAGAAGTTTTACCTAATCGTAATTTCTTTTCACCTGCACTATTTTCTTATAAATATCAAGTTGGAGCTTTACGTGCTCTTTGCGCATTAATGCTTTGGAATAAAGAGTGTGTGTATCAGCATCAACCGCTGCAGCTGGTCCATTCGCCAGGTACATGGAACTAAATCAGCTCCACATTATATTCCATGTATCGCCGCTTCAACATGCGCTACTGGAGCAGTGTAAGACCACACTAGATATGACAGGTGGCCTTATAAGACCGATGGGTTTTTAACGCTTGGGCTGTCATCTAATAGGTCAGTAATTTATGAAGGAAAAGAACATAGAAAATACTTGTTCTATATTTCTGGAGTTAGGTCACAGATGTCCATCTAATGGTTAACTGTTGGATTCCTGACCACCTTAAACAGATAACAATTTAATTCATCAAGTTCTTTTATTAGCTAAAACCCGAAAAGTTGAGTGAAAATTATTCTAGCGAAAATAGCTGCTGAATTACAACTATTAGACAGGGTTCCCCCCTCTCAATGTTGGAAACAATAAACCTCTATTTCATAAACCGTGGCTTTCTTACATTAAATAACCTTGATGGGAACTTGAAACAGCTTAACTATGTCCTCAAGTGCCTGTCATTGATCTAGAATCAAGAATCTTCCCGCGCTACCGTTATGAGTTCGCATTACCACGAATGAGCTTTTGAAAACACCATGGACTGGATTATTAAAAAAATAATTACTACTTCGCCTTTGGGCAGAACAAAAGACGTAAAGGAAAGTGCATTAAAATTTAAAAAGAATGAAACTGATTTATCTAGCTGTAAAGTTAACTAAACGGAAAATATGAAAATAAATATTATGGAGAGGGTGCTAATGCTTGAAGTTAGAAATCGTGTTTCATTAAGTTACCCGACTCTTGCATTCATAAAAGGTATCAATTTAATGTTTAAAAGGAATTATCATACAAATAAAGTCATAATTATTCTTAAAATTTATATTACTGAGAGCCAGCGGAAGTTTCATTTAGTACAAACACGAATTTAGAAGAAACGAACCACGGTTACTTGATAGAGTCAATTGTTTCTAAAGTAAATTTAGCGTCCACCAGCAAAATAATACATTTAAGGAACATACATGCTTAAAGAAGTAAAACATGAATGCGAGGATCATTCAATAGCTAACGTTTCTTATTTTCTTTCTCTGTTAATTTGTAAGAAAATTGAACTTTGATCATATAGCATGAAAACCATAACATTGACGATTAAATTGTCACTTTTCAATTTAATTCCCGTCCTTTCCCACAGTTTTGGTTCACCTTTTAACAAGGGCATATATTCCAGTGTGGTAAAATGCACGGTCTTGCTTCCGAAGCCATTGACTCACAGATGTTTCACGGCCTCTACATCTTCAAAGTGAATCCCACGATGAGCTTCCTTTAGCGGCCCTAACAGATAGTAGTCTGATGAGTTGGGCTAGGGCTGTATGGGGGATGATGCAAGAATTCCCATCCAATTTTCATAATCGCTTCTGTGGTGTGATGACTGGTGTGTGGATTTGTATTGTCGTGCAAAAGAAGACCATCTACCATGATTTATTGCAATGAAGAAGTGCTTTAAGTTGATTTGGGGTGCTGACGTACCATATAGAATTTATTGTGTATCCGTGCTCCAAAACTTCAACCAGAATCACACCTTGCGCATCCCAGAACACTGTCGCCATCACTATCCCTTCCGATGGCATACTTTTGAATTTTTTCTTCTTCGGTGAAGTTGTGCGATGCTATTCCATTGACTGTCTTTTCAATTCAGGTTAAAAAAATGAGCCCATTTTTCGTCTCCATTCTTAACTTTTTTCAGAAATTCCTCTGCCTCCAAATTGAAGCGCTGCAAGAGTTCGGCGGTTTTTGTTTTTCTTGTCTCTTATTCTCGTCAGTTAACACTCTTGGTACCTACCATGAACAAACTTTTGAGTACCCCAGTTGAATAAGCGCCATCGCACTGCCTTTACTGAGGGACATAATGCAACAAAATTCATCCCTTGTTCCACTCGCTCAATGTTGCATAGAGTCACTGCAGTTATCGGTTTACCACTACGATTTTCATCAGACAACGGTCTTGGCCCTTCTGCTTCATTACAACGACGGACCCATCTTCTAACAGTGCTTACATCCCTTGTTGCTTCACCATACACATTTTTCATCCTTTCATAATTGTGAATGGGCGTTTCACCTTCCGCATGCAAGAATTCAATTACGGAACGCTGTCTAATACGCACATCGATGTCAGCCATTTTGCAAAATGCAGCAGTGCTGCCACCTGTTTACTTGGGAAGTTGCTACTGCAATGGATTAGAGAAGAAGGTTTGAGGAATTGTGCGAAGTTCAAATTATTCATATCGCTAACTTAATTAAGGACAACAAATAGGAGGTTTTAGTTATTTACTGACTCTCGTAAGAAAATACGATATATTTACCCCACATGACTTTCTATAGCTGTTCTGGAAACAAAATATTCTTACAAAAGATTATTCGTTAATCTAAACCATGCTACTCGAGGCAAGAATCAGCAGTAATTGTCTTATGTGTTTCGTTCTAAACAAAACGAAACTAAAAGGATAGTCAAATCTTTAAAAACTAGCCGTTTCGTAAACAAGTGAAATGAGAAACAAAAAAGAGATAAAAAGAAAGGTAACTTTCTATGTGAGAAAAGTTAAGTAACATAAAATACCTCGGAAACATCAAATGTAGAAAATATATATGGCATAAAATTTGTATTATAACGAGTTCTACATTTTCTATGTTCTAACTTTTTGTCTATCTCTTATGGTTTATCAGTTATGAAAAAATCACCATTTATCCAGAATGAAGAGGTCTTCAGAGGCTATTCTAGGAAAATTCAAGATACACATTTTATTTGTGATGCAAATATAGTTTACATACGATATTTTGATGAAAACTTGATCGTTGTAATCGTTTTTGAGAAAAAGAAAATGTCCAAAAACTTTTCCATGTAAAGTGTGGTTTCGAGGATTTTAATGAAAATCTTCCTGACGTATCCTTGGAAGATACTAAACATGAATGCCAAGTTCTGCATTTAACAGTCTGTGCTATCCACAGACCCAGCCACACACACCCACACATACACACACCACAGAGTATCATAATTGAGGGTGGAATACAATACCTTTTCTATACACTTGCACACAGTACATTCATAGAAATCATATAACGGTCAAATATAAATAACGGGATTAAATTATAACGAAACTGATTAGAACGGAGTTCGTAATATAGTTTAATTAATTTTATGTCAAATTTCTATGCACATATAGGTTGGGAACCAGATACGTGCAAACAATTTTATATTTAGTAGAGAACAAGGAGTAACTGCATTGCTAATAGCATTGTCATAAAGGTATAGCAGCATTAGAACCTGAGCAATGTCCCTGCTCTGTTTACATGCATCACACCACCTATAGTCCGGCAGGGCAATGGACAGACGGCCAATCGTGTGACGTGTTATGTAAAAAAAACGTAACGCCTGGGATGGGGAATCCTAAAATTATCGTGAGATTTTTCCTTATACGCACAACAAAAACTGGAAATACTGAATCATATTATCCTCAATTAGTAGTATGGGGATAAGGCTCACTCGTTTAAACGGAGTTGATTTTGAACCCTTATGAGGATTGAATGGTAGTACCTGTATTTGTCATAAGGAGACGAGAGAAGGCGGAACCCGCCTGAGTGTGTGTGTGTGTGTGGGTGTGTGTGGGTGTGTGTGTGTGTGTGTGGAGAAATAGTGTGACGTCTCGTCCACATAGCGCTAAAACAAGTCGAGATGTCTTACAAGTCCCGTAGATATATGTTGACTTCCAAGATGTGTGTGACATAACGACAGAGCAAATCGATATGCATCAATAAATCTCTCCCCACCCTCTCCTGCCACTCTCCTGCCGGGTTAGAATAAAGGAACGGAAGAAACAGGAATGAATCCACTTGTCCGCAGGTCGTCGTAAAGAGTGAAGATGGAGTACGACAACGCCACGTAGTCCAACACGATGAGATGAGGGAGCATTGTCTATAAAAACATATCGAAAGGTGTGACGAAGTGACACACCGGATCATCTGCACCGAACCATCCCAGCACAAGGAAATTATGTCAGATATGTTTTCGTTTCAAAAAGTCACCTATCACCGTTCTGATCCACTTTGGGAACGGTTATATGCTCCATGATATTTGTATCGATGAGAGGTAAATATAAAGGATTGGAAGGTTCCTGTGAAATGTGGTAGCCATGAGAAACCGAAGAAAAAACACTCGTAAAATGAATAACCAATTCTACCGTCAACGAAAGAACCAGTAGCAACACTGCACTCGACGCGAATGATACTTTAAATATGTTCACCATTTTGTCGGATGTCGACAACACGCCCACATCAACCCTTCCAGTCTTGTTGAATGCCAAAAGCGAACCGACAGAGTTCTCCTTCGAAAAATAGAATAGATAGAGACATTGAATTTCGGCCTTCATTGTATTATTATTAGATCGTAGGAAAAAGTCATTACCGGCGCCAAATCTTTCCTTGAGCAGTTTTTGAAGGTCATCAATTTCATACGTGCCTGGAGGAAGTTCTGTCGTTACAAGTACACCATCTTTGTAATAGTGTAATAAGTTGTTGCTGTTATCAACGTTCGGAATAGAGTAGAAGGTCTACAAATTTAAAAGTGCAATCTCGTAAAGGCTATCAGGATCCAGACAGATCCGTGGATGTAGAAACGTTGAAATAACGGGATCAGTACCGCTTAGAGTGACCACATAGCTCATGTCGATAGAAACTGTAGACACAACTGATCACAAATGACTGAGTTGAAATTCTGAAACATATACCTGTTTTAATTTATCTGAACGCATTAAGATAGGTCTCAATTTCCTTAGGTGATTTTTAGATTACCAAATCTGTCAAAGTATAAAGCAGAACTTCCATCCATGAGTATCGCAACCCAATGAGTTCCAGGATTTGCCAAAGTATCCAAATTAACGACAATGCTCTCTCTAAATGTTGGTCGCGATGGCAGATGGTCTATTATATACACTCCCCTAAAATGAGAAATATGTGAAAGTGTGGCAAACCTCTCAATTTCTGTACCGCTGTAATTTTTTCGGGAATAAATAAAAACTTCTTCCGCCGTTTATTGGACGTTTGTACAATCCCATGCCCTTTCGCTCCTTCTTTCTAAGTCCTTTTCTCATAGGCAAAGTCTCCATTTTTTGATTATGACGTATCAATTCACTTAAATATTTATCGGCATCTTTCTTCTTATTTACAGAGTTAGCAATGTGAGCAGCACCTCCAGCAAGGCTTCCGACTGCACCCAATGCTGCTACTAAGGGTACCAATGGTAGAGAACCACCCCGAGCTGGCGGTGGTAGAATTCTCCTCCTCCTCCTCCTCCTCCTCCTCCTCCTCCTCCTCCTCCTCTCCTTCTTTCTCTTCAAACCAGCGCCAATCGCAAGCTTACCCTTCATGGCCGTAGTGACCAGTCTAACAGAAATTTTCTCACCCAAAATAGCGTCTTTAGCCTGTGTTCTACTCCAAGCCAGGATCTTGTCTGCCAAGTGTATTGAGCTGGAGCCTTGATTCGCAGCGTAGTCGTTATCGTGATGTTTGGTCTAATGAATTCACGGCTGGGTCAGCCCTTCGTAATCGTTTATAAGTTGGTCTCTGGTCCGCAGTATCTATATCCAGGTAAATTAACCTCAAATACTCGTAGTAGAGAATTAATTAAATAATTAAGAACTCCCGAACCTCTCTTAGACTTCTGTACTCCCTTGCATCTTACGATACAATATATATTATATGTGCATCTATACACATTTTATAGGCTTAGTTACAAGATGGGAGTTGTAAAGCAGAAGTGTACTCTGCCCTTAAAAGTGCTTGACTTCGATAATGACGTCAGAGAAGGGAGACACGGACCACACTTTCCGAGTATCGTGAGAGCACCCATACTAGGTAGTTCGAATGCTGGGAAGACCAACGTATTGCTCAATTTACTAGTTCACGAGAATGGACCCAGATTTGAAAACCTGTACACTTACTCAAAATCTCTACCCCAACCGAAATTCCAATACTTATTCGAGGTACAAATAAACATACCTGACATAAGTGTCTACACATTCGCAGAAGGTGACAATGTAGTAGATACATCAGAAGCTAAAGAAAGTTCCATTTTCGTGTTCGATGACGTAATCAATGAAAAACAGAGTAAAATTGCATCGCATTTCAGTATGGTAAGACACCGCAATGTAGATGACATTTATTTAGCACAACCATACGCCAAGGTCCCTTAGCATTTAATTAGAGATAATGCGAATATGATTATCCCCCTTAGACAACACAATCTAAACTTAAAACACACATACGACGATTACGTAAATTTAGATATGAGATATATAGAATTCAAAGATTTGTGTAGAAAAGTTTGGGAGAGCAATGACGGATCAAACTCGAGACCTTTTCTTGTCATTGCTCCAGAATTTCCCCTCAACGAAGGGCATTATAGAAGTGGTTTCGATACCTTTATCACAGTGAATAGTCATTCATTACTATGAGCATCGACAGGTTCGGGTCCCGTAGAACAACTCCCGACAGGGGGTAAATTAATCGGTTCCTAAGCAATCGAGATGGTGATGGAAACTATCTGTTCCAAAACAAGAGGTTATGTAATGTTGGCGACCCTGAGGAAGAAGGTGATGCGTCGACTAAGAAGTATGTAGATTCGATTGCAGGTGTTTACAGAAAAAAAAACATCTTATCGTCACATGGGTGAATTAGAAACTACGCTTAGTAATCACATACAAACATCACTCGACACTCAGTACGAAAATCTAATGTCATACTTAGGCAAAAATGTATTAGAACGTTATTCTGAAAACAGCATACTTCTTGATAAGATCACACTGAAAATACTAATGACTCCTGTGCATGAATACGATGTGCCTAATAAAAATGTTTAACAGACTATGAAAATCATATACTCCGCCTTTGGACTCTGACGGAAACGTTACTTTCGGATACAGAAAAATAAAAGAAATAGTTCTCCCTTTAGACGACGGTGATTTAACAAATAAACAATTTGCCATGCATGTCATAGAAAAGAAACTCGAAAAGTCGCTAAAGTACATCAAGAGTGCCATAGAACCCCTCCCAAAAATATCGCCGAGGTGGTGGAGCCAAATCTGGAATCTATGACCGCGAGACAGCACTCCATGGATAAATATCTAACCGGGACGGTGGATAAGGCAGAAATTCTTAAAGCTCAAGTGAACTTCTTAAACACGATTATAGACCGACTGCCAATCCTGTCTTATTTATAAGATCATTGATTGTGATCTTATACTTAAAGTCAGAGTTCAACTTCAAACGACAGTTACGTGCATATCCATGTTGTGACTGACAGCTCAGCTGGTCATTTGACTACAAACAGAGGAAGCTCGCCAAGATATATGCTCACGTCCGGACTCGAATGCAACTACCGTTCGATTGGTCATTGATCGAATATAGTATATAAGCACCTCAACCTTTCACAAGAGGAGGTACTATGGCTGCAGTAAACGGTAAACGTATAAAAATATATCCATACCTTCTCACGAAAGGGAAAAGAATAACATTCACAGCCCCTGTTCAACAACCCAAAGACGGACATATCGTAGATATCGAATTGATTTTCCCTTATAAATTGAAAATGTCCTGTTAATAATTATTCATTTCAAAATCGGATACTGAAAGTGATACCATCAGACTGAAGCAATCATTGGCACAGCATACACAGGATATTAGGGAAACGTTACGCTCTTTAAAGGGTACTAAGTTCGAAACCCAGTGAATCATGTCGGAGATTCTTCAACCCATAACCACGCCTCTCACGCAATGTTTCAAATCAAAGAAAAGGCGGGAAAGGAAAATGAAGACGTGAAAGAAGACGAGAAAATTCATATATTAGGAAAACACGAACTGGATATGACATATGGAATCCGTTATGGAAATGGTAGAAGTTAGCTACGGAATAAAGTTATCCAAAACTACGATAACAATTACATTCAAATAGGGAGTGAGCGTTATAAAATAAATCCTGTGTTACTTAAACTAATCTTCAAACGAGTGCCAAGTCGATCATCATATTTTGATGACGATCCGGATACATACGCTCGCATTCTACAAAATACATTAGTTCACAACATGGATATGCACGTAACTGTCGTTTGAAGTTGAACTCTGGCTTTAAGTACAAGAACACAATCAATGATCTTATAAATAAGACAGGATTGGCAGTCCAAAAGAAGGAGCTTCGGGAGAGTACGATTATATATATTGGTCCGACCTTAACGTATTGGTAAATCTTCTAAGGCTTCAACTTGCGTCTCCAGAGGCGGGGAACAAGAAGCACGACATTAAGGGCAACGAAATAATACAAGAACTGAGTACATGAAAAATTATGTCATCATTAAGCAAAAAATGACACAGGAAGTACATTCACAGCCGCAAAGAAAATGTCTTAGTAGAAAAATAGTCGCAAAGGGACTCTATGACCTGGTACAGATCGATCTAATAGAAATAATTTCATATGCAAGAGAAAATAAGAATCATAAATATATACTGATTATAATCGACTGTTATTCAAAAATGGCCTATGCAAAATCTTTAAAGGATAAGTCTGGGATTCCTGTAACACAAGCAATGGATCTCTTATTGAAGGAAATGGGAACTTCTCAAAAGCACATTCAACCCGACAACGGTAAAGAGTTTTAAAAACCACTCATTCAAACAATTAACAAGGAAGTATAAGATCAACCATTATAGTGCATTCAGCATTGTTAAGGCAGCCGATGTAGAGCGTCTAATACGTATCATAAAACAATTTTGTAGCGTGGGTTTCTGGTACAAGGATCATACCAATAGCTAGACTTCTTGCCTAAGGGAACAGACTCTTATAATTACACTTACCATTCAGCGATTCAAATGCGTCCCAAAGATGTCACCAACAATGATCTTCTAAGCGTATACTCTCGACGGCATCACAAGAGAGAGAAGAGGATGTCAAACAAAATCAAAATTGGCGACAAAGTAAAAGTCGAAAAGGGATGTACACCACACTGGAGTACGGAGATATTTCAAATTAGCAATATGAAGGCTACAGATCCTCCAACATACATAATAAAGGACTCTGAGTGGAATGAAATTTCTGGAGAATTCTATGGGCATGAGCTATCGACGACATGTTACCCTGACACATACCTGGTTGAAAAAATACTAAAGCAAAGAGGAAACAAGGTTAAAGTAAAATGGTTAGGCTTTCGTAAGTCAGAATGGCTGGAAAGTAAGGATTTAATGTAATCAAAAAATTTTAGGCGCTAAAAGAATTGGCATATTGAACTATGTGTTCTTATTGATTTAATTGTTTTTCGCCAACCCTTGCGGAGTACAGGAGTTGAATAGGTAGAGTCAGACTGAAAAAAATCTAATGCTATAGCCGAGATTTGAACCAAAGATCTCCCGGTTTGTAGCCTGTTGCTTCATCACTGAGGTTCTATTGCAACATGCCGTCTTGTGTTGTTCTTATTTTCTACCTTATAATACGTTTTATTTGTATCAGCAAGGCATGATTGGTGGTCTTCAAAACGGATCGAACGCATTGCATTTTTTTGACCCCCTTTGCTTTTTTTTTTTACAACTTGTCCATCACATTTAAAAGTATATAATCCTATATGTTCAGTCATAGCAATTCCGGCTAGTTCATCTTTAAACAGCCCAATACTTTTCTTGTTAACACACGGTATTCCAATAACTTTATCCTGAGCATAGTTGGATGTGTCAAAATATTGAATGTTACTTTTTATGAATTGGTATATATCGGCGCTGCGTTCAAAAGTAATGCATCTGTGTCAACGTAATTTAGAACTACATTTTATCTTTTAACTTAGATTTCAATATATTGTAATAGAAATTGTACATAATAAGTTGTGAAGAGTAACTGTAAATACTACTCACCTAACAAAATTTGGACGAGCAATTAGTTTACATCCTTATTTGCATGATGTAACGAGACGGAAGTCACTGTACGTTCTTACATTCTCAAAGAACTTACCATAAGCGCAATTGTTCATTAATTTGTATAGATTCTGTCCACATTTAGAGCTCTTCTTTGCATGCAAATCTGAATTTAAGTTAATGTTTGTTTTAAGCCAAACTGATTGATTATATGCGACTACTCTATGTATGCGAGTGAAAGTCATTCATAATTGAATACATTACTGTAGGTTTCCATAGTTACGTTTAGGTGCTAGTGTAGCTAACGGTTTCTTGTATTCGTCCTATGGGAGACATGTAGTGAAGGTGAATATTCTAAGTCTGTTTCCAAAACGTAGCCAACCTTTGAATTGAATGGAATTTTTAAGAAATCATTATTACCGATTTCCTCTCCATATAACTATCCGAGTCCTCCGTATGGCAGAAATGCTAACATACTAGTAGGATATAAATTATTGACATCCAAGTCGGTCAGTTAATTATCGGGTTGCAAATTATAACCAGCATATACTTATTGTTAGCTTTTGCATAGCGTTGGATGCGATGTATCACCCTCCTCTGATAGCAGACCCGAAAAAAACCTACCATCTGTTTATCGGTTATTAATGATATTTTTATGTTCGTTATTTTGAGCATAGCATCAAATGATTATCGTGGTAATGTGAAGTAGTGACTAGGATCCAAACCATCGATTTTCAATGCAAGATCACGGAAAATTTCAAACACATTGGCCAACAATGAGGTGTCTGTTTCAGATATAAATCACTATACTCCCCAAGGTTCCTAATATCAAACGTATTCCTCACATATTGAGCATGACTATACTCTTCAGCAGTTATTTCATCAAATTGTGTAAGATGAGGTAATGACGACTCTTTTAAATTTTCTTCGCAGTCTACATACGAATATGGGAATATATGTTTTTGTCTCACACATCTTTTACAATCTGGAGTTTTGTACTCCCTGTTGTAATTCTGAAATTCTTATCCGTTGACGAATCGGCTAGATTTGATAATTTATCACTGATGAATTTGTATGTATCCAAAAATCTAAAGTATATGGCTTATATTTCTTACTAGATGAGAGATATCGTTCTAAACTCTGGGATATAAAGATGTAGGTTCGTTATCATAACCTGGGTGTCTGACTATGAAATGAGCCTCATAATTTGAGAGACAATGAAAGTAGGTAGGTAAGGAATTTGATACTTTTCTATTTAACTTGCACTTCTGGGCTCAGAAATCTTCCACTTAAGTGCGAATGGACACGTATATTAATATAATCAGTTTCCGATTTCCGTTTGCATACGTGACAATACTCAGAATTTTGAAAAATAATTTCATCTTTCTTGGACATTTTCAACTCAATAGCATTTGAACATCTGAATTACGTCATCAGCAATTAATTTAAGTTCAATGAGAAATTCAGTGATTGCATTAGATTGCATTTAAATGTTGAGAGGGACTGATCATATCTGCATATAAACTTAAGAGCTATTGACATGGGCTCAATATGCTGTATGTATCGCGACGAACTATTAGAATAAGATAGTTGAGATGACTGTGCTTTAGGAAGTATTGTTTTTATATCTGCATAGACCACAAATGGAATTGGCAAGGCCTTATTGTAAGCTTTGAATTCTTTTAAACGGTGTTTGCTTAATATCAATTTACTTGAAAAGTCTTTTAAACAGGCCTCGGAGATCTACATTTTCGTTTGCATTTACTCATTTTACTTCTTAAAAGACGTGACTCGTCTGTAACTAATGAAAATGAGATCTATGTTTATTTTTCGTTCTTAAAAGATTAACGTGAGTATCTTTTCCATTTAAGGTATGACATAATGGAATAATACGTTGATTCTCTACTCCAAAATCAGAAATGAATATATTTTGATTTTCAAATGTCTCTAATTAATCGAGTCTGACTGGAAATTGTATTCCCTCAAAAATAAATTCTCCTGTGATTCTATACTTAGAATAACATGTTCGCATTTTGTTATGCTTTGTTGGAAACTTTGCTGCTAGCAGACACCAACCAAAGCATATATTGTCTGTATTCTTTATATTTATGACTTCCCTGTTATGTTTAATGAATGCGGGCAATTCTATATAGTGAGATGTATTCAATGCATCGTATTTCAATAATTGTTAATGAATCTGATGGAGAGCCTTCGAACTATCTCGGGTTTCAAAATTATAAAGTGTGATAATAACGTTTTTTTTTATTTTATTATTGTACCATTGATTGAAGTTTGTAGTCTGTACGATATAGTCCATTTTGGTGTTAACATTAACGTCTCAATCTGTTATTTTTAGAGAGTAGTAATTATACATGCGCAAGTTAGAGTCGTGCCTAATTTGATTCTATATTTATGTTCAACTAGCCGAGTTTTGATCAGATGGTAACTAGAACACGACATTGGTTTATATGTGCTTCAGGATCAAAGAAGCTTATGGTATTATCTATTCTCATTGTTTGCAATCTGTTTTGGATGCACTTTCTATCTGACAGCACTGTAAATTCTGACCACCACTTACTGCAGACTCTGGCGTTTGCCATGTTTCACATGTCATGTCAGACGCTAGTGATGGTCTCTTGGCCTGGGGTTAATTTACATAGGCGGCATCCTTGGGGGGGGGTATCTTTTTTTGGAACTTGAAACAATTTAACAGTGAGTCAATATCTCAAAACAAACTTTCATTTATAACCACATAAAAATTATACAATAAATTGGTTGAAATAATGTTTATTTTTATTATTGTTTCATTTGTCACTCCAAATGAATCTGAGCGAATATAAAGCAGATATCTACAGCGTTCTATCAATTTGAATAAAAAGTGATATTAAAGTATACAATTTAGAAATGTTTGTAGACATTTGAAAATTTCACTCCAAATGTCCCTTAAAACAGTTATAATTTACAATATTCGTTAAATTTGGATGAAATGCGATACTAATATAAACAGAAATTTAGAAAATTTTAGATATTTTAAATTTTCACTCCAAATGTCTCTTAACAAACAAATACAGATATAATCTACAGTATTCGTTCAATTTAAATGAAATGTGATATCAAATAAACAGAAATTTAGAAAGTTATAGAATTTATCAAATTTTCACTGCAAATGTCCCTTAACAAACAAACAAACTAAAAAGCACCTATAATCTACAGTATTTTTTAAATTTGAATGAACTTTGATATCAAATAAACGTCCTAACAATTAAAATCAGAAAAAAATCTATACCGAAATGCAGAAAATGTAAACTTTTAAAATAATGAAAAATCTATAAACAGATCCAGAAGCATTTCAAAATGTTCACTCCCAGTGTTGCTTAACATTCATGAACCACATATCTTATGTCGCTTAACGAATAAAACAGTCTGCAGTATAGATTCAATTAGAATTAAATGGGACATTCAAGAACAAATATAAATTTAGGAATTTTTATATAGATTTTAAATTTTCACTCCAATGTCTCTCAACAAACAACAAGAGATATAATCCACAGTATTTGTTTACTTTGAATGAAATGTGATATGAAAGCGAATAGAAATGTAGCAAATGTTTAATTTCCAGTCCAAATGTCCCTTTACAAACAAAAAAAGAGTTTTAATCTACAGTATTCGGCAAAATTGAATGAAATGTGATACAAATAAACGCCGTAACAATAAAATCAGAAAAAATTATACAAACACACTCAAATATGCAAACTTGTGAAATAATGAAAAATGTATACGTTGAGAAAAATGTCAAAATGTCACTCCCAGTGTTGCTTAAAATTCATGAAACAAATATCCAATGTCAACAGTCTGCAGTATATATTAAATTTGATTGAAATTTGATATTAAAATAAACAACATTTTACAGAATTTTAGAATCTTTTTTAAGTTTTCACTCCAAATGTCCGTTACAAACAAACAAAATAACTATAAAATTTACAGTATTCGTTAAATTTGAATGAAACGTGATATGAAATTAAGCATAGTAACAACTAAAATAGTTCTGATGTAGAGGATAGGAACTTCGTAATATAATCCTATATTCATACGTACACTACGGGATATCAATACGTCATTCTCCAATAGCAGTTCTTAATTTTGTTGCATTTTCTTTCTTGACTTGAGGCGACTGGGATGATACAGTGGGATCCAGGAGAATCACTATCATCTTATCTTTATTCAGTCCTGTCTTGGACTCCCTCAGCTTGTTATCTAATTTCTTTGTTGTCCTCTCGTTTTTCTCCTCTCAGCAACACATATACACATCCACACACACGCACACACATACACATCCACACACACGAACACACATACACACCACACACAACACCCACACACATACACATCCATACGCACGCATACACACCCACACACAAACATACACACATACACACCCACACACACATACACACCCATACCTACATACACATACACAGCCGAACTGCAATCGTTTTAAGTTTTTCTGAAAGCCCAGGCCACCGTCTGGATCAACCTTAGTAGCTGTAAGGTCATGGAGTGTCAATGACAAAAACCAAGACGGTAAGATATGCCTTTACTCAACGAGAGGGGTTAGTTGCACCATTAAAATATGTTTGAAACGTTTGAGAGTGGCTATAACGGCGGCAGTTGAATAGGATTGCAGGGCATAGCACTCGAGCCTCAATTCAACAAGTTTCAAACTGAAGCCACATATTAAAAATCGCGCCAGATGGATGACGGCCCTTCTGGAAGGTAACGAGATACGGGCCATGCGACTTTCCCAGGTCTATGGGACTTATTAGGGTTCAAATTAGGATCATTAGGGTCCCCTGTTTCGGGGTGACTATAGAAAGTAGTATCTAGTGCTTCCACTAAGTGAGTGAAGCCTTCGTACAGTGAGTCCTTCCGGGGTTTTAACTGACGATCGCAACAGTCGTGAACAACCTTCTTCCGAGGTTTAAACTAACAAGCCCAACAGTCACGAAAAACATTCTCCCGAGGTTTAAATTGACAATCCCAACAGTTGTGAACAACCTTGTTCCGAGGTTTAAACTGACAAACCCAACAGTCGCGAACAACCTTCTTCCGAGGTTTAAACTAACAATCCAAACAGTCGCGAACAACCTTCTTCCGAGGTTTAAACTGGCAATCCCAACAGTCGATAACAATCTTGTTCCGAGGTTGAAACAGACAATCCCAACAGCCGCAAACAACCTTCTCCCGAGGTTTAAACTGGCAATCCCAACAGTCACGAACAACCTTGTTCCGAGGTTTAAACTCACAATCCCTACAGTTGCGAACAACCTTGTTTCAAGGTTTAAACTGACAATCCCAAAAGTCGCGAAGAACTTGTTCCCAGGTTGAAACTGACATTCACAAGAGTCACGAACAACTTTCTCCCGAGGTTTAAACTGACAATCACAACAGTTGCGAACAACCTTGTTCCGAGGTTTAAACTGACATTCCCAACAGCCAGGAACAACATTCTCCCAAGGTTTAAACCGACAATCCTAACAGTCGCAAACAACCTTGTTGCGAGGTTTAAACAGAGAATCCCAACAGTCGCGAACAACCTTTTTCTGAGGTTTAAACTGACAATCGTAACAGTCGCGAACAACCTTGTTCTGAGGTTTAAACTGACAATCCGAACAGTCGCGAACAAACTTCTCCCGAGGTTTAAACTGACAATCCCAACAGTCACGAACAACCTTGTTCCAAGGTTTAAACTGACAATCCCAGAGTCGCAAGCATCCTTCACCCAAGGTTTAAAGTGACAATCCCAACAGTCGCGAACAACCTTCTCCCGAGGTTTAATCTAACAGTCCCAAAAGTCGCGAACAACCGTGTTCCGAGGTTTAAACTAACAAACCCAATCGCGAACAACCTTCTCCCGAGGTTTAAACTGAATATCCCAATAGTCACGAACAACTTTCTCCCAAGGTTTAAACTAACAATCCCAACAGTCGGGAACAACTTGGTTCCGTGGTTTAAACTGACAAACCCAACAGTCGCGAACAACCTTGTTCCGAGGTTTAAACTGACAATCCCTACAGTTACGAACAACCTTCTCCCGAGGGGCTAGTATTGGTTTTGTCTTTCCATTAGCGATTAGTAAGGTTCCAGGGTTTTCTCTGCTGTAGGTTAACGTTTTCATGCTTAGGGCATTTGCTTTTTGAAGGATTTACTCTTATATGCCAAGATATAATTATTTTATTTTGAAAGTATGTTTACACTAATGTAATACCAAAAGCGATTTGTGAAGTAAAACGCTGTTTTAAAATGCCCAATACATTAGTACAAATACTATAGACCGTGCCTTTTTATGGGGGAGGAAATTTGCGAAATTAGCTTTGAAAATGAACAATATTACTGTCAATACCGAAAACTATAGCAAAGATTACGAACAAAGTAAAAATACTCTTTGTAGTCTAATTTAGTGCCCACTGAACTTTAAGGTGATATTCCCCATGTACACTAAAATTGCATCCGTCATACATTGTTGTTGGTTTTTCTTTCTCTGTTGCAATATACGTTTTACGATGCTTCCAGCATCGAGTCCTACCTCTGGGCTCATTTTGCTTCCTTGAGGTAATCTGCGTACCGCTGTGGATCCAGTTTTCTTTGAGAATTTGGACACCAC
This sequence comes from Hymenopus coronatus, assembly GCA_030762935.1. NCBI lineage: Eukaryota > Metazoa > Arthropoda > Insecta > Mantodea > Hymenopodidae > Hymenopus > Hymenopus coronatus. The sequence goes on from CM060884.1 coordinate 4,235,971, forward strand.
TATGTTCCCTCGGATATCCAAAAGTGAAACCTTCTCATTTGGTAAGTGCACCATATAAATTATCTGGATAAATAATAGTCAATACCACTTCTTTTGTGTTGTTCTTTTCCTATAGGTAAAGTATATATGTCATTTTGGCATTCAATTAGGTATGATGATGTAATATATATATTTCCATTTCTCTAACACAACGATTTTCTCTTCGTAAACATCTTGTCATAAAATCCTCTTTCATTTTCGCTCCTCACTTTTGCTATATCAACCAAGAGACATGCATTGGTCCAGATCTGTCTGGTTGCGTGAGTAGCTTTGCTTTGCAATGTGATGAGTCTGTCAATACTGGTGAAAGATCTGTCACAAAAAAAAAAAAGTTAAAAAAAAAAAAAGTTGTACTTGGGGCATACTGTTCTCCTGCAATGCAAACTACAGGGTGTAGCTTGAGAACTAAGGTACAGTCTAACGCCATAGAAGCAATGATCCGCTGGCTCATAAGCCCCCACTAGCATTGTGCAGAGCCGCCAATGGCAAGCTTCCACGTGCTGTAAGATGGGAGAGGAAAATGTGCAGCTGGGATACGATTTCTTATGAACATAGCTGTAACGACACCAATAGAGGACCTAACTCTGCTGCGAGAAGTTAATACTTGAAAATAGATCGGTTTCATTGAACAAGAATATGAATTCCGTCCGAATATAAAACCTGAAAAATTGAGGGATAATGTCTGCTTATTCCGTGTAAATTCCAGTGGGCAGGTGCCAATAGTCTCGGGACAAAACTGGAAGGCAGAACTCGGGAGCTCTTGCTTTAGGCATTTCGAGTAAAATTCGGTGTTTTTCAATGAGCCTCAATTGCGGGTTACAAAGCCTTTGGCTGCATATTTGTAGCAATGAAGGTACTCCATTGGTGAGTTTACTAAATGACAGGGATAGGGTCCGAAACACTTCCATGTCAGATTGAGAAGCAACGTTCCCAAGTGCAGTCAGTACTGGTTTGTGGAGTGCCGATATGACCCATCTGAAGTGTAAGTGACTAATATGTCATCTGTAACAGCTTCTGTTCCGATAACGTGGCGTGACAGCCTGATAAGGAGACATTCTCTTTAAATGCCTGGCTAAATCTTGGCTGCAGGACCTGTGTTCCGTTTTTCCCTTTGATTTGGATTTATTTTTCTTTGGCTGCACTGGAATGCCGCCCTTATGTTGTAGCACTTCTTCTGCAAGTGTATCTGCTATAGTCGGATCCGGGGCCCATTCCATCATTTGCAGAGATATCTTAGAATTTCTGAGAGTGGACTCAAAGGAAACGCCCATGCGGATGATCTGCGCTTCTGTGATGCAATTTCACGGATCTGGATTAACCGCTATCCCGCCAAACAGCACTTCTAGACGCGGGGTGCCTTGTTACAGTCCTATAGAAGATGGGTTACCCTCAGACGCTAGGCGAGAGTCGTGAGACTCGGCGTGGATGCAACCAAGCTAAAATAGGGTTCCAGTTTTACGATTATGTGAAACAAAATCAACAGCTTCAATAAGCTGAACTGCCTCTTCAGGTGATTGTGCACAACGACCCGGCAGAGAGATGGAAACACATTTTAGGCCCGTTCTTAATTGTGTCATTCTGGGTTTAGGGTTACAACAACCCAATTTTTATACGCTGAGAAGAGCGCACAGGTCAGTGTTTCAGGTTGTTCATCCTAGAGGGTTCGGAGAAAAATATTGAAGTAAAATTTGAAAGCGAGTCACCATATTTTCCTCATAAAATTTCTATACAATTCATGATAACGGGGAAAGCAACTCAATAGCTAAACTTATATAAAAGCATTGAAGTTTTCAAACCATTGCTAAGGGGTACATCGAAAATGAGCGCTGCCACAACAGATTCATCTGAAACAAATTTTATGTCTTAAAAGGATATCTATTGTTTCTTACCGTAAGTTATAGTTCATCTCTTATGATTTCTATACAATTATACAGAATTCCTTCGATGGTGAGAGTATATTTACTGAAAATTCAAGGCATAGATTTATTTCTCATCTAAATAACTTAATCACTCATATGGTACAATATTCACATTGTTGAAGCAATTTTTGAGAAACTAAAAATAACTTAATCTTTCATATGGTACAATAGTCAAAGTCCTGAAACATTTTTGAGAAACTAAAAATAACTTAATCACTCACATGGTATAATAGTCATAGTATTAAAGCATTTTTTGAGAAACTAAAAATATCATAACACTTTCCTTTGGAAGGAGAAATTTTGGTCGATCAAACATTGTTAAAAACAGCTTATATCACGTATTTAGAAGATGTAGAACCTTACTGTATAAATCATCGAAGCATTAATACTTGTTACACGTTTACATTAAGTGGCCAGGGCTATAAAATATATCTTCACGTATTTCTTCAGCTCTAAAGCTTTCCTAAACGATGCATTTTGTGCCTCCCAGAAAACCCATACACGTAAATTTCTACCTAATTATACATTACTTTAATTTTGAGCTATGTGATACCTTAACTCTTTAATGGATGCTGTGCTACTCAACTTAACATACGCTGTTTATTATACACACACACACACATATATATACAGTGATCCTGCAGATTGTCAATAAGCCAGCCATCTTGTACAGTCGATGCTGACACCGAGCCTGCAGATGGGGTACTGTGTGGTCGTTGTTATCCTGCTTCTGTACCGTAATGACTCACAAGCTGGAAAGTCATGGTCGAGTTGGGATCAAATCACAACTACGAGTAAATGAGCATTTTATCTGTTTTGTTCATATTTCAGTACATTCAAGCAAACAATTGTATCTTTCTCAATGTAATAGGAAGTAGATTTGTATTAATACGAAACAGTAGCAGCCGTTCGTACTCATTGCGGAACAGTATTTTCGAATGTAGAATATCTGGTCAGGCTATTAGTATACAGGGGAGCGCAGCAGAAGGCAATGGAGGCACATTGTCAATACGAACAGAGGCTCCGCAGAGAACACTTCCCTCAGAGAACGCGTTTTCGAGTTGCAAAACAGTATAAAATCTGTCAAGAAAGTACGGGTATTGATCATTTAAAAATCCTGTTTAAAAGGGGATTCGAAATTATTGTTGTCGCTAAGTTGGTACAACTTCAGTCTCAAATTTTGCATTTCGTGAGCCGAACCGCTGAAAAAGTTACAGAGGGCTTACGGTGAATCGACTTTATCAAAAAATAAGCGCATATGAGTGGTAGAGTGCATTCAAAAGTGGTCGAGATATGGTGGAAGATTTGCCTCGCTTTGGTCGGCCATATATAGTTTCAACTGAACATCGCTAAAGTGAAGAAAATGGTGTCTGAATATCGTCTGAGAGAGATTGCCGCTGAGCTTTCTGTGTCTCACGAATCGTACCATTTTAAACAATTGTTTGGACATGACACGCGTTGCCGCTTGGTTAGTTCCAAAAGACTTGAATTTTCAACAAAAGCTCAATCGCGTAAGGATTGCTGAAGACATGGTAAAACGAGCCAGTTCTGACCCCACATTCATGAAACGCATTGTAACTGGTGATGAGACATGGATTTACGAGTTTGACACTCAAACCAGTCAACAAGCTTCGGATTGGCGCCTTCCAACTGAAACGAAACCTAAAAGGGCACGTCAAACTCGATCAAAACTGAAGGTCATATTGACAGTTTTTTTCGATTATCGCGGTGTCGTGCCCTCAAAATTCTTGCCAGAAGGTCAGATGGTAAATAAAGACTATTATCTGAGCATTATGGGGCGTTTGAGAGAACAAATACGGCAAAAAAGGACAGATTTGTGGAACGACAACTCGTGGATTCTGCACCACGATAACGCACCAGCTCACAAGGCTACTATTTTGAACCAATTTATGGCCAAAAACTCAACAAATTTCATCGAACAACTACCGTATTCAGCTGATCTGTCTCCTGCTGATTTATTTCTCTTTCCAAAAGTCAAGTTAGCACACAAGCTCCCGTTTTCAGTCAATAGAAAACATAAAGGAGAATCGCGGCGACAATTGACATCGATTCATAAAAGTACCTACAAAAAATGTTGTGACGATTTAACTATTCGTTGACATAAATGCATAATTTTAGAAGAGGCCTACTTTGAGGGCGATAGAATAAAATCGGATGAATAATTCATTTTTTGTAGTTTATTGACCACTTCCCGGAACTTTCTTGACACAGTAGTATAAGGCATCACATCCACAAAAAAATCACTCGGTATGTGACCAAGCAACAGTGAATCGTGTAGCAGCCGCATTGTAGTACGAAAAACATTCACAGGCATTTCAATGTAGCCAATAGTCCGCAAGAAGTATACTGCTTGATACAAAGTTTCAACTACACCGGTAAGTATTGCAGCCGGACCAATGTGGGTAGGCTAGGTGGATCAAAAGTCATTCTCAACAAGCAAGACGCTGTGTTATTTGCAGACGAATCAGTGTTCCACAATACAGGCCATGTAAATAGCCACAGCATTCATTACTTGAGCACTGTAAACGCACACTGAATGCGAGAGGCGGCCTTAAAAGTTCGACGGATTTGTCGGTTATCATCTAATAGACCCGTATTATTTTTTAGGCCAGCTCACTAGGAATTGCTATGTCCTACAACACCAGCTGCTTACTGCACCTCTGCGATGGATCGGACTGCATGTGTCACCAGAGAGCTCACCAGATCTAACCCCTTTAGATATCTCGTACCAGCAGCGGAGAACAGCTTGCGGTGTTGCGCCGGTCATTATGGTTACACTGAGATCTTGAATCTCCCGGCATGGTGGCCAGTTTGAAAACCTATTACAACTGCATGGTGGAAATGCGTATTGTAAACGTTTATCAGCTATAGAAATCATGGTCAGATATGATGCCATGGTCACCAGAGAGCTACACAAAGCTAACCTTATCCAGTTTGTATATACGTAATGCATTTTGTAAACACTCAGAACAATTTATGCCTTTCCATTGTATGAAAGAATAGCTTTAATTAGTAAAATATTATTTATCTTATGTTTGGAAGTTATAATTACAATGTTACATGATTTTATTCATGATGTTTATTAAAGTATATCATAACAAATAACAATTGGTGTTTTAATGAAATTCGTATGACTAAACTAAGTGAAACGGCATTTCTGTGCCAAACTATCAATTTCCTTAAATGTACTAAAAGTAAAAAGTGGCTTTAAGTGGCAGCTATTGAAACGGGAACCCCCACTACCGAAAGCCAACGCGCAAACTGTTGCGCTAAGAGAGCACGTGACGGACGTACAGTAATAATTAACACGACGCGCTGCGGTTGTCAGTGTTTACACTTTGCTGTATAAAACTCTGGACACATTTCTATGTGCATGCTAAAAGTACTCATCCCCTATATAAATACATATAATGGTATTGGGTTTTGTTTTCCCTGCATGGGATGTTATAACTATTTATTTCATTTTATAAGAAGTATCATATTTTTTAGCTCGAAACTTTTCTTGTGTGGATACGAATAATAAAAATGTACTGGATATTGTATAGACAATTAATACATATATTCCGTTTTAAGATCTTGTATGTTTTGGAAGCAAAGAATGGCATCACGGCACTGCTCGATAGGGACTACAGTAGTGGTTCTTTGATATAGATGAGAAACATGCTGCTCAATACAACCAAACTACCTAAAAACTTACTTAAACAAATATATCCCCTAGAAACGATTTAAGAAACCATTACATTATCGTTGAGAGAAAACAATTATTAAAATAACATTGACATATTTATATATTATTCCTTTTTGAACCCTATTGTTATTTCAACTATTATTATTATTATTATAATCATCATTGTTGTTATTATTATCATTATTATTATTACTTTTGTTATTATTATAATAATATTATTGATATTACTGTTGTCATTATTGTTATTACTGCATAAGACATTTAGAAAGCTAATACGATAGCAGATACGAAGACTTATTTTGAGAAATAAGTTAAGCAGAAACTTTGAGCAAGTGTATATGCATATGACAAACCCTGAGTTTACTTTTGGACGCTGTAAACGTAAGCGTCGCTTAGGTATGCTCACACGTCTCTTTATCAGGACTTGCCTAAATTTTCCGCTAACGGCTTTATTTCTGTTCCTAAGGTAAGCTTGCTATGGATATCCTAGACCTCGGAGTACAGCTCAGTTTGTGGAATCACCATATACGAGCAGGAGGTGGCAGCAACCAGAGTTTAAGAGACCTATTTCTTCCAACATTGGGAGAAATCATAAAAATATCATACATTATGGACATCATTCATCGTCATTTTGCGTACGCGAGTTTTATTCTTCATATTTTAATACCTTAATTTTCTACACATTCTAAAGAAGGATGGCGTAGTGCACTCATGTCTTAAGCACTCGTTTGTTAGTTTTGAGAAAATCTAATTTTATGTTTCAAATCTTTATTTCTCAAAAATAAAACATACAATTTCGGAAAGTAAGGATCAGAATGCAATCTTACGTTTCCTGTTGTTAATTTACTGTCAACAGCAGTGACAAATAACAATGTATAGCATACAATATTGTCTTAAAGTTATTGTTGTGCGCGCTTTAACACATTTCCTTTAAGAACCAGGTGCACTTATCACATCTGTGCACTATGAAGATAAAGTGAAAATCTGAAATCTGCAATTCAAATTATTGCATAACACTTTTTCTTCACTTACACTGGCTTACATTTCTTCCTCTTCCTCTTCTAAAAGCTCAGTAAATTGTTTTTCAGTTGGAATTTCGTCAATGAAATGTCTGGATTCTTCACATCTGTGCATTATGAAGATAAAGTGAAAATCTGAAATCTGCAATTCAAATTATTGCATAACACTTTTTCTTCACTTACACTGGCTTACGTTTCTTCCTCTTCCTCTTCTAAAAGCTCAGTAAATGGTTTTTCAGTTGGAATTTCGTCAATGAAATGTCTGGATTCTTCTGGGAACAGCTTGCTTTGTGCCAAGAATAAGATATCCTCCTGCTTGTTTTTACTTATAGTCAGTTTCTTGCCTTATGCAGGTTTCAAGAAAACATTCACCCAATCCAGTAGTATTTTTCCTGCATTCTTTGAGTTTTCCTTGGCATAGTTACAACATCTATGTCTTAAAATGTATCTTTTGAGAGGTCATATTTATTCTAAATAAGGGTCTGTATACTTTTCTGTCACCTAATCTATTTAATCTTCAGCCAATTTGCCTTTTAACTATTAGTTGTGGCAGGAACATTGCTCACTACTTTTCTCCAATTCCTTGAGATCATAGAAACCTTCCTAATGGATTACTTTAACTTGGTATGGGGAAGGATTAATTCTGTTTGCTGAGATTAGACTTTCATGTGCTTCCTATTCCGTTCGATCGTGGCGTGCATAGAATCAGCTTCCAAATAAGAACGTCCTGATTCCATAAATTTTAGCCAATTGTCTCCAAATGCTCCTTTTTATTTACAGCATTGCTTGCTGTTGTGTGCACCGCAAGTATCACTTGATGTAGTTAAGTGGGTAACAGGTTTAGTCAGGTAAACTGGAGACAAGTTCCAATATGTGTGCTAGCTTTTCTTCCATTGTATTCATCCTATACGTAACACTAACCATCACTTCTGGTACAATGGACTTGTAAGCATTTAGTTTATGTTTATAATGAACATCACAATCTCCTGCATCAGGAACTGAAAGATCGAAAGCGATGGACCTGAAGCTTTAGTCTCCATCTCTTCTTCTTGTGCTGTCACTTGAATTGATGCAGTTTCTCTTCTCTTGTGGTTATCCCGTTCTTTTTGTAAGCAAGCTTATCCTTGGCTGCATGGTAAGAATTACATTTAGTGCATTAGCCCTTCTTTGGGATGTGTAAGGACAGTGCTGCATCTCATGAATTCAAAATACTCAAATAAACAAAGAAAAAAAATCAAATAAACAAATAGGTAGACAGGCATTATCATCCTTTCTTCCAGTATTGCTCCTTGTACATTGAGGTTAAATTCAAATCAGGTGACAGGTACACATTTTTACTTTCTCTACACATACTATGCACATAGTGTATACAGAAGGTATTGTAATGCAGCCAAAACTCGATCCCGAAATTTCATCAGAAATACATGTTTTGGGTCCCCCTAAATCCAAAAAGAGCATTTTTAGAAAAAGGTCTGTCTGTCAGTCAGTCTGTCTGTCAGTGTGTCTGTGGACAGCATAGCTCGAAAACGAAAAGACCGTTAAATACCAAACTTGGTATTAAAGTGATACAAAGATTTTGAAGAAAATCCCACCACCCGCAACTACCCTTTACATGGAACTTTTTATTTCAATTTCTCAAAAGTGGCTCCAACAATTTTGATTAAAATATAGTATATTAAAATATTTACCAGATAAATGGTATCTATATCTTGAATTTTCTGGGAATGGCCTCTAAAGACCACTTTATTCTGGATGAATTTTGCGGAATTTTGCATAACTGCTTAACCATAAGAGATGGACAAAAACTTGTCAGATATAAAATGTAGAGCACATCAAAATACGTAATTTATATCATATACATTTTCTTCGTGGAGTTGATCGTTTTTAAGATATTTCCTGTTTTTAGTTTCAGCTTTGAAAAACATACCTTTCTCATGCAAGAATCTGTCAACTCGTGTCCATACATACAAAGGAATTCCAGTCACATAGCAACCAGCTTTTGACTATCATTTAACCTATAGTACTTCCTTATTTCACTTCTACTTCTAAGGTAGCAAGTAATAAAGCTATTTCTGTAATTTTTTCCTCGATTAGCGTGAAGTAAATAGAAGGATGAGCTTTTTGACAATAAGTTGTTGCTAATCTGTAGAGAAATGCAACACATCAGATATTTTGAGTACTTACGCCAATAATGGGACTCTAAACGGGGAAATGAATCAATGTGAGTTTTTATATGAACCTTCTGTTCTTGGGGGATTGCATATTACGATTACTGTGATCTGCCATCACATCCAGTGTCACTTCATACAAAGTTCAATTGCTGTATAGCTTATGAACAAAGTAGAAGATAGAAATTACAAGCACACACGTCTCCCTGTACGATCTGAACGGCGCAAATACAATTTGTGAGAAGTTATCGTTTCTTTTTGTGCAAAACTTTATTTTGTGACAAACAGGTTTGTTTACAATTTTTGAGCTGAGGTAGTTTTATCGTTGTACATCACCTACCAGCTATCTAGTACTCTGCACACAAACCGGAACGGAATGCTTCGTTGCAGTTTTCACTGAAGTTATATCTAGAAAAGAATAAATATAATCTTTAGTTGTCACACTACACTTTTTTAAATGTTCTTACTTAAAAATAAATAGAAGAATAAGCAAAGGAAAGACATGCCTGCACTTCGAACAGTACCATCTTTGGTGCAATAGCTTTTTCGTTCCTATTGGTTTAGCCTTGAAACACTAACTCCTATTGTCTTTCTTCTATTTTTGAAATTATTTTGCATATTGTCATTTTGTTTATTAGAATCTATAAAGTCAAAACAAAAATACATTCATAAATAATAGGCATATCTTCCTTTTTAGCCATTCAAAAGAAGGAGAACTTTGAATTAAATAATAGTTACCTTGAAGTGGAGCGTTATCATCATTGAAGCCATCCTTTGTAATGGATGATTCCGAACTTGATGTGTTCGGAATGTACATATTACTGAACTGCAACTTGTGACTGAAGTGTGTTTCCCTTCGGATAACTCTTAGAGAACCAGAGAAAAAGCTTTTGTTACTTCTTTAATTATTAACAGTCACTATCACAGTTGATAGTTAAATTAAAGCTCTCAGACGTTAAATGCCGTTCTAGTGATAGTACACACAAAGAAGTTAGATATTCGTCAAGCTCAGAATAACACCTGTTGGTAAGTGAGCTGGTATCACATCGGTATATTCATTGGTATGTTTGAGTAATACATTCCCGACACACTAGACATGTTGACATATCCCCTCAATTGACGACATCGTTAACAATTATTTTAAACAACATTATTATATTCGTGAATGTAATCAATGTTTAATTTGCATCGTCTATTAGTTTAAAATACTGTAAAATAAAATATCATAACTTCCCTTGTGTAGACGTTTTATTATTAGCTAATGTCATTTCAATTAGCTTTTCAACCCGCACACTCCTTTTACAGGCAGCTGAGGAAGGCTATATAACCACCAAAGCAACAGTGGGCACAATTTAACAATTGTGTGCACTAAGCCATCGTTATGTTTCGTTCAGTATTGAAAATTCCTATACTTTGTTATTATCTTGTCTTAGTCCTACTCAGTAAACGCATGCAAATATGAAGTTCTTTGCTTACACATTTCAGTTTTTAATAAATTGTTATGCACATGGGCTGTGTATATGCCCCTATTAGTTACATTACGTAAGTAGCCGTTCGTTTTTGTATGTTTATTTTTTTATTATCACTTATGATTAGTTTTCCAGTGCTGTCTCAAATTAATGCTTCATTAATGCTATAGACTTCATATTGTATTATTTCTCAATGATTACGCAGTCCCAGTCTTATAGTGGTAGTAGTAGTAGTAGTAGTAGTAGTAGTAGTAGTAGTAGTAGTAGTAGTAGTAGTAGTAGTACTAATAGTAGTAGTAGTAGTAGTGGTGGTTTTAGGGAGCATCAACTGCTGCGCTCATTAGCACCCATAAATAAATTGAATTAAAACCGATAAAAACTAAACGTGTCACATGAGGAGACAATGAATATTCAGAGGAACATAAAGCGAGAAAGTAAAAAATGAGGCATATCAAAGAGGTAAAACCATGAAGTCTACTTTCGCGTAAGAATTAAATTAGATGTGCAATGGCATCAGCGATCTGGACGCACGCGGAGACAACCGAAGTTTACTGCTACTAGCAGTGACATTGAGGGAATAAAGGAGAATGGGAAAGAACACAGCGGTTGATCCTTGTCTTGGAGGACATGTCTATGCGAGTGTGACCAATGCGGAGACTGCCATCGGAAGTACAGCTGACGCTGAAGACAATGCTGCACCTGAGAAACATCGATATGGGCTTTTGCTAATGTTTGCTTTGCGACTCTATGGTCAGCTTCATTTCCTGATATGCCAACGTGCCCTGTCACCCAACACATTACAACTGTATAACGATCTTGTAACAGCAAGTATATTAGTAGCTGAACAAGCTGTACAAAAGATGGGTAGAGTATACAGCAGATATACATTGCAGAGCACTGAAGCTGTCGGTGCAGATGCCATATCGAGTGCCAGCTGAAGACTGTATATACAGCAAACCCTGGTGAATACCTGACGGTTCCGCCGTAAAGACTGTTAGAAGAATGGAGCTTATAGCACTGTGTGACACGAATTGCCCACGGAGGTGGCATTGCCGTCTGTGTATATGAAGTGAAACTGTGGGTAAGAAGATTTAATCTATGAAGAGACCCGGTAGATGAATGGAGGGTATCATGTTTATCGAAGGAGGAGGGTTGAAAGTTCATCATTAGGCGAAGATGCTTCCGGGGTAAGGATGTACAGCATAACTGAAGCAATGCCTGAGGCAGGGTCACACCGAGGCTGTCCAAAAGAGAGCGAAAACGTATAACTAACGGGCGTGGGTGGGAAGGACAATCTGCATATGAAGAGGCACACAGAGGTTAAGCAGCATACGGCGTGTAGGATGACCAACCTAGACACCAAGCTTGGTGACGTATTTCTCCAGTAGAATTTCTCGACGTAGAGAAAGGTAAGGTTCAGCAAGCAACGCTTTTACTCTGCTGGTGCAATAAGCTCCAGTACACAGGCGAATACCAGTACGGTGAATACAGTCCTGGGCAATGTACAAGCTACAGAGCCATAAGCGACACTCCCATAATCCAAAATGAAACGAACAAGAGAGTGATGCAGGTGGTCAAGACACAGTCAGCTTGCTTCACATTCAGAGATGAGCAGATTCAGCGACGAGAAACACCGTTTCCACAGGTACGAGACGTGAGTCTTCCAGATGAGGCATCGATCGAAGATAAAACAAGACATTTCATACTGGGAACGAAAGGTAACGAGTTATCCCCTAGAGACAAAGATGGATCGACGTGCAAGAAGCACTTCCTACCGAAATGAACACATACAGCCTTCGATGGCAAAAACTGAAAGCCGTGGGACCACTCCAAAGAAAACGGTGTGGTCAAAACTAACTGTAACTGGCGGTGTCTGGATTGTGGCGGATGAGCATTAAAGAGCGAAGTCATCAACATACAGCTAGGCGCGGACTAGTAGACGGGCGTTGTCCGCCATATTGCTAATGGCAATCGAAAATAAAATGGTACTTAAAACCGAACCCTGCGGAACACCATCTTCAAGTGTATGTATCTCCTTGAAATGTAGTTCCCAGTTTAACCCGAAAACACCGCTCAGAGAGGAAGTTATAAGGAAATTAGGGAAGAACTACCCTGAAACTGCAGGAGTGTAATGTGCGCAGCACTTCATGCCTCCAATTTGTATCAAAAGCCTTGCGGATATCAAAGAAAACAGTCACAAATGCTGGCGCAGCGCTAAGAACTGGTATGTGGTAGTGACGTAAGAAGCGAGATGCTCTGACGTTGGACTGCATTTGAGACCCACACGAAGATCGGACAATAGTTAGCGTAGTTCCAGGACACACAATAAGTAGGTGTTAATTATCCGATCGAGGAGCTTGAACAGACAGCTTGTTAGGAAAATGAGTCATAGTTGGAAGGTAGAGATTGATCCTTCCTCCCCGTGGGAATAGAAATTATAGAGTTACAAAGCCACGAAGCTGAAATAGTGGGATCGGTCCAAATACTATTCTAAAGCCGCAGAAGGAAAACCGGGTTGTCTTTTAAGCAATTGGTAATTCTGTTGCAAGATGTCGCTACAAAGTTAATCGCAACAAATTCTTAGTGAACAATAATAACTAATCACGCAAAGCACGTTAAACGCCATACGCTCAAATTACAAAAGTCTATATGTAAATGTCAATCTTTATTAACTGCTATGGCTGTAGTCATTAAAATAAAGAAAAAATTTACGAAATTCAGTGATAGCGACTTCTCTATCAAGGTGGAATTTTCTTCATTCTATCATAAAACTCCCGGAGAAAAAATTCAGTAATATAGATGTACTCTGCAACACTCGTCTTCATCTTTTAGTGTCTCTGATTCCTGTTCTAGCACGAGAATACCCTTGAGAAATATGGTTTCCTCAAATTATACATGTTGCAGCCAAAATGCGTCTATTTTCAAGCAGAATAGCATAGTGTATAAAGAGAAAACAGTCGTATATAAACTGCATGACAATAGGTTAACAAGAAAGATGGTTTACGTCATAATAGAATTCCCTAACACGTGGATAGTTTAAGTTAAGAAATGTTTCCAGGTATATTTAATTCTTTAAGGAGAAACGGTTTCAACCATGCTGAAAGTCAAGAAATCAATCCACAATTTTTGGTCATATTTCTTGACCTGAAGCATGTGAAACTAAGTACATAATAACACGTATTAGTTATCTAAATATGCTAATGATATCGCTATTATGGCGTGATTAGTTTAAACTGCCTATTTTTGCCAGCAGTTTAAAAAAAAGTGTAAGTGTATATATGTGGCAGTAGTAACGCTTCTTGAGATGAATTTTAGTATATTAAACACGCATGTTTTAATCTTAACTCTTTAACTTGAAATGTATTAGTATTGTAAACTTTAACTGTATGTAGATGAATACCTGTCTCTAGCAGAAGGAACCACCAGGCGATGAAAACCAAAACCTGTGGATGTGTCTTTTTCCGCTTTGCTGCCGCGGCATGTTTGGGTCGACAGCAAAGTGGAAGAGGCTGATTCATGGGACGTGGATCGACTCTTCATCCTTGTGTACCCACCTCTTGTCATAGATCACAAAGGTAATGAATACACTTCTAGTTCTGAGAACCTCAGCAACAAAACGCAGTGTATATATACAGTGGCGGCTACCGAAGGCAGACTCAAGGCTGTGCCCCCTCTTAAAATTCAGTCATTCGTTCTTTGGGTCTTAATATCTTCATTATATAGGGATATTTTGTTCCATGAATACGTTTAAAACTAGCCAGTTTTCCTTCTATTTTTATGACAGTCTATGATCCAGGCATATTCTGTTCAGTTCTCGTCGGTAATATGGCAACGGCAGGTTGTAAGGTTGTCACACTCCCTTAGATAAAGCCAGCATGGGGCTGAGAAAAATGAGCCTGGGTGTTTTGGAAACTCCTGTCGTCATTATAACTGTAGCATTGAAAATGTAAATTACCGGATTGTAGATTGTTCTCATAATCTTTAGAGCATATGATCAAATTTGTACAACCAAACTTAGTTTTAAAAATAAAAATTACTCGCAATTGAAATTTTATGGCTTCTAATTCGAGAAATGAACTAAGGAAATGACCACTCCAATTTCAACCTCTGAAGAACCGTTTACCTAAAGTCAGAAAAGGTATGGGCTATTTCCTTGTTTTCTTATGGTTTACAGTTATTTGATGTCCAATCATAGTAGCCGGTTGGCGCGGCAATCAGTTACAACCCGATACAGTCACGAAATAATGAAAGTTTGTGAACCCAAAGGGGTATGTTAAGCTCGCTAAGTTTATGCTAAAAATTATAAATGAAAAATCAATGAACGCCAGAGCTTAACATTGTTCAAGTACAATACCAATGTAAGGGTAGATTTTCGTTTATAACACAACTTGATATATCGGTGTACGAAAAGGTTTCCTGACTGTGTGGATGTGAAGAAAAAATCCGCTCTACTCTTTCGTGTGCTTGTTGTTCGGTGGTGGTGGTTGTCGTGCTGGTGTTGGTGGTGGTGGGGTTGTAGTGGTCGTTGTACTGCTGGTGGTTTTGGTGGTTGTGTTGATGGGTGTGGTGGTCCTGGTGGTGGTGATGATGGTTGTGATGGTAGTAGTGGTGGTGGAGCTGTGGTAGTGGAGAAGGTGGTGATCGTGTGTTACTTGATATAGCTGTAGGAAAAAATTATTTATGATGGTGCTCCAAAGTATAAAGCTAATCTAGTCAGTTTTCGACTCCTAGGAACATACATTATTACTATTATTTTACAAGAAGTGCTGTCATGTGGAGTTCTTTAAAATGAAAGGTAATTGCATATCTGGTTTTTATTTGTTATATTTTGTTTATTTTTTTTTATTTTGGCATGAAGTTACATTCTTAGCAAATAGTTCTTGTCTTTGATGTAGAACCACTAAGATCCCCCTCTAAGTTAAAGAATCATGAGTCGCCACTGTATATATATATATATATATATATATATATATATATATATATATATATACATACGTGTTTTTTTGTTTTATATGTATCTTAGATTTCTTCCTAAGAGATTCAAAAATAAATATGGCATATTAATACAGTTGTAAGTTTGTTCTAATATAGAGTCAAGAAAAAAGGCAAATTACATTCTATATGATAACAAGATCGGGAATGGCATTTATGTGCATCGATCGATGGTGGTTAAAGCTAGCTCAGAGTCAACCCAACAACAGGGCTTCTCCATCTTCAAGGAACGTGCTGTCAGCAAAACACGAGGTTTTGGATGTAGACGAGGTAGACGGAGGAATGACCGAAATCGTGCTGTTGAAGATTGCAGGCACCATTACAGGCTGCATCGCTCTACATCATACTCGTCGAGCAGGTGACAACCCGAACCAGCGTCGCAGAAAGGTGCGGAAATGTCTACGACGAGAGGTAACGCCTCACGAGAAAGATTCTGCTTATGTCCACATCTCGGAGGTACCCGCTTGGCACGCCGCTGCAGGAAGATTCCATTTAGGAATTTTTAATGACAGAGGTAATGTTCTTTATCATAAGCGTTGCGAACCAAATAATTTAGAGTTTGTTAATTTATATTACACACCTAATAAATATAAATTAATAATTAAACTGGATGCATTCCTAAATGATTGGACCCACCAGGTCAGGAAATTGTGTGATCATTGTCTTAAATATCACGTTCCGAATAAATGCGAAGTGGAGGTTGTAACAATTGGGCTTACTGAGAGCAATATTGTACGTCCTCGGGCGCCCGATTGCATGAACGGTTTGGTTTGTTATGCTGATTTTGAATCTTATATAGAATGGGAACAACAGCAGCACATCCCATCAGCCTATTGTTGGTTTGCGGTGTGGAAAGGTGAAGTAGTTAAAGCTAGTCTAAAGTCTCTTAATGATTGCAATGACGTTGCCGAGGTCATCATTGAGGATATAACAGGCTACGTTTACGATTGGTCGTGATTTCAGGTAAATCTTTTGAGAACTTCGATGTCGTGAGCTTGGACAATGTCAGATATAGGGTCCGATTTATGGATACGTTTAACTACTTAAGTTCGTCCTTGGCCCAATTAACGTCGACTGTTACTAACTTTAAATATGCACCGTCGGACGCTAGGGAGAAAGCACCGTTTCCTTACGAATGGTTCGGCAGTAAAGATAAGTTAAACGAATGTCTTCCCAGCAGCGATGGTGCATGATATTTGCATCTGCACGTCGATCATCGGGATAAAGAACGCGCTTTCGGAATATGCAAGGAGAAGGGGTTTAGAGAATTCGAACACTATCACAAATAATATTTAAGATTGGACGTGGTGCTTTTGGTAGATATTTTCGAATAGTTTCGAAGAAATACCTTCTACGCATACCAAACCGATCCCGTTTATTTTCAGGGATATACATGACAGCTAGCTTTGAGACATAGTCAGATTTAAAAATTATTGGAGATAAATTATTATACAGGCTGATTCAAAATCAGATGATTATACGGGAATTTGTGGTCAGCATGGAATACCTGCAGGAGAAGGCGTATCATCTGTTTCAAGACCCCTTCCATATGAGCATGTTACTTTCACATTTATAGAACGTTCTTGGGAAGAAATTGACCCTTCTCTAAGTACTTTGCCTATCACGATAGCCTTATTACCAATTTTAGACAATAAGATGCTGAATGTAAATAAACAAATGCTGCCATGTTGTTTGGGCTATCGTATACAGAAACCCATGTTAAACTCAGTAATTTCATTGTATTACCAAATGAATTGCAGATAAGAGCAAACACACCCACGGAAATGTTCTCCTTTGTGTAGCAAAGTAAGCTCATTCACCACATGCCAAATAATTTTGTAACTACAGGTTACACCTTATCCAATAAGTCCACCGTTCCAAGTAGTAAGTATAGTGATTTGGTAGGAATAAACAGAAAAAAAAAACAGCTGGTTAAGTTGCCTAAAACTGAAGACTTTGAATCCTTCGGTATATACGACATAAGTACCAATATTCACGGAAATCTCGTCAACAGGAATAAAATGTATCAGGGTTTCGTATTAAACGACCTAGAATCGCAGCATTATGAAATACTAGCCAGCACCCCTGAGGATCACAAATGGGAGGGTCTCACTTGCGCCAACGGTGTAGTGGACGGAAACGGTGATTCTACAAGGGTAGATAGTAGTTGGACTTTGCAATCCAGAGCGATATCTAAATGCAAAAATTTAGATGAAATAGAAATTGTTGGAGCTTCAGATGCCGCCGAATATGACGTGGAAACAAACATAGAGGGCGATGTATTATATCCCGATTCTGTCGATGAATTAACTGCTTCTCTCTTTACTTATTTTTAGGTCAAAGGAACAGAAAAGCATACCCAGCACACTTTTGGAAAGTGAGATTCATGCCCCGGCCAAGTTCATTTTCTACTAAAATGTATAGGAAAAATGCCACTTTGGGAGACCAATGGTTCCAGGCAAAATGTAACCGTATACAACACCATTTTGTCAACATGGTTCCAATTAATAAATGGAACGGAACCTTGATGAAACAACGGGCATTGTGTATGGTGGAACAGAGATTCCAAATTTCTTTCATATTCCATGATGCGGAAACATCTGCTATGGCTCCCTTGAACATGGCGCATTTATGTGCCCGAGAATCATTAAGGTCAGGAGTATAGATTACAAAGATACAAAGACTATACTTCCATTTTTAACCTACATTTTAATGTATTCGTATTTACATAAAGTTGATTATCTCTAAATGAATTTATTTGTACCTATTACCATTATAGCCAAGAGGTAATGTTCCGATCATATCTTCCAATACTTGTAGTTTCCTATCCTCTGAAATGAGAGCTAGTTTGTGTTGCTGCTAGTATATGCGGTGTGATTTGTGGAACGAATTAGGTACTACTGTACGTAAAGTGCACGCTTCTCAAATAAACATCGTTTGTAGTCCTCGAAGGACACGCGCTCTCAACTTTCATCACCGAAGGCTGTATCGGTGATTCCTTTATTCATCATTAGGGAATAGTAGTCCTCGAATCGCATAGAGTATATTTTTGCCCTGAGGCCTACAAACTCTATTATTCATCGGTAATCAGTCTCATCCGCCCTTAACCGGGGACCTTATCCGTATTGTTGCAGCGAATCACATAATTATCAGGAGCATTCTCAAAGTCAAGGAAACGCAATTATTCCGGATCGTTCGCCATGATTTTTAGTGGATGAATTTCGCAGTTGTCGAAATGCATAACTAAGGAATCTGTATCATGATATAGAAGATGTAACTTTTCGCGAAATTTAGATTTTAATCGAAATAGAAGCGGTACACCTCCAGCTTTACTAATTCCAATATGCTAAACCCTATTTGAATTGGTTTGTTCAAAACCGCTTTATTAACAGAATATTCACATAAGAAATGTCCCTCCACTTCTAGAAAATTAATTACTCTGTTCAGAAATGCATTACGTCGGCCTCGCAGGTTTTTGTCAGCAGCTCTCTTCACTACAAACCTCTTGTATTTAAAAGGATTTTCAACCGTCTTTCCAAATAAACTATTATTCATTAATTTGTAGGTGTCTGACAAGGGTTTATTATGTCTGCGTACTTTTCTATTGCGGACATTTGCCTGAATGTTCTCTCGCAATATTGGCCCTGTTCGAATATCCATACGTTCTGAACCTTTTCGATTTTGAGACTCATCCAGACGTAATATATCAAATTTCCGCTATGTACCAGTATCGGTTTTTGGGCAAAGATTTTGTGCATAACCGGTTATCGTAATGATGATGGGCTAGCGGAAACTCCACATGCTCATCGTGAAGGTCTACTGGATAGGTCAAGTCCACTAGTACAAGAAAGCAATGATCTCTCGCAGGTGACCAACTTGGCAAAGTCTTGCAATAGGTCAGGTATGCTGCAAACCAGATCGCCAGGCAAATTATTCAGGAAAACCCTGGCGTACAGAGCATTCACATCAAGATATAATATATGTTCTGTCAGGATATTGCTGACCTTGGCATTAGGTCTTATGCATTGAGAAACACCTCCTCGGAACTGATTTTGAATCAGCGTGTATAAGAATTTATCTCTAATAATTTTGAAATCATACTGGCAATGTCCCAAGGCTAGCTGCCATGTATATCGCTCAAAATAAACGGGATCGGTTTGGTATGCGTAGAAGGTATTTCTTCGAAACTATTCGAAAATATCTACCAAAAGCACCATGTCCAATCTTAAATATTATTTGTGGTAGTGTTCGAATTCTGTAAACCCCTTTTCCTTGCATATTCCGAAAGCGCGTTCTTTATCCCGATGATCGACGTGCAGATGCAAATGTCATGCATCATCGCTGCTGGGAAGACATTCGTTTAACTCATCTTTACTGCCGAACCATTCGTAAGGAAACGGTGCTTTCTCCCTAGCGTCCGACGGTGCATATTTAAAGTTAGTAACAGTCGACGTTAATTGGGCCAAGGACGAACTTAAGTAGTTAAACGTATCCATAAATCGGACCCTATGTCTGACATTGTCCACGCTCACGACATCGAAGATCTCAAAGGATCTACCTGAAATTGTTATATCAGTACTAAAACGTTGCACCTTGTTTTTTTATAATTAGATCACTATCATATCCCCGAAGGTTATGAAAATGAACTCCACAGGTATTTTCGGTTGCCATCCAGCATCTTATGTGATATGAATCGGGGCGTCCATCGATAAAACTTCTTCTACCTGATACATGTTCCTTCGTTAAGGTTATTTTAGAGCCGCAAATTCCGCAATTGGGAATCTCAACTCCGAAGGCACATGACCAATCGTAAACGTAGCCTATTATATCCTCAATGATGACCTCGGCAACGCCATTGCAATCATTAAGAGACTTTAGACTATCTTTAACTACTTCACCTTCCCACACCGCAAACCAACAATAACCTGATGGGATGGTTGTTCCCGTTCTATATAAGATTCAAAATCAGCGTAACAAACCAGACCGTACATGCTGTCGGGTTTCGCTTGAGGACGTACAATATTGCTCTCATTAAGCCCAATTGTTACGACCTCCACTTCGCATTTATTCGGAATGTGATATTTAAGACAATGATCACACAATTTCCTGACCTGGCGTGTCCTATCATTTAGGAATGAGCCCAGTCATGTTATTAATTTATTTTTCCGATTAGGTGTGTAACATAAATTAACAAAATCTAAATTATTTGGTTCGCAACGCTTATGATAAAGAACCTTACCTCTGTCATTAAAAATTCCTAAATGGAATCTTCCTGCAGCGGCGTGCCAAGCGGGTACCTCCGAGATGTGGACATAAGCAGAATCTTTCTCGTGAGGCGTTACCGCTCGTCGTAGCCAGTTCCTCACCTTTTAGCGACGCTGGTTTATGTTGTCGCCTGCTCGATGAGTATGATGTAGAGAGATGCATCCTGTAAGGGTGCCTGCAATCTTCAACAGCACGATTTCAGTCATTTTTCCGTCTACCTCGTCTACATCCAAAACCTCGTGTTTTGCTGACAGCACGTTCCTCGAAGTTGGAGAAGCCGTGTTGTTGGGAGCCAGCTTTAACCACCATCGATCTATGAACATAAATGCCATTCCCGATCCTGACGCATCGGGGTATTCCTTAGGATCGGTCAATTTATTAAACACTTCCGCGAAAAAAGCTTGCACTTGTAAATCTTGTATGTCTAGTACTACACAGATATGTGAAGTACAATCTCCTCTCCGTCTTTTATAACAATCGCTGACGTATTTGTTAAAAGCTTTATTGATTTATCCATTTTCAAATATGCCATTATGAAATTAACCGCATTTTCAAAGCTAGTGGTGGTCCAATACCCTGCAGCTGGTTCGACTCCCGCCTTCATATCACGAGCCATTCTTGCGACTATAAAAATGTATTTAAATTCCCACGCTTATATAGCACACCTGAAATATGGGATGATTGCCAAACACGCCTCGCGACAGGCCAGTTTCATGACAAAGTCCGGCCGGTCCCACAGCGCTCACAGGTCGCGAAGCCGGCCGATATATAAAGTCATTCAGAAAAGGTATGCAAAAACGACATAATACCTGAGCAGTTTCTAGGTTAAGCATATATATATGTGTAGAAATAAACCTTTGAGTCTCTCAGTCAATAATAGAAATTTTGTCTGTCATGGATCATTTACTTATATGCATTTAATGGTGAAGGCAGTGATAGTAAACAGCAGGAAGGCCTATCAATATAAGTGTAACTGTTTTGTTTGTAAATCATTAAGAAAGATATTTGAGATTTTTTTTTCAGATTTTGTGATTCTAGATCCATAGAATGTACAAAACTCAAAAGCCCAAGATTTATTGAATTAAAGTTGGTTTCAGTATTACCGAGCTAGCGGAAAACTGCAAAATAACTAGGAAGAGGTTGAAATGACACCACAAAAAGGGGTTGGGGCTGTCGCCTCACTCCCGGGCACGCCGGCAGAAGGGTAGGATACGAGGAATTGCAGCAACCCAAATTCTCCAACCATAAAGTTGTCTTTCTTGGCTGGAATCGCTCAATTTATTCAAAATGTTGAGTGGACACCGGTCCTATACCATCGACACAAAATTCGCCACCCTTTAATTGAGAATTCTTAGTCAGAAAGTGGAGCACGGCGCTCTATTACACCTCGTCACAGTTTGATAAAATAAGGTGAAGAGTCGAAAGGAAAATAGAACCGAATTTAAGCGCAAAGGAATATTGGGTCAGGGTCTAGAATAAGGCTTCACCGACGTTTGTTTTGAGTAAAACGCTTACATTACCATCCATGGTTTGTTTCTTTTTCTTTTCCTAACAGGGCTTTCATTTTTCTCCCTTTGCATCTATGTATTTACCTACTGAAAATTAAAAGAAGCGCTATTTAGAGCAAAGATTTCATATTATACCTTCTTAACGTATATTAATTACACTTTGTTCGCTGAAAAGTTGTTGGAAGTTGCGTGGACACGTTTCATCGCCACCGTCCAGCAGATCTGCGCACGTGTGAGACATTGCTCTTCCTCGACTTCTAAAACCGGTGGCACTTAAAATGTCTATATTAGAGAAAAGTGTTGTGTCTATTTTTATTGGACAACGATGTCACGTGGTATTCGCTGCTATTTTTAGTGCCCATAAAGCACATTTCACACATGTGAATACTGGTGAAATCTGCATAGCCTCATGTCATCCGATTAGTGAATTAGTGACAAAAAATTCATTTAGCACTTAAAATGAAAGGTTGTGCTGCAGTAGGTTGCATTTATTCGGCCAAAATGGGCATGTCAATGTGACATTTTCAAAGTACCGTGAAAGAAGAAGACAATAGCTAATCAGCATTCAAAGAGATAAAGAACTATTCATGTTTATGCAAGGTCAATATTAAATAGTGCAAAAAAACGTGATAATTATGTACACACACTACAATGTCGCTCAACTATACAACACCATGCTGTAAATATATGTTGTGAATTATAATGAAATGACGATTTAGCTTTCCTGTTTCTTTGTTTCTTTTTTTCTGACTTTCTTTCTTAATTTTGTGGGGTTTTAGTACAGTAAGTATAAGATCATTCGATAGTTTCAAGAACTTATAAAATAAGGCTAAAACGTAAAGCCTGTTTTGCGGTGGGAGGATTTCTTGGAATTCCTCTGCCACATTTTTGAAAACATGCTGAAATCAAATACCAAGGTCGGTGTTAAACCAATTTTTATTATTATGGTATACACAGACAGGCAAACAGACAGGCAGATGGACAGAAATTCTTTGAATTTCTATTAGTTTACAGGGAGTCAAAACATGTAGTTAAATAAAATAAATAAATATTGGTATTTCACTTTCGGGTGGTATGACGTAGTAGTTAACCAATAGTGACGTAGTACTTGAAAAAGTATAAATATTTTAAATTGTAGTAAATGAAGTAATTAAGGGAAATTATTCCCACATGCAACTTTTTTCGCGCAATTTCAGTTTTGAAGCAATACTGACTGTCGTAGTTGCTAGTTTATGTAACCCCGCCCCCTTATACAGTATAACTTCATAAATTATTCGTTCTAACAATATTTGGAAAATGAGACTCTTCAAAAGTGTTACTAAACTTTGTTTTATTATGCGATTAACATTCTGATGAAATTACGTAATGCGGGAGATATTTTTTTTTCAGTCTCAATGATCCCTCAGCCTTAGTTTTATTGCATGTATACAGCTTTGGAAATGGATTTCGACAAAAACATAACAGCAAAACTTAAACTTTGTACGGCAACTTCAGGAGTCACTCGGAATATGTATAAGCATAAGGCATGCAACCGCTACCAACGTTTATTAAACCCCACTTCAATAAGTTCCCTTCCGGCACAACATAGAGGGAAAGCAGTTACTCTCAAAAAAATAATTACATGTAAACTGGATCGTAATTCAAAGGAAGGTAAAGCACATTTCATGTGAGTGAGAAGACATGCAGATAACTGTTGAATAATAAATGTATATAAACATGTTTAACATAAAATGTGGAATAGGGCACATATAGATAAATTAATTAAGTATTAGTTAACACGTGCTAGAAATTGAATACTAGAATGGTTACTGTTAAATCAGTAGCAAATGTAAAAGACAAACATTAACAAAGATAAACTATGCAAACTTAACAGCACTACAGCACAGACAGGAAGCACTTCAGTACATCGGTCAAAATACCGATCAGACAGAATATGTAATTTACACTGATTCACTGCGCACAATTCTTGCCACTCAGAATCTAAGTCCTACACATCCTTTAATAAGTGACATACTGCACCTATATTTTGTCACTCAGCGCTCTGGAAAACAAGTAATCCTCACTTGGGTACCGTCACATGCAAATATCGATGGAAATGAAAACGCCGATAAAGCTTCAAAGGAAGCCAACCTGACATCCCGTCAGTGACCACAGAATAACTTGTACAAGACGTCAAACACCAAACAACTGTTTATAGAAAACTGGAAAACGATATAATCAACATCCCACAGCAAACTGCCTGATGCCCGGGTTGGATTTACCAATTTCTTCGAACCCCTCCGAAAATTGGAACATCGTGAACAAAGAGTAACTACCCGCCTCAGAATTGGTCACTGCAAACCGACACATTCCTTCATCATTAATAAAGAACCGGCATCAAAATGTGAGACCAGCAACACACCGCTTAATATACGACATAATCTGCTGCAGTGTCCGAAATTCACCAAAGACTTCAGGCTGGCTTCAGTGAGCTACCAAGTGCTCTTCACAACTAAACAGACTATAATATTTATAAGGCAATGTAAGCTTCTTGATTTACTGTGCGAAGTACAAATGAAACCATCTTTACCAATGTGCAAATAACTATTTATATACAATTTGAAAACTCGAAATATGACCATGCTGTTAAAGCGACCCAAAATAAATTATATCGTAAACAAATTTAATAACAGAGGCTTGCTTCAGCAAAATTGAAAACTTACCAAAAAACATTTCACTTGAATGCCATTTTTGTTGGCTCAAAATTACTGTAAAAATTTTACAAATAGTTGGATAAGATAAACTGGCTGTGAAGTTGATATACAATTAACTTTTCACTTATAAGTACATATTATCATTCACCCAGTGCTGGGCGCACATGCACAAGCTAATAATGAACTCGATTGTATCATAATTCTCCTTACAATATTTTGCGGAGCTAAATGTAGTAGAAAATATCCTCAATGTTCATTTGCACAAAGGCCCAAAGAAGGAACCCAGGAAAACCATCTGGGCAGGCCAGTTAAACCAAGCTAAATCTGTCTGCTATTGCTGTACAAAGGTATCCAAAATGCAACAGTTTTGGCTTACGAATAACATTACTACTCAAAATACCATACCCATTAACTTAAGGATTCTCTACTCACATTATCAAAATACTTTCAAAGTGATACAATTGAAATAAAAGACCCATTCAAATACTTAAGTTTTCTGTGTCCATTACAGCGTCACCTCAGCGTGTAGTTGATGATAACAACCTGGAGGCTAAGACGACGTATAGTTGTTGCTCCTAGAGAGCACCTGGATCGACTAGCCGACTGTTCTCCTCGCTGTTGAGAACATTCTCGGTTCGTGTGCTTACCCGAGTGGATGTTAACAAGTGTTGTTCTCATATTTACTTATCGTATGTATTTTTGCTTCAATATTTTTTGTTCAGCTTACTGTGACTTTATTGTGACTGGTTTTTTATTTTGTTCTTCACAGTTATTTTCTTCATTAGTGTTGTGTGTTTATCAGCTGTTTGTTACCATACCTTGTGACCACGGAATCACGGTGCAATGCGCCCACGGATGATTGTACTACACAGCGTATTTCACCATCAGGTTCTAATACATTACATTAAAGCCGCCGATACGCACATATTCACGCACGAAGCTAGTGACGCATCAGTCACGTAGTATTTCTACCCATAGATTGTCACAACGCCGTAACCTTACAATGGATACGCACGATGTTGACGCTGACCATGACGAAGCTGACCCTGACCTAAAGCGTGCTCACTCTTCATCTAGGGACGACGACACAGCTGCTGGTTGGCAACAACCTAAGCGCCTGATTCAACCGTCTGCTGTGTGAATTATACTTTCACTCTATCTACACAAAACCAGTACTCCGGTCTTCCTATGGGCGAATAATTGCCATCTGTTTCTTCACAGCCTGCGGTTTCTGAAACATTGGCTTCACGACTGTCCAAATCCCCATCCATTTTTGTCGCTCCCTGCCAATGCAACACATTTTCTTCTCTCATGTCTACCCTTTCTTCCAGATTCAACATTCCTCTCTGTGCTAGCTACACGAGAAATGATCTGAAACTTCTTCTGTATACATTCTCAGATTTCAATACTGTCAAGCATTTTATAGAGCATGAGAAACTTCAGTTTTATACTTTCACTCCGAACGCAAATCCTGTTATTCGATATGCACTTAAAGGCCTACTTCTTGACACTCCTTTAGATACGAGCTGCAAATTCAAAATATAGAACTCCTGCACATACGTCAACTATATAGAAATAGCGTAGATCAGACAACCAAGGTCAAACTGTCACTCCCGCTGCCCATATGGATACTTACCATGCAATAATGTGTAAACAACCTCAAGATTAATTAATTCTCTTAAATACCTGCTTTATTTGAAAGTCAGTGTTGAAGATTATATTCGACGTGGAGGTCCTACGCGATGCTACCGCTGTCAACGTTTCGGTCACATGTCACATAATTGTGCTCCAACCACGCGGAGTCAAATGTGCCGGACACCATGCAACAGCAGACTGCAGCAAAGATCCTCAGCTTCCTAGTACCTGTGTCAGCTGCCAGGGTACTCATACTGAGAACTATAAACAATGTCCACGACTTCTTTCCTACGTCACGGCAGTTTCCAATTCTCCCCAGCGTCACCAATCTACTACTAAACCACCTGTCCGTCCTCCTCTCACATCTGCCAATTTTCCGGCCCTCAAGTCCAAAGCTACCACTTCTGCTCCTGCTTCTCCACTAGTGGATGCCCACGCTTCGCAGTTTTCGTCTCTTCGAAACTTCGTTACTTTCCTGAAAGAAATCAATTTTGTTACTTTGCGGGATACCTTCATCAAGATCCAGCAGGCTCCGAACATTCTTACTAAAGACATCCTACTACTGGAAGGTATTTGCTCTCTATTTAGCTCATACAATGGCGAGTAACCTTTCCAATCGTCCATTACGTCTTCTCACCTGGAATGCTCGTGGTCTTCTAAAATAAGCTGCAAGAGTTTCGAGCGTTTCTTCACATCGAAGCTATTGACATTGCCTTAGTGCAAGAAACACAATCTGCGTCAAATTGGCACCTGCATTTACTTTAAATCCTATATTCCTCATATTTGTGTTCCAACTCCAGCCACGCTAAAGTCCATCTATTATACTGCGGTGAAACTCCCGATACGGGGTGCGGAGGCCATCGTTGGATCCGCTTATCGTGCACCTACGTCTAAGCTTGTCGATTTTCTCCACGACCTGGATGTTGTAACTCACTCGGGAACGTTTCTGCTTGGTGGGACGACCTTACTTCATCACTCCGAACGCTTTCATTATGATATTATTTCCCCGGATACACCCACCCTCATGCATTCCGACGGTTCCGAGGACATACTCGATATTTTTATTTCTGAACTGCAGTCAATTTCCTGCTCAGTATATACCATTCCTGATTTATCGTATGACCACCTTCCTGACCTGATGGTTATAAATTCTTCCTCTCCTCGTGTGCATCCGCCAATGATTCCTGTTGTGACCACTGACTGTTCTACGTACAAAGAGAACCTTACTGCCTCTTTACCCTCCCCTTCCCACTTTGCTGATATATCACAGCCTGAACTCGACTCCGCTGTATCCACTTTTACGAACACATTGCAAGAGGCATACAACAGCTGCAGCTCCGTTCAGTCTACCGATTTCTCCGACCGGCCCAGACTTGTAAGCCAAACGCCGTGATCGCCTTCTTTGGCAGCGACTATAGGGACCCCAGTCACAAGATGGAGTATAACAGACGCTCGGCCAGTTTGAAGCGACACATCCGCACATGTCAGGAACGTGTTTTTCTCCTCAAAATTCAGGATGTCTTAGAGAAAAGAAATACATGGCTCCTCTGCCCCTCACGTCCGTTCCCTAAGGTTTCGGCTCTCAATACTGCACATGGTACCATCTATACTCCAGCAGATATCTCTGACACTCTGGCTGCTCATTATGCTGAACAATTTCAGCCTCACTCTTCCAACCCTTGCTATTTTACTTCCAATCAAAGTATTGCGACTGCAGTCCGTGACTTTCTTTCTCGTCCTCCTGTCCAGCCATGTTCCTTCACTAACTTCCCTGAATTGTATCAACTAATACATGGGACATCTACCAGAAAATCTCCTGGGCCTGACCGTCTTGTTGTTTAGCAAGTTAAATCGCTGCCACAGAAAGAAACCGTTTGTTTGTTGCATTTATGCAACTCCTGTATTCAAAGTACGAACTTCCCAGTGCAATGGAAAATTGTAACGGTTATTCCTATACATAAACCCGGAAAATCTCCACACGTTTCCTCTTCCTATCATCCTAATAGTCTTCTGTCTACACTGGGAAGACTGTACGACAAACTCATTCTGAAGCGCCCATATCCACATCTGCATCCCCACATTCCACATCACCAGTTTGCTTATACTAAGCAGAAATCAGCAGACTTTCAACTTGCTAGGGTCACAGACTATATCCGGAAGGTTAAGACCGACAATAACTAGACAATGCTTATTTGACGTTTCCAGAGATTTTGATTCAGTTTGGTATGCCAGCCTTATTTATAACTTGCTTCAATGCAACATCCATGATGCACTTATTCATCTGCTCGCATCATATCTCAGATCCAGGAAATTTTATTTTCGCATATTAGGTCATTCTTCACCCCTCCGGGATATTCACGGGGGAGTGCCACAGGGGTCTGTTTTGGCTCCATTTCTTTATAACTTTTACACATCCAACATGCCCCTTCATACTAAGCTGGCGACTTATGCATATGACACTGTTATTCTGCATGTTTATTTGGATCGTGAATTACAAGGCTATCTTAGCGTTTCAGTAGTTTTCTTGAGGCCTGGAGGATTCGTGTAAACTCTGATAAATACCACCTTCTTCGCTTCTTTCAACCACATCCAGTTGTATACACGTTACATGGCCAAGCTCTTCCTGTTTCATGCAGCACATAATATCTGGGTGCTCATATTGATTCCCGGCCAAGTTACTATCGTCATATTCAACATGTTTGTAAGAAAACTCCTCACGCATTCAGAGCATCTCACTTGCTGTGCACTTCCGAACATCTCTCTCTACGGATCAAACTCGTACTCTATACTGCTGCAATTCTGCAACAACTGTTGTTATATGCTGCTCCTGCATGGAGGGATGTTTTCCACACAGACTTACAATTGCTTGCCAGTAAATACGTGCTTTTTCTTAGACAGATGACACCTGCTTATCAACACGGCTACAATAACCATACTGTTCTCGCCATTACCGATATGAAACCCCTTCCTGCTCTTCTTCATCAACTGGATGACCAATGGAAAAAAACGCTTGGCTCGCATTGCTGACAACACTCATCTTAATTTTCGAATCAGTTAGCCGAAGCGACGACGGCATTGTTTTTAAACAACCCTAGACTTTCTCATGTTCAGTTTTCTTATTCAGTGATTCATCTGTAACGTTGTTCATGCTTTGTAGATCACACATAGTTCCATATAAAGGTCCGTAAAGGGCCTGGAAATGGACTTTCATCCTGCTCTCTTTATGTCGTCATCGTCTGTCGAGGACCTGGACGATCGTAGCTAGAGAGGGGATACATGTGTGCCTGCACCGCTGCCAAATGTAGTGCAAGAAATTCCACAGAGGAGCTTGCAGAGGGTATGAAACTTCGAGCTCTCGACGTAGATAGAGACGTGAACAAGCCCAGGGGCACTCTTTCGCAACAAATATGAGGAATTTGCTTTGTATATACTTTATTTATGCCCGTACTTTTTGGATGCCATTCGTACTTGTAACATTATCATTGCCATAATTTACTTTTCCCATGTACATACCAGTTAGTGTTAATAGCTTGTACGTAAAAAAGTATTAAATGAAAGAAAGTTAATATCCCTCCCACATCTCACATTTTTCTGTGTAAAGCAAATATATTCTAGCTCTAGAAGACGTTTGAACTATCAAGATATCTGTAAATATGATATATGTTTACACATTAACTGCGAATAGCCCAGAATTGAAGAAAACCACGCCATAGGCCTTTTGCTTGCGGTGGCCATTACATGGCGGATGCAGGTAGTAGCGTATTGTCACGTGCCACTGTCTGTGACACAGTGATTGGGACGACATCTCGCGGTAGCGTTTTGACTTCTGTTTGTCTTGTTCTGAGATCACCGCGACCTCAGCTTGAATATTTCTGAATTACTGGCTAGATTAAGATTAAGTTTTTATGAACTTGTTATTTCCTAGTTATATGTAGTTAGTTAAGTTTTGGTTCCCTCCTTATTAATGAACTTTCTAAGTGGTTAACAAACATTTTTAACTCAGCTAGGAAATTTAAACCCATAAGTATAAAATTCACCACACTTATTCAGTAAAATAAAGTATTTAATACTTACAGAAAAATATATACTTATATCTGTTGATGTCACATCATTGTTTACAAATATACCAACTCAAAGGTTACCTGATTTGCTAAAGCTTAAAGCTTCTATCTTCACTGATGAAAACGAAATTAAGGCATTTATTACTCTAACATATTGCTATATCAATAATCACTTTTATAAAGAGCCATTGGATTAGTCATGGGGAATCCTCTTTCAGATTTCTTGGCAGATTTTGTTGCCCTCAACGGTGTAATGGTAGTCATGCTAATTTCATATACCTAAGGATGCTGAGGACGATAGATTTTTTCGAGTGTAAAATCCTTAGCATAGCTTCCTTCGGAAGGAAAGTAAACCCGTTGGTCCCGTGTCGTAGATTTATGTCATGTAAAAGAACCTCAAGTTTGATAGAGAGACCTCTGAGCAAAATTAAGTGGTCTTTCACACCCAGTTTAAAATGGGTAGCTGAGAGCTGCAGCAGGTAAGGAACGACCATAAATTACACGCCGTTAATTTTCGGCAGATTTGTATATGCGTCTTTGTGAAATTAAATTTACTAAAGACCATCCTGAATAGATATATGTATATAGTTGAAGTGTTTGGGTATCATATCTTACCATTGTATACATAAATCATTGTATATGTTAAATTCTTAGGACAGGAACATCAAATTTACAATGGAAAAGGAAAAACCTTTTCTTTCTTTTCTGGATTTCAGGATATTTCAGAATGATGATTAGTTACAATTTGCCATTTATAGAAACCTACTCATGTGAATAATTGTATAAAAATAATAAATGTACCTCTAAAGCTTATCAACATGCTTTATTCTAAATTTTAACACATAGATTAAACAATGCACATTTAACAAGCGTGAAGCCAGTTCACGTTTCAGCGTGTGAATGAGTTGCGTCGTGAGTAACGTATGCGTGCTGTTCAATTTCTGAAAACGGATACTGTAGCCAATCTTCTATCCAAGTTGCAGGTCTTAAGGTCAAAAAAGGAATCCACAGAAACAATGAGCTTGGCAGATAGCTTTCGTGATGAAATCCTCACAATTGAAAAAGCTAAGCATTTACTTCAAGAAGGCATTGTACAGTTAAATACGGTAGTACCCACTTTAGCCCAATTAGGTAGAGTAAAAACTAGAATCTGCTGTTTGGATTTATAGAAAAACTTTGCTTCGAGCTAAAGTTTCTGAAGAGAAGAAAGTTAAATTCCACTATTCGTCAAGACACTGAAAATATATGCTGACAACGATAAAGGCAAATGAAATGTATGGGTGTTGAGGTGACTCAAACCAGTTCCCAAGGATCTTATATGGATCACGAAAACCGAAGTGACGTGAATGGTGAGAAAATAGTGAATGATTCTAGGAATAACACCCACGTTACCATTTTCAAATTTGAATTTGCGTTTGCCCGTTTACCAAATCCCTGTCATGAATGATGGAATTAAAGATTTTGATTCGAATACATCGGATATGGTTGTGGTTGTGCACATGTTAATACAATAACTAATTATTAGTTAAATGCAAAGAACTAACGGAGGAATTCAATGTAGAGGATGGCGTAATAATTCTATGGTTTACCCACATTTAAAAATCCCTCTATTCAATTTGCTTCTGAAAGAGTTAAAAATGTACTCTGTACAGAAATGAGGCAATTAAGTTTACAATTAAATTTAAAGAACAATCATTAAGATACGACTCTGTTTTTCTCTATAACAGTTAATTGCAATTCTAAAACAGTACTACTATAGGAAACAGTTTAGGACTAAAGCTTCTGTTCTCTTGTTACGACATTTGTAATGTAGCCTTGGCTTTGTGCCTTACGGATTCAGAAAGGACAGTGTAAAACCTGTGATTATGAACTCGCTTCATGTCCAAATAAGCACAGTATTTCTACCAGTAAACTAGAAAAACTTTGAAGCAATTACAGCGCATCATTACTGGATAGACTTATTTATCGGAGTCTTTATTTGATATGCCTGTGAGTAATGAAACAAAAGTCGTGGACAAAATAAAGCTGAATTATTGTGCAACCATTGCCAAACCAAGTCATATACATTCAGACTATTTTCGTTCGAAAGCGACGCGGGCAAAAAAAAAAAAAAAAAAAAAAAAAAAAAGTAGTAGTGTCATTAAACGTGAAGGGTAAACTGCCTCAAAATAAATTAAAAGTCAATAACGTTTTGCATTGGCATGCATACCAGTGTAAGAGGCAAAATGTTTTGCTTTAGTTTTATTGGATCATGGAAATGTAAATTAGTATCTGAGGCTTTCCTGGCGACGAAAATATTCTGATGTACTCGCATATCAAGCCAGGTGTAGCGTCCATCTCTCCCATCATCAGGATGATGAATACAAGAAATGTAAGATAGGATTTGAAGCTCTCCTGGTGACGTTCTCGGACTTCATAACAGGGGTAGCGACGTTTCGGGAGCGTGCATATCTCCCATCATCATAGTGATAAATGGCTCAATCGGGTAAAATTGACAATATACATTCCGTCAGCTGCGGCATGTAGCACGGACCTTATAAGATTTTTTTTTTTTTTTTTTTTTTTTTTTTTTTTGCCATTGATGTGGAAAAATGGATTACTGCATTTGACCCCCAGCCGAATTGCAATGGCTGCGAGGATATGTGAGGCCCTCCGCCTTGCTGCGGAATACCCACTAAAAAGCCCCCCACGTAATTGCTCATAGTCTGCTGAACTAGACTGTGCTTCGTAGTTTAGCGTGGTCCCGCTTAGCACCCGCGTTAGTAACTGGAGTCTACGATGCTGTCGCACGAAGTGTTGTGGAGGAGTTTATGTGTTGAAGTTAGGGAGGCATCTTGCGATTCAGAAGTTCTGGACAGTAGGCTGACTTCCCGGCCTTGGTGAACCTTAACGAACTACCTCGACAATATATTCCAAAGATTTAGGTACTACGAAAAAAACAAAAAATGGGGAAAACGAAGAGCGAGAAATGCAACTACTGCCCAGAAACTGATACCGCGGAGCACACGCTACTCCACTGCCCAAGATGGGAGACCTATAGGAATATAGCTCACACAAAACTGGGTAAAATTATAACAGTAGATAATTTAGAGCAGACCATTCCTGGGAGTACAAAAACATGGAATATAGTAAAAAAAACTATGTAAAGAAATTATGGAGACAAAGGAAAAAGAGGAAAGACAGTAACTGACAATACACATAGACAGCTGCCATTTTGATGAAATGCGACAAGCAGTTCCGAAATGGTAAGCGGTTAGACAGTGGTTTTTTTTAGTTGGTAAAAATCGAACTCGCTCTTAAGAAGATTTTTTTCCACTGCCGAAAAAAAAAAAAGCTTTAAAACTTGGACTTAGCGACTGCATCCTGCCTTCTCTATGTGGAAATAGTACTTCGGCAATACTTCTTTTCTTTTCTCTGGTTAAGCAAACCGGCATTCTGTTTACTAGTCGCTCAGTCACGATTTTATAACCTGTACCCCAAATATCATTATTCAGTTCCTCACACAACATTTGCCACTGTCTTCTCTTCGATTGCTGGATAAGACATCTTAATTTTTTCCTGCACACCTTGTAGTTTTCCCTGAGTTGTTCAATCTCCTCAATCTCTATGTTCATTTTATTAGACCTGGTTAACAACCTTCTCTTTTCAATACATTTACTCCTAACTTCGCTTATTTCTTTCGTCCGCCAATAGGGTACTCTGTTCTTTATCCCGTTATTATTTTGTATCTGACTAATGGCACAGGTTTCTTGCAAGATAGTAATCAATTCATCCGCATTTTCCGGTTCCTTGTTACCTTTAACCTTCCAGTCTAACAGTATTTCAAATACTTCCCAATCATAGGCTATTTTGGTTTTCTCAATAATTCTCTCTTTACATCCTCTTGCCCCTTTGAGCTCAAAATAAATAAATCTATGATCACTGAGGGTTTTCTCCTCTAATTCTTGCCATCCCTCTATTTGCTTTGCAATTCGCTGTGTAGCACAGGTTACATCTATATAAGATTCACAGCTGCCGCTAACAAATTTGGGCACCTCCCCTGTGTTTAGAACGACAAAATCTAGCGAACCAACCACTCTGTCCAGTATCTACCTCTGCGATCTGTGGTGGGTGAACCCCATAGTGATGATTTAATATTTAGGTCTCCCAAGATGACACTCTCTCCTCTCGCATCTTTATGATCTTACATCTATGATCACTGAGGGTTTCCTCATCTAGTACTTGCCATTCCTCTATTTGCTTTGCAATCCGCTGTGTAGCACAGGTTACATCTATATAAGATTCACAGCTGCCGCTAACAAATGTGGGCACCTCCCCTGTGTTTAGAACGACAAAATCTAGCGAACCAACCACTCTGTCCAGTATCTACCTCTGCGATCTGTGGTGGGTGAACCCCATAGAGGCGATTTAATATTTAGGTCTCCCAAGATGACACTCTCGCCTCCATAATCTTTATGATCTTGCATCAATTTATCTGTATCGCTCTTGAACTCTTCAAAGGGTACGTTCGGTGAACTGTAACATGCAAACAGTTGCCACTTCTTAAAACCAAGGTATACATATCCATCTTCTGCTCTTATAGTGGATACTTCCAAGTTCTTATTTATAATTAAAATAGCAACATCCACTCGTTTGTCCTTTATCCAATTACTACCAGCCACATGTTTTTTATTTGGCTCACTTGCTGACTTATCTCTTGATGCAACCATGAACATATCATGACTGTACTTGGACCTCATCAGGTTTGCCTGAATTATGCGTATGGTCTGTGTAACCATCTGCATTATTTTTATTTGCCCATCTTCTCCTAGTCTCCAATACCAATTTCCTAAATGTAGGACATTTCATCTGATCAAATCTATGTCCTTCTACTTGACATTTACTACAATAAGCATTCCTTGAACACTCTTTTACACTGTGCCCTGTCTCTCCACATTTAAGGCAATTCTTTGTCCTATTTACATTTTTTTTTTTACATTGGTACGCCCTATGGCCTAATCTAGACATCTATAACATCTTAGAATAGGCAACCTTTCCCGCACCTGACACATTGTCCAGCCTATCTGCATTTTCCTATTTTTTATTATCATTCTTATTGTTTCCCTTGGTAGAGTTATGATAGCATTATTGTTTCCAAATCTACGTGGCCTAAAACTATTTACCTCAATTTCCGTCTCTTTTTCTCCGGTTTCCTTGCTGAGTGCCATTTTTAACGCATATTCTCCAACAGATGGATCCACCCCATACAATAGCACAATAGCTACATTGATCTTTGAGGTCACTTCTAAATTTTGGATATTCTTCCTCTGCAGCTCTTGCTTCAGTATATTTGCTTTACCTTCTCCTTCTATGGTAAGCAATAGGTCTTCCTTGCCAATCTTTTTAATGGTTTTAATTTTTACTCTGATCTTATCCACATCTACTTCCTGCTTAACTGTCTTTAAGACATCGGCAAACGTTTTCCCGTTTACCTTAACTTTAACCATTTCCTGTACTTCACCTACTTTCTTTTTGCCAGAGTCTTGTTCGTGCCAACCACTTATATTTCGTTGCTTTCGCTGTATACTTGATGGAAATAGATATCTAACAGCAATTTTACTTTTATTAAAAGTTCATTCCAAGTTCTTTCTCATCAATATCCTATCCAATTCATTTGGCGTTACAAATACAACATTTCCCCTCTGATGTTCTTGCAATAATATTTCCCATTGAACTAATCTTTCATTCAGGAGCTCTATATCATTATCCGCGTTTGTATCTTTCTTATACGGTATCAGGTATATATTTCTCGACAAATATTTCCTGTTTCCTTTGCTTGTGGTAATATTGGAGTTCATTTGTAGAAACTCCACGTTATTTCCTTCTATTCCTTCTGATAATACATCAGATATATCCGGGTAGACCTCTTTGAGTTTCTCCACCATTCCTTGTCCTTTGTTCTCTACATTAAATACCATTGCAATATCCCCTTCTACCTTAAGAGGATGCCCATATTCAATCCATGTAGCTTGAAAACAGCTCTCGGCCCAGTCGCTTTCAGCCAAAGAGGCAAA